>JBBKCR010000038.1:4216038-4238052 GCA_037577295.1 Ladigesia roloffi | reverse complement strand
AGAGAGAGAGAGACAGAAGGAGAGAGAGAGAAAGAGAAAGATGTTAATGAAAAGCAGATGTGCCATCAAGAGTTTGCGGTCAGAGCTGGACCCTGTGGTTTTATGTGGGTGTGTGTGGATGTGTGTGTGTGTGTGTGTGTGTGTGTGTGTGTGTTTCTGCGTCTGTGCACAAGGAGCACTCATGTATTTTTGAGTTTGCACCCCTCTCGTCTCCTCACCGCTGGTTGCTCTCCGTCTCTCAGCGTCTAATAGGGCAGCAGCGAAATAACATGCATGCTGCTTGGAGCTGCTGGCCCGGGGAGTTCACAGGGAGTTGACCATCTGGATGAGGTGACGGAGATGCAAACATGGAGAGAGTGTGCCAGCTATCCGGGGCTGCGCAGAAGTCAGCCACACTTCACTCCGTCATTACACACACTCATTACGCTCTACTGCCCTGTGGCAAAAGCTCGGCCCCCTGAAACCTGCTGGAGTTTTCAGAACTCTTACCTGATTTTTTCCCTCTAGTAACCTAAAAGTAGATTTTTGGGTGAGCTTCTGTTGTTCACTTGTTCAATTGTCAAGTAATACGCACAGTTGATGTTTTAGGGGTCTGCTAAATGTGGGTTTAGTGTTCTGAAATGAGTGAGTACTGCAGAACTCCTTCTTTACAACCTACACAATGGGCTCTTTGAGTGATGGCATAGAAAAACAACTTTAATTCCCTCACGAACCATTTTTGGAAATGAGTTGTGTGACTATGGAGAAAGGTATAAAGACCTTTACATACCTGTCATAACTTTACCAGCGTGAAGGTTCCTCCAATAAGTTTTACAGTAAATGAATATCTCTACTTTAAAAACATTTTTAAAAATCCATTTCTCATACACAAAAAATGATCTTTTAAGAACCCTCAGCTGAAAGCTTATTTAGGGAATTTCATTCGTTGTAAAATGTGGGTATGGATTGATAGAAATATAGATTTCCCTTGAAGACAGAAGACTGTAAAATACAGCCAAATTAATCCTTGACCTGACAATGACATTGAAACCGATGTTATATTAGCACCTCGCTTTTTAAAGTGCAGCTTTATAGAAGAAGGTAGAGAAGAAGGTATAGAAAAATGTTACTTAAATGTACATTATTGCAACAGTTCTTTGTTTCAGATCACTTTTGACCCCCTAGTTGTCCATTCTTCATTAACATATTCATAGAGCGCTACAGGCGAAGCTATTTTGCATCCGAAGGAATGAAATGACTTGGTTTCTGTGATAAATGACTAGATAAACTTGTACTTTAAAGTGTTTTTCTTTTTGTTCAAAAGCTTCCCATCACTTTCTCATAGCAACCTCAAAGAAACAAAAGACAGTTCTAATGTAGTGACCTCTCTGTTGAGACAGTGTGTGTATGTGAGTGTGCGTGTGAAATCGGTTTGCGTGTGTGTGCACGTCCAGTGAAAAACAGGTTTAATGAGCTGTGCACTGGAGGGCATTCCCTTGAAGTAGAAGGAAGTGTAGAGATTTATGGTGGGGGCTGATTGCCCCTCTCTTTCCTCCACGGTGGCTGACCAGCAGAGGGGGGGGGGGGGCAGTGTGAAGTACTAAATCACGGCCCCAAGCCCCTGCACTTGGCGTTGATCCCTGAGAGCTCAGTCAGAAAGCCATATCTCAATTTGTCTGTTGTGAACATGCTGCCCTGTGGCCACGACAGAGCTTCGCTTTATCACCTGCTGGACACTCAGCGTCTATCACTGCAAAACATTCAAACTGGAGTTGTGGTAGAATTTCTAAATTGCTATGCAGGGAAAAGCATGACACTTGGCAATATATTCAGCTGCATGGAAGTAGGGATGGATACAGAGAAACAGTACTAATCTGGTGTAAGTTCCTGACTGCTCAGTACTGAAATATAGATAAGCTCCTGGATATGTCATGCTAAAATTGGCGTTTATGCGACATTAATGATTTCTAAGATAGTTTGTCAATGGGAGGGATGGGAGTGTCTCTCTGTGAATCAATACCACCACATACGGGTTGATCACTTATCCCTTATTACATAAAAACTTAGTGCTTTTTCTTTCATTAAATAAATATCTGCCAAATCTGAGGTTGGTGCATCATTTTGGTACTGATAAGCAGTATTAGTATTGATGCTGGTGTTAGTGAAATTGTAATGATACTCGTCTCCACCTGGATTGGATGACGGAGAGAAAATGTATCTTTTTTCTCCCTGCATTTCAAAGGTAGTGTTTGTCTAAAAAGGAAAAAATAAGTTTTTATTTTGTATCATCATCATTTAGGCAACGATTGCCAAGAAATTGTTAGTTAGCAATATTGCTTGCAGAAGATAAACATTAACATTCAAATTTCTAATTATTTACAGAAAATGGACACATTAGCTGCAAGTTTGGTCAGATTCCGAAGACGAGCAAGTCAACATCAAGCTCCGAAACTGTCATTTTGAATAATTAGACAAAAACTAGCAGGAATGCTGTACTGCAGATATAATGGGCTATAAAATATGACTGTCGTAATGTCACAAAATGACTCTGGCATGTAAACAACTGGGCTGAAATGTAACAGAAATGACTGCTACATTTTGTCAGGAGGAACTGACTATATTACAACATTCAGCTGAAGGCTTGGGGCTACTTTCTTTCCTCTATTTGCAGAGCAGTTATATAAAAGCAATCAGACACCCAAGGTCTGGTGTTATCTATCTGAGATTACAACTTGACACAGTGTCCGCAAGTGTTTGGTGCATTTAATGACATTCTGATCATTTTCATCTCTTAAAATGGTCATTATTCTCTTTTGGTAATTATCCGTTTTTAAAAATATATATTATAATGATATCCGATTGTGTAATTATATGGATTATCAAGGGTCAAAGTCAATACTTAACTGGATGTCTATCCTCTCCATTTCTCCCCCTCACTGCCCCCCACAGTGTGTGCGATAACAGAAAGTTGACCTCGGGGTCACTTGTGGTTCCTGAGCCCTGCTGTGGATTGTGAACATCAACTGAGCAAATTCTTCACTAATTGCATGCACATTTGAAAAGCATATTGCTTTTATGACGGCAATATTTTTGCACCATTTGAAAGTACCATGCCTCTTCTACTGCCTTTGATTAATGGACCAACACAAACAAGGTCTAAGTTGGCCTCTTACTCGCCAGCTTCTTGTTCGAGATTTACGCTCCACCTTAAATGAGTCACATTATGCATAGATGGAATACGATGGTTGAGAAATTGGCCAAAAATGAGCCACCACATGACAATTGTGCCATTATATCAAAATGTATGTGGATTAAATCTCCATTCAATTATTTTACATCAAAAGAAACTGCTTTTAGAAACATATTTTAGATACATTTAGCTGGTGACAGTATAAGTTTTATTATGCTAGGCTCTTCATTCATTTTCCTATACAGATCATTAACTTTGTCTCTAGCTTTTAGAATATGAATGCAAAAGATCAGTGTTTAGATTTGGGCACCAATAAATGAGAACGTATTAAATTCAGTTGTAAAATGGTTTGGGGTTCAGAGTCAACCATTCATCTTAAAGAGGAGGATGAAGTCATGTGGGCCATAAATCACTAGACTAGCTAAAGGAGCTTTCAGACAACTTATGACTTCCGTAGATCAGGCGCAAACCACACTGTGATCTGAGGAAGCACATCATATATGAAGGAATGGGCTGGACCTGCTTGCCTCTGGTTGAGGAAGTTTGATCTGAGCGAAGCCTGCGGTCATTCTTAGTGGGGCGTTTTCCTCGGACGACGTCGTTTTAAAAGTTAGGCTGGGCTCAGAACCTTTCAGGCTGTTGTTGTAACCTCTGACTCTCATCTCATTCGTTTCCCCAGCCTTGCCTGGCCACTGAGGGCTGCCCAATGTTCTTGAGGTCTGAAGTGATCTATATATTAAACATAAATTGCTTTCCAACCTCTTATATCGCATTTCTATTTGTCCTGAGCCTGTGTGGTCTTTGTTTGAACAAGTGTTGTTAAGCAGGGGGTCAGTTAGAATTTTTTCAGAGCACAGTAACTCAGACTCTTAATAATAAAGTTCCTGAAAAGGCTTGTAAGTATGGATCTCGAAGGAATCCTAGAACCATGTAGAGGTTCATCAGACTTTAGGAAGGTTCTGCACTCATATACCACTCCTTTACAAAGTAGATCAATTGCAATATTCATTATGGAACCAAAAAAGGCTCATAAGTGCACTTCTTGGTACATTTAAGAGACTCTCAGTCATCCTAATAAAGGTTCCTAAATGTTTTTTGCTTGGATGTACAGTTCTAGGAAAGCTCTTCAATTGGTATAGAAATCTAAACAATAATTTGTGTTCTTTGAAATAAAATAATAACACTAAACCACCTCATTACAAAATTGAGTCTCACAAATAACAACCAATGAAAGTTTTCTTAATGGACCGAACGTTGTTCTTCTTCAATCTTAGCAAAAACGGGTTCTTTAACTTTTGACTGTAACAACAATAGCAATGAATTCTTCAAATACAAGGGCTTCTTCAATGGTTCCATTAAAGCCAGTGGTTATTTATAAACCCACTACAACTCAAAGACACATATGAATTATTCTATAACTCTTACTTCACAGAGCCAATCTGGAAGCTTCAACAACCTTCCTGGAGGAGATATAGCTAACCTTGCAAGAAACCATCTGAATCATTCATATGTTTCTTCGACTTGTCGTGGTTTTATAAATAACCATTGGCTTCATTGGCTTCACGTGGGCTATTACTTGTAAAAAATGTATAGAATCATTCTGAATAACTGTCCACAGTCAGATGAAACTCTTCTAAATCTGATTTGTACAAACTGATATCACCTATTTTATTGATTAACTCGTAGGGCCCAGGCCTTCAGAATACCCACACACACACACACACCCCCACCCCCCTAGCAGCACAGCTTATGCAGCGGAGTTCAGATTTCCTGAATGTCAGGAGATTCCTCATCCGCTGAAGAAGAACATGAGGGCTGCCTGTATCTTAAGCATGCGGGGAGGCTACGAGAAGATCCTGACCTAATTTCCTGACAATATGACAGGGCTATTAATAAGATAATGGCAGCTTGAGAGGAGCTAATTGCTCCTCTTCGTTTTATAGTGAACACATTGTTAGGAAGCACATGTAACTGTGTGAGGAGAGCATGTGACAGCACATAAGAAGGCGTGTGTGCCGTAGCAGGACATATCCCTAGGCTTATTGGTATTCTGCAAGGAGAACAGCCTTGTGAGTTTAAAGAATTATTTCTCTCTCTCTCTCTCTCTCTCTCTCTCTCTCTTTCTCTTCCTCTCTCCCACTCTGCTGTTGGGCTGCATCTATCTGTGCCTGATCATGTAGCTGTACCCACCCCAGATATGACCACAGATTCATGATAGAGATCATTATAAAGGCAAATTTGCATCTCACAAAACCCCCAGCTACTTTGCGGCCTGAATAATACATTTCGGAATTCTCTATTACTTCCAATATAAAATGCAAATTGAATGTTGAAGCTCGCCGCCCCTCCCCTGTGCACGCTCACGTGCAATATCAGCACATTCACTGAATGTCTTATTCAAATTCACTTCAGTGTTCACTGCCTAATGCCCACGACTGCTTTTGATCTTCACCAACGTACAGAGAGCATTAATTAATTATGAATTTTATGCAGCATACTGCAGCACTACTCATGCACTCAGCAAAAAAGGAATGCAGTCTTTTACAGGGTACTTAGAGAGCATCGGAACTCTATGTGGCACAAGAAAGAGAGCCTCAATGAAGCCTCGTCTCATTCTGGAAAGATCAGTAGAGAAAAGGAAAGCTAACCCTACTGATGCTTTGCTGTGCTGGCATTTTCGCCAAAACAATGTGTAAAAACAATGCTTATGTCAGCATACCTTTTGTTTATTTTCCATTGTTTTGCATGCCTTTATGGAAAACCTCATAGAAATCAAGTCCTTGCTGGTCCTTCAGGGATTTTAACCCATCCGACTCCAGATTTTCTAACGAATCTTCAGTCTTAAAGCTCATTCGGTAACTGCTATCAATTGTTTGATAACTACTATGAGACCAATGTATAGTTATTACAATAGGGAATTGAAGCAAACCCACACTAGTACTTAGAGTTAAAGGTATTAATGACATTTATTATACTGTATTTCATTATCATAATCATTTTTCTGCACCAATAAAAGCCTCACAACAAGGAAAGGAATATCAACCAATGCAAGCCATTAGTAATAAGAGGAAAACAACACTGGTTCTAAGCAAAGAAGAAGATCTATTATCTTGAAGGTGAGTTAGTATTTTTTAAATCAATTCAAAACTGGGAAAAGAATTCGTAATCCAAAAACTTAGATATTAGTAGATATTTCAGTACGTCCAATGAAGTGTTAGTCCCCCTTTTGCTGCAGCCCATATCTATTAAAGAACATTGCTGTGAGGATGTGATTGCAGCCATGAGAACATTAGTGAGGTCAGGTGCTGGTGATGGGTCATCACAAAGATAATAGAGCTCCATTTCTCCACTTTCTCTACTCTACAGATCACAGGAGGGGGGCCTTCATTCCCCTTTGGCTGATGCTCGGCTGCTGCAGAGTGTCAAACTCTGTTTACAATGCTTTTCTGTGGAGATTATACAAAGTTGATGTTACCCACTTGTTGTATGCCTGATCAAAACCTAGAGCAACAAAAGTATCGTTAGTGTTAATAAACAGGATTCTGGATTTACTGGATTTCCCTCTACACATGGAGCACCTGTGTGGCCTGGTGGTAAGGACGTTACAATCAGAAGGTTCCCAACACTGTTAGTGTCATCACTGAGGGGCCACTTTACTTTTAAAAAATGTAAACTGAGGTGGGGTGCCTTCACTGTGAAAATACTCATGATTTTGTGATATAACATGTACTTCCTCCAAGAATTGCCGTATATTGACAACCAATCCAAAAACAGTATAGAAAACTGAGCTCAGCACACTACCAGGCAATGGTGCTGATGAAGCTTCATCACAGCAGAGGTCCTACAAATGTTCTCCAGGCCTTGGGAGCCACATCCTCATGATGTTTCCCCTACCTCTTCAGCAGCAAATAAACAGAATATCGAAGAATATCGAAGAATCCTCTCAGCACTCCCTCCCCCCACTTCTAGATGAAGGAATATCAACCATCTAAACTGTTTTCAACCACACAGTTTATTATTTGGGCCCACACAGAAGTACTATGTGTCCAAACATTTTTTAGATTGGTATTTTAATCAAATTCAAATCACATACCGCTGAAATATTTTGTATTTGCTCTCTTGAGTCTCTCTCCTGTCTCTGAATGGCTGGAAACCTGTCTGTCTTATTAAGAAAACACCGGATTAGTTAAAGCAGGAGTAGGCGCCAAAGATTTCTGAATGTAAACAAACAGCAAAGGACCATGGTAAACCAAGTCTTATTATTAATTCACCAACAACTTGACAATACCAAAAATACACTTTATAGATAAAAGTATTGGGACAAATTGGGGTTGAGCACTGGGCTCTGTGCAGCAAGTCAAGTTCTTCCACCCAGAACTCATCCAGCCGTGTCTTTATGGAACTTGCTTAAAGCAGTGTGGGACAGTCGTGCTGAAATTAAAATGTTTCTTCCCCACCTGTTGTCCACAAACTTGGAAGCATGGCATTGTCCAAAGTGTCTTGTTCTGCTGAAGTATTAAGTTCAGCATACTGGAAGTAAGTGGTCTAAAACCCTGAAAACAGGTGTGTCCCAATACTGCTCATATAGCGTATGAGTCTGTAGAGGTGTGTCCACGTACTTTTGTCCACATAGTGAACGAAATAACAATATAGGGGTTGTACATCGGACTCCAGTGACACTAAAAGTGGCTGAATAATTGTGACCACGTAATTGTAGCATGAATAGTCAGACTCACATCCTGTGCAATACCGTGGTGTTTGTAGAGAATGCGCATGCGCGGGCGTTGCTCGGAATCCCCCCTGCAGTGGGCCCCAGCCCCTCGGAGCGCAGAGGGTCGGACCGAGCGCTCCGCGCGCAGACTCTGGATGGAGGAGACGGGAACGGGCGCTCCGGAACTGACTGCGTTTTGACAGCGGAATTCTCTTCTTGCGACTGGACTCAACTCTTCGGGAGTGAAGTGTCTGCAGGACCGGACTGTCATCTCCTCGGAACTCTCGCTGGCATGAGCTAACATGGAAACCAAACCTTTCTTGTCTCTAGGTAAGTTTGTGCTTTCTGGAAATGTGCTTCTCATTATCCTGCACGCCTGTGTCATGACTCGGGACCCTCAAACTCTCCAAACTCTCCAAACACTGTGGCTCGGCGTGCAAGACAGGGATTTCTCATATTTACTTGCTTATAAGCCAGATGTTCGTGCTAATTTTAGCTCTAGAGGAATACTAGCTGTAATAGTAGAGTGTTTATTTTTCATTACTATCAGTATTGTTCGACTTAGCAACAGGAGCCTATTTATTCATATTTGCCACATAAGCTACAGGAGTATCGTATTTTTATGACTATCATTAGTGTTGGTCTCAGTAATAGCATTTATTTATTAGTGTGAACTAGCTGTGTTTATTACCTGTGGTAGTTAAGTATTTCATTTTTTTTACTTAGTAGAAGTAGCTGTATTTATTTACTATATTAGTAGTAGTAATAATGTTTTATAAGTATTTGTATTAGTATTTAGTAGTTAGTAACAAAATGTATGCATTGATTTATTTGTAGTAGCATTTGTTACATTATTATTATTATTATTATTATTATTATTATTAGTATTATTATTATTATTATTGCTGGTAGAAGTAGTAGTAGTTACTGTGTTTTTTTGAGGGGGTGCCTCTTGGCTATTAGAGATTTGAACACCCAGTGCCTCTGAAAGTGACCCCATTTGGCACCCAGTGCCTCTGAAAGTGACCCCACACTTCACCCCTGCTCTAAATGGCCCAAGCTACAACTCTGTGTTCCTGGGGCAGGAGGAGAAGGGGGAGATACTCACCCTGTCCTCGGCTGAAGGAGTTTTCAGCTCTAACAGAACAGTCAGGGCTCTTAATAAGCATTGACCAAACAGCAGCTGCTACAAATTTACACTGCATGGACAAAATTATTGGGACCCACCTGTTTTTCAGGGTTTGGCCTGGGCTCTTTACTTCCAGTGAAGGGCTTTATCTTAATTCTTCAGCATATCCAGACATGTTTCCAGTCAGATTTTGGGGAAGAACGTTTTCTATTCCAGCATGACTGTGCCCTAGTGCACAAAGCCAGCTCCATAAAGTCTGTGTGGAAGAACCACACAGAGTTCTGACCCCAACCCCATCCAACACCTTGGGGATGAACTGGAACAGAGATTGCATGCCAGGCCATCTTGTCCAGCATGAGTGTCTGATCTCATAAATGCTCTACAGAATAAATGGGCGCAGATTCTCCACAGAAACTCCAAAAAGTGGTGGAAAGCTGTCCGAGAAGAGTGGAAGCAAATTCTAATCAAATTCTATGTGTGAATGCAGCTTGAATACAGTCCTTGTTAGTGTACTAGTCAGGCGTCACAATACTTTTGTCCACATAGTGTAAGATCTAGGCTTCTAAACAAACCCATTGTGCCTGCGTCCTCTGAAGCAGTTCTCTTTTTCTTTATATCGTGTTTAATTTAACAGTTTAATATCGTGATAGAATAATAATTATAATAGTACAGGTTAATTGTTAGTAGAAGGTGGTTTTGATCATTTTCCTCGGTTTGTCTTCTGTCAGCAGAAGTTTTTTTAATTCATACACAAACTGACATCTGTCATTAATCTCTGCAAGGCACTGCGCCCAGGAATCTCAATCAATTACGTCACTGTTGTAACTTAACCTTTCAAAACGCTAACTTTACAGGGGAACTTGTATTGTGAAATTCCGGACTATTTATATCGATTTATTTAGGCACAATGGAAAAGGAAATATTAATGGGAATACAAATACAAAAACATTTACCAGTGTAACCTTAGCGCAGTAATGGTCCATTATGCAATTCTTGTGCCTAGTCATTATATATTCTTTTATCCTGGTATGTCTGTTTCCTGTGAGTGAGGGGCACATGCTAACATTCCTCCCAACGTTCCAAGTCCATGAGCATCAATGGGAAGTGTAGGATCTCATTGTAAGGTCGGAGGTGTCCAGGACCACCCCAATAAAATGAGACCAGCCTGGTTTACGGCGCTGCAGTTTTGTGTTTCTGAAGAGGTGATTGGTCCCTTTGTGAAAGTCTGCAGCTGTCAGTTTTATTAGGGAGCCTTTAAAGGGAAAGTTAATTGCTTAAAGTGACAGCGTCTCTCAGACACCCCTCCAGCCACTGTCTGGCTCCGTATCAAAGGCTGCACGGGCTCCTCCTAGACAGGGCCGCACAGACGGGCCAAACTGCGTTTGAGAAAGTTGGTTTAAAGTGACACTTAGCACACACACACACACACACACACACATTACATCACACGTACCCACATTCTAGAGCGGGTATGAGTCGGAGGCGTCTCTTGTTTCACTCTTGCACAAACTGTTGCCTCTCAAGAACCTGCTCTTGAAGCTTTTTGAATGTAACGCAAGCGCCCAGGTTATCTGCATTATGCTGAAAAGCCTTTTTGTTAATGATTTGCTCCATGCAGCAGTATGTACAGATTCATCGATAGCTGTGAGGTTGCCCCTTGTACTATGGACCGGTGTACACTTGTAGACCTGTTACAAAGTAATGGCTTAGTATCGTTAAATGCATAACTTTATGCGAGAAATAGTGCTAGGCAGCATAGCTACAATTCCATATTTGTGATACAATCGCAGTGTCATGGTGATGATTTATAACATTGTAAACCTGACAGAGCTTGGTTGTTTCGGCACCGAAAATCATATAAACATGGTCTTGTAAACGTTATCCTGACACGAATCTCGCTTCCAGAAAGGAAACTTACTACACTTAGCAGAGTTACACATTAAATCGATGGGAATCAATCTGTTCACCGTTTACACATGAATGAAATGTATTACATCAACACAAATAGTGCCAAAGGTAACCTGTGAGGGAAGAGCGTGTTGATGTTGGGCCTGTCACAGCAATTATGTAACCGCCTGATGAAAGCTACGCGAGCTGACGACAGTAATTTTCCACAGTTGGTAGCTTTTCCAAATGTTTGTATTGCAACGAATGTATGAATTTGAAGTTTATTTTCAGAACTAATGCATGTATTTCAAAAGTAGAAAACGCAGTGACTTCTGCAGACCCGGGACTAATTATGCTCTAGTATGAATACAATATTGAGCTGGTCTGTACCAATTATATCACAATATAAACATATTTAAATTCAGTTATACCGTATATTGAATTTGAGTAGTTTAGTAGTTTCTAGTTGTTTTAGTAGTTTATACTTCTGGTGATTTAAATCTGATATATCTGTTTATCCTAGTTTTTCAGAACTGTTTCAGCACACACACATTGCCTGACACTGCAGCTGACTTTGTTTTTAATATGTCATTGTCAGTAGAACTGAAAATCAATAGTGTAGTGGGAGTCCAGTAGCAGATATCTGTGATATCTTGAAAGTACTACGCAAAACCTTGTGTGACTGTGTGAAGCCAGTTTGGTGGTTACAGGCCACAACAGGAGGGCATTAAAGGGCGTCTTTAGGCTGATCTTTCCCCATTTCCACTGGTCCTGTAAAGGGGATTATTCATATCTGATCTCTGTGCTGTAATTCACTTTGAGCTAATGGATTTGGCATTTGGAGCCTGGCTTTGAGACAGACCGACAGAATGTACCATGCTGCTGCTTCGTCTGACTTTATGTCAGCGTAAACACCCTGTCCTGTGTGTGTGTGTGTGTGTGTGTGTGTGGCCACTCTGAAGAGGCTTCTGTCTTTACCGGTCCTGGCTCTGCTCTGTGCTTTGTCTGGAGTGCATTGGGTCATGGCCAGCATAATGGCCTAATATGTTTATGTCTGTGTCTATGTTTAAGAGATACTTGTGAAAGGTGCAGCTGTCTAATTACCAAGTGTAAATTCATCTTCCCAAACAGAATTTAGGAAATACTGGGCCTAATTCGGTCCACCCCTTTGAATGCGGACGATTGTCCTGAGCTGCAGCTTTTGCTTGTAAATGCGGAGAGCCTGTTTCATGTGACAGTCACAGCTGTTGTTTCTTATTTTATGTAATTAAATGTAAAGAAATAGCAGAAAGTCTATGTTATAGCCACTTGAACCCTAGGCTGATTGTACAGACAAAACTTATACTTTTTGTATAAGTGTCTTTCATCAAGACATTATAAATGTCTTTCATCAGAAGCTCACACTGAATGGACAACACACACTATGAAACCAAACCCCTTAATTTTACCCCTTAATATAACCTTAATTTCAATCTTAATTTAAGGAAAATTAAGTGGAAAAGTGCACAGATTAAGTCTGATTAAGGGGTAAAACTACTAAATTTTTCCCTTATTTTAAAAAATTGCCCCTTAAATAACTGAGCCTTCTGAAGAAAATGTCTTATGTTTAGGATTAAGGAGTTTCACACTCACACCTTAAATCCACTTTTAAGGTAAAATTAAAGGAACGGTTTACAAATGAATGGCAACTTAATTAAAATTAAGGTGTTTGGCATATTTTCAGGGGTAAATTAATGTAGAGTTAAGCATATTTTAAGTATGTTGTGTTTCATAGTGACACTAGCATTTTTACTGTAGTTTCTTCCAGCTGAAGTTGCAATGCGCATAACATTATTTGCTCTTTAATGAACCAAAGTGTCAAATCTGTTGCCTATTTAAACAACATGAATCAAATAAAGTACTACAATGTAGGCAAGAGGCAATTGGCCATTTAGCATAATGAGTCATGCATAATGTGGGGCGTCTGGTGGCTAAGTGGATAAGGAGTTGGTTTTGAATCCCAGGACTGCTTGTGTCACTGAGTTACCCTTAAACAAGGTACCACCCCTCACACACTGCTCCCCATGTGCCCCTCATAGGTGGCAACATTTGGTGAATGGGTTAAATGCAGCGAAATAATTTCAGATCTTATCTGATCTTATCTTATCTTATATTAGCTTAGCTTAGCTTAGCATATCTTATCTTACGTAGGTAGATATTTCAGGGCCAAAAACTGGTATTAGTAAAGAAGTTTAGAAGAGTGTTTCCTATAATATGTGAGGTCTCTATGATCTAGAACAAGTTCTAGTGTTTGTTAGCCACATACAAGCTGTTATGCTAATAAGGAGTTCAATCTGAAGACCTGTTTTTAGATTACATTACACAGTCAGTAATGATTCTCAGTTAATAAGCCCTTTTTCGATTCAGCATTAGGTCTTCTCTCAGGAAACCTACCCACATGTTCATGTATAAGTTCTGGGACCCCTCCTCCCGGTGCACATGTGCACATGTTGGAGCTGTGCTGCAGGACTGAGCCGTAGTCTGAAAACAAGGCCGTTATTTGTTGAGATAAGATCTGCTGGAGATTTTGATGTCCTTAAAGCCCTACAATCCGTCTCCCAAGAGAGCAGCAAATTAAATACACAGACAAATTTCTAAATGCAGTAATGGGCCCCTCGGCCTACTACCGTTCATATGATAGTTTGAACAGGTGTGATGTGCTACAGTTACAGTGTATGGCACAAAAGGTTTTGATTAAAGTGCTGGTCTGAGGGTTTTTTGAAGAAAGAGGCTTTTAAGTGGACGGATTTAAGATTTTTTTTTCCGATGGTGTCTGCTTTCCTCTGACTCCGTTTCCGCACAACCATGTTGTCTTTGTTGAAACAAAATCTTGCATTTCTGAACAAAAAAATATTTGTACATTCTAATCCGAGAATGTTTTAAACATGGCAGTTAAAAAAATGGAGAATCAAAAATAGTCTAAAGCTAAGCTAATTAGATTCTGAACAGCCATACTTTGTAGGTAATTATACCTATATTGTAACTTTTATGAAAAAATAGTTAGTTATAAAAATAAAAAAAAACTAATAGAAAGCAAATAAAAACATATTTTATGTGACCTATAGAACAACACAGGTTTGGTTCCAGATTTCTGCAGTTTACCTCCAGAATGATATAATAAAGTAACACACCCAGTTTAACATAATAAAATATCTGTGCCAGTCCAGATATTTCATGGGAGCAACAATATTAGGCTTCCTTAAGGAAAGAGGTCCGGAAAAGGTACTGTAAAACCACTATTTTCTGTATTAATGTTATTTATTGTAATGTTCTGTGCTGTCAAGCGATTACAATTTTTTAATTAATCGCATTTAATCGCACATACATACAGACTTACGAGAAGCAGTTTTTTTTACCATTTGTTATTGAATACAAGCCTATAATTTAGGCTACAATGGTCATGGCATTTTACTGACTGAACCAAGCTAATGTCGGCAAAAACATTAACAAGACATTATTTGCCATTTTGGCATTACTTTTTTACCAAATCTCGCTGAACTGAACTCCACTTTCTGGCTGCTCACGCAGCAGTGACCTAGGACTCAGTTCTCCTGCTCTTTACTGGAAACTTTGAACGAGAAGATGGTGTATTTGCGTTAATTGCGTTAAAAATATTAACGCATAATTTTTTCTTAATTAATCGAATTAACGCGTTAAATTCCCAGCCCTAAAATAAAATTATGTATATATGTTTGCTTTAAGATTTTAAATCATATCCTCAAGAATGTGTGTCGGCTGGGCATACCATGACATTACAATAGTTGATTTGATTTTCCTATGTTAAGTGGGGTTCAATGGGTTCAAGCTGACTAGTTTATGCTAGATATTTGGATAACAGTTTTAACGGGTAACTATGTATTTTGCAGTTTACTGTAAATCCTTTTGAAGCCCAACTCTGAATTCTACTAGAGGACCATTTCGGCCTGTGGGCAAACATGAGCCAAGTGTCATGCTCATTGCAGCAGTCAGTGGGTTTTTGGGAATGTGTACCATGTATTCATGAAGTACATTCAGAGCTCCCTGTGGAACGTCCAGACGTTTCTTTGCTGAAACACTGTTTACAGACAGGAGAATGTGAAGGACTTTTCAGACTGCTTTGAAAATGAAGTGCTGATAGCTGTGTCCTATAGACAGTCGTCTAGTTCCATGTTCTTATGAGGGTGCACTAGTAGCGTGACCTGTCTACCACTCGAGTTTAGAACATTCCGTTGTCAAAACTGCTCAGACAAGATTGCCCTCCTGATAATGTTTATGAGAATGTTGAGTAATACAAATCACTGTTGGCTCAGTTTGGAAATATGGAGGGTATGCTCCTTGTCTCCTAGTTAGTTTATGTTCATACTATTAATTGAAATGCTGTTTTAAATTGTCATTCTGCACTTGCATTTCTTGTATTAGCATGAATGTGGTCCTTTAGAGGCTGTAGAGCTCTAAAATATCGTACGTGTATTGCAAGTCATTGCGGAAAAGATCACTTTTCGTGAGATCAGAATAAGTTTACAATGGTGTCATGTTAAATGTGAGACATTATAGAATGCATTAGATGTTATTAGAACATTTGACCATGGCAAGAAACACACTACACAGTCTTTTTCCAGCGGTGCTCCTTGCTGCAGGCGTCCCTGCTAAGCAACACAAGCATCATAAACATCAATCAGCTCTGCTCACCAGCTATTGTTTATATGTGTGTTTAGAAAGTTTTCAACATTATGTTAAACTCTGAAATCACAGGTGACAATTACCAAATAAAGAATTGCAATTAACGGTTAATTGATATCTATTGTATGTGAATATTAAAGAATATGTCTAAAGTTGCCAAACCACTGAAATAGTAAGCTTCCTTTTTTAGTGCCGAACCTGCTCCCATGGACTTGTGAGATTAGTGGTGAGAGAGATTTCCCTGTGATCAAAAAATCATTGGTTGGAACCCTAGAACTGCTTGTGGCAACTCTGAAGGTCAAGAAATGCCCTTAGTAGTTGCCAAATGTAAACACAGGCAACTTAAGCTCAAATAAACCAACATAACTCAGCACTGCCCTCTAAAGGTATTACAGTAAATGCATTTACTGCTTTGTTTAATTCACATGCCTTTACTTTAACCCAACCACTGATAAAGAATCTACATTTGACTTGTTGCAATGTAAACTGTATTTGCTAAACTGTATCAGCTCAAATGACTGCAGTTGACAAAAATAACAGTCGGTTCAAATTACTACCACTGTTCACTAGCATGCATGGTTCTGATATTTAAAAAACATACTAAACTAATAAAGCCAAAATCTACATTTAATTTTTATCATGAGTTCCACCCATAAAATAATATATTTCAGCTTAACTCAGCGAATGCAATCGCTAATCTCCCTACACTGCAGTCTCTGAAGCATAATCTGATTGGTCAGTGCTGAAAATGCCCTCATAAATTTTTGGTCACTTGTTGTTATTGTTGCATTCTGTTCTTTTTGCAACTGTTTTTGTCAGAAAGAGTGGCGTCATTTCTACACCTGTGAACAATGCTCCATTTCACAGCAGCCTGAGTGCAGAAATACTTCAGAAGAATGACTCACTGAGGCAGTTTTTACTGCTGTTAATTATGAATCTCTATTTCTAGTCATTTTACGTGTTGATTGTCGTAAATGAACCGGCCCCATTTTGTGCAGAGTAATCTAATATCTAATTATGGTTCTCAATGCATGTGTCAAGATCGTTCCAGTGGGTTTTAAAGAACCATAAAATTTTTCCACCCATGCTGTTCTGGTTAAGCATTTCCAAATTAAAAACGAGGTCGTTTTCAGACGTTATGGAGGCGTTTATAGTCAAATGTCCTCCGGTAAATGAAAAAGAGAAACAATTTCCCCTAATCTAATCTGTCTTGACATTCCCTTATGATTGATGTGACAGGCCTAGAAAAGACTCCTGTTTCTTTCTGGAAAAAAAAAGCTCTTTATCTCCTTTCACACGAGGGACATTCCTTTGATGAATATGTCACAATTTTGACGTGACATACATCACCTGCGGGGCGTACGTGTGTTTAGTGTGTGTATTCTCCTGGAGGCGAACCCACAGGTCCGCTGGTTAATTAATAGCACAGCAGGGGCAGAGACACAGGCGGCCCGTTCAGAACGACCTGGTCCGGCGCGACAAACAAAAGCATCTATTCTGCTAATTAGCCCACTTTCATGAGCGTTCATTAAAGCAAACCATTCAGCATGTGGATTTACAAGCGAAAAGTGCCAAGTCCTGACGCACGCCCCCCCCAAAACACACAGTTTCTTTCATTAGAAAGATCTTTCCTCATATTTCACATCTACGGATATGGTACGAATGACCACGCCCGTGGTTAAAGACAGAAAGTACTAGAATGTGTATTTGAAGAGTAATAAATGTGGTTCAAAGGGCAACATTTCTCACTTTTAAAATTTCTTTAAAAATAAAAGTTGTGCCATTCACAGCTCTTACACTCTATACATATAAAGAAGATTCACAAAAAGATCATTATTTTTACACATACTCTTCAGGAGACAGCAGGTCCCACATCTATTCACGGTAGCAGCCCAGACGGCTTTTTGAATGAGTCAAGGAAGCCACTTAGTATCAGAGACGTTCACTCGTGGGAAGTAAGTTAGCTCTTTGCCGTCTGAGAGAAAGTTCTTCACCTTGAAGGCGGTTTCATCTGGGTCTACTCGCTCTGCATTGCAGACAAATCTAACGTTGTAGGGCTGCAGGAATTCTACCGCAGCAGCCTAGCATCTCAAACAGCCTGTTCAAAGAAAGGTTGGGAATTTGCCATCTAAAAATGAATTACAGCTGTTTTTTTGGTACATAAACCCACACAAATGGCACAAGTGGACCTCATGGGGAAGAAAACAGAAGAAAAATGTGGCTTCGCCTCCAGTAACGTATGGCATTGTGCTTTGATGTGCTGCCTTTACTTTCTTTCTTATTGGCGCCTTTCTCAGAAAAGACTGTTGTGGATTGTTATTCTTTGTCATGGGCTTGAAAGATAAGACACCAGCTGAATTGTGCTATACATTCCGTTTAGTTCCTGTATGTGGGTATGTTTCCTTTTACCCTGATTGAGGTGTCTCTGGGGCAGCGGTCGGCAGAGCTGCAGTTTAAAGCATGTTAGGCTATGACTAATCCTTTGACCTTGGCTTTCTGCTGCATATTCCCAAGCTTCATATGTGCACACTTTTATGTTTTGAAGAAAATCGATATGGGTGAAGGCTGTTCAGATGTTTTTCTGCCAAATTCGAGACCGCAACATCTGAGATTTTAATTAGGGCCTACAAATTGTTTATAGTTAACACTTGTTTGCAGTTCTCTTCGTGAAATACGGTATGTTTGGACTTGGTAGACGCTTCATCCTTTTAAGGCCACCAGTATAGGCCTTGATCTTTGTTTGTAGAATTACAATAGCAGTCGGTCAACAATACACAACTAGACGTTCTCATTAAACTCAGTCGGCCCTGTTGTATATATTTCAGTCATTACATTTTTCGTGATGCGTGTGTAAGTTATGGCACTCCTAATTTACTGTTATCATCCCTGCTGATTTCTTACGGATTGTTTTGCAGGATGACTGACACTTGCTATTAACTCACACACGTTTTTTTTTCATTTTCTTGAGAGTTGTTTATACTAGGGAGCGTGTGAGTGTATGTTGTAACTCTGCAGGAAGTCATAGGAGAACAATGAGGAGGCGAGGAACAGGATGCTGTGTGTGTTTGTGTGTGTGCATGTAAGTGAGTGTGTGTGTGTGTGTTCAGGCTCTGTGCAGGGGAGCTGTTTACCTGTTTGAGCCGCACATTTAGATCCAGCTCCTGTGTGGCTAGGCATGTGTAAACATACTGTAATTAATGCAGTGGGCTTCATTACATGTCCTGACAGGAATAAGCGATGTTTGTGCATGTGCACGCGCGTGGATGTGGGTATTAGTGTGTGTATATGTGTGTATGCTTGTTTTTGTTGGTCTGCATTCACCATGGCGGAGTGCACAGGATGTCTGTGTAATCTCCACTTTGCTGTAATTATTTCTCAACGCAGGAATTCCATGATACGAGAACACTAATAGTCTCATACTCCTTATCTGATTAACCTGTTTAATCCAGCATTATATATGTAGCTCTAATCTCAGATCTGACAGACCACCTAATAAGAATGGAGGGTTGGTTCAGGTCAGGCTGCTCTTGGTGGGTTTAAGGCAAGTGTGGGCTGCAGAACACAGATTTTTCAATCATGTTGTGAAAGCATGTGAGGGGGAAAAAGCAGAAAAACATCATAGTATTTTTTTTTTCAGAAGTAGGTTGGCACTGATGCAATCCCACTGACGCATTACCTCTATTCAGCTAAGAACATGCGGAATGAGACGTAACTGTCGAGATCACAACATCTGCTCGATGTTTTTTTCTTTTTTCCTGGATTCTGCTGATTTCTTTCAGGTGTTTATATTTCTCCAGGTTTTGTTTGGCTGTATTTTTAGGTATGCAAATGACAGCCACCCGGTGTAAGCAAGGAAAACGTGTCATTGTATCGAGGTGATGAGGACAGTAAAGCATGCATGGATAAGCGGATACTGCACTTTTAAAGCCCTTTTTTTGTCAGGAGCTCATTCTCTGATAAATTTCTGTAAGCATGATCACACAAATCCAATTATAAAGAATGAGAGAGAGAACGAGAGAGAGAGAGAGAGTACAAAGGGGGATTTTTATTTCTAAATTTATGGCCGAAACTCCCTCACGTACAAAAACAAATCTGTGAAATATCATGTTTTTTTTTTTTTCCTGTGGAAGGAACAGTACTTAGTGTTTATTGCCACCAGACCTCATCCTCCATCTCCCCTCCATTAATCTCTCCGTACATCCATCTCTGAGGGGGAGAATGCCATCCATACACTTTGAGAGTGTTAATCATGGCATTTTCCTTTCTTTGATTTATGTGGGGATCTTGGTTTTCTCCAAATACACACACACACACACACACACTGTGTGTAATCTCCTTTTTCTTTCCCTCCATACATTAATGCCTGCCGCAGTCCATGCCATTTCCATGCTGTGGCTTTACTCAGACTGTATATCTGGGCTGGCACGGATATGAAGAATGCGCACTCCGTATTCCTCAGGCATTAAACACAGGAGGACCCTGTAGCCTGATTTCATTCGGAAAGTATGTAGACTAGATTGGGGATAAATTTTAGGAACTATTTGGCACGCCCGCAATTGTAGATATTAATTATGAGAAGGGGAAGAATTATTTTGGTTAAATTGGAATGCTTTAACCTGTTTTGTGGGGATGAATTACAACGCAGGGTGTAGGAAAGTAACAATATGGCCGTGAGTTATTGCTGGGAAATATTCCGATTAATCGGTTATCTGGAGAGTTATTGAGTCCTTGTAAGAGAGAGAGAAAGAGAGAGAGAAGGAGACACTGAGAGAGAGGGAGACAGAGAGAGAGAAAGAGAGGGAGAGAGACAGAGAGAGGAAGAGAGAGACAGAGAGAGAGAAAGAGAGGGAGAGTGACAGAGAGAGGAAGAGAGAGACAGAGAGAGAGAAAGAGAGGGAGAGAGACAGAGAGAGGAAGAGAGAGAGAGAGACACAGAGAGAGAAAGAGACACTGAGAGAGAGGGAGAGAGACAGAGAGAGGAAGAGAGAGAGACAGAGAGTGAGGGGGGGTAAAGTTGTGTGAGGAGGCCCCAGCAGTGCGAGGAAGGGGGTAGGGAAGGCAGGGAAAGGGTGGATAGAGTGACGCTGACTTGGAAAGTGAAAGGAATGAACTGTGGCCGTGAAGTTGAACCCAGGGTCAGGAGTTCCTCTCAGCCCTGGATAACCTCTTATCCTCTGCTTGCCCTACTGCTGTCTTCAAAATAAACCTGCCAGAGAGGGTTCCTTAGGGTGATGTCATAGAAGAACCACTTCTGGTTTCCTGAGGCCAGAGCAGACCAAGCCAACCAAAAGCAACATTTTTCATGTTGGCTGTTGGCAAGCAGGTTTAGAAAACAACTGAGGATCACAAAATAGTACGGAAGGTGAGAAAAATCTAGAAAAAAAGTGTGAAAGGAGAGCACAGCCTGGAACAGTGTAAATGGGTATTAATGGAGGAGAAAGTTCTAGAACAGTGAACAGGGAGAATGTCCTAGAACACTGCAAATGGAAGAGAAGATAGTAAAAGAGGATGGATGGAAGAAACCATCCTAGAAATGTTTCAGTGATGTAGAACGTCCTTGAGCAGTTTCAATGGAGAAGAATGTCCTAGAAATGTGCAAATGTAAGAGAACATTCACAAACGGTGTGAATGGAGGAAAACATGTTAGAACAGTTTCAGTGGAGGAGAGCATCATAGAACAGTAGGAATCGAGGAGAACATTCTAAAATAATTTGAATGGTGTATAACATCTTTAAACAGTCACAGTGGAGAAGAAAATTCCAGAACTGTTTTAATGGAGGAGAGCATTCTAGAGCAATTGGAATGGGAAGAACATTCTAGAACAGTGTGAATGAAGGGGAACATTTTTAAAAACAAAAAGAGTTTCAGTGGAGGAGAACAATGTGAATAGATGAGAACAACCTAGAACAGTGTAAATGGATAAAAGCATTCTAGACCAATCTAAATGGGGAGAACATTCTAGAATGCTGTGTATGGAGAACATCCTAGAACAGTGGATCAGAAAACCATTCTCAGGCACTGTGAAATAAGAGACCTTTCTGTGAGCATGAAGGGTGTGAACAACCTAGAACAGTGTGAGTAAAAGCAACATTCCAGAAATCTGCCAGTGGGGACAATATTCTTACTCTCTTTCAATTTCACTTTTCAAAAAGGAATTTAAAGTGTGAAGAACATTTACATGGTGCAGAGTTCTGTGCCTATACAATTACACAATTTTCCATATTGGACGTTTCTTTCTCTCTCTCTTGCTGAATTACATTCGCTCCCCTTTATCTTTGCCACTCTTTCTCTGTCTCTTTAGGGCTAGAATCCCTTTCTTTCAGCTTTTATAACTGTGTGTGTTTGTGTGTGTGTGTGTGAGTGTGTGTGAGTGTGTGTGAGTGTGTGTGAGTGTGTGTGAGTGTGTGTGAGTGTGTGTGA
>JBBKCR010000038.1:4186786-4202534 GCA_037577295.1 Ladigesia roloffi | reverse complement strand
AAGGTGTTTGGCATATTTTCAGGGGTAAATTAAGGTAGAGTTAAGCATATTTTAAGTACATTGTGTTTCATAGTGGTCACAACAACCCTCGGTCCCAATAAAGAGGCTTTTGAGGAATTAATTATATATTTTATTTGAGTGTCTGTTATGATGCCTGGTTTTGATTAGATTTTTAACCCTTAACGGGCACCCAGGGAGCAGTGTGTGGGGTACCTTACTCAAGATTGCCTCCAAACGAGCAATTGGGATTTAAACCCACAACTTTGAGTGCAGGGCAAATGCCTTAACCACTAGACCATCCAGGTTAATCCAATTTTCCAGTAGTCTTTCTGTAATTCCCTCATTCCTAAAAACTAATAAATGTACTTGTATTTCTACTCTTTTGATAGCTTATACAAGAGATTTTGTTAGATTTCTGTTTAATTAGGCAACAAAGAAGACAGCATTCTCCTGAGTGATCGAGCAAGGACGAGGGCCATCCTGACCTCCTAGAGAGAACGAGATTGATAAAAACTCTGTAACAGGGATGTATTTCAAGGCACTATTTTGTGTATTTTGTGCACGTTCGTGCAGGTCCACTGAAACCACCTCATCTGACAAACCCTGCAGAACTTGCTGAGCAGAGAAGTTAGAAAAGTGAAGGCTCTTACAGTGCTTTAACAGAATCGGGCATGTGTTGTTTATAGACAAATGCTGGAATGTAAGAGAAAAATCCATACCTGCTCGGATGGACAGGAAGCACAGAAAGCCCACGAGGTCTTCATTTCAAACCCTGGTGCTCCTAAGTGCGAGTGAAAGCCGACATGGTGTGGAGACATCGGCCAAACAGTGGAAAAGCGGAGTCATAAAAAACGTCTTTAACACAGTAGTAGTAGACAGGGAGAGTGAAATGTTCCAAAAACGAAGGTAGACTGCATTCTTTTCTACTCGGCCCGGGCCACAGCGAGCAGACACACACGCATGCCTACACACCGAGAACTTCACTGACCCTTTCCTTTCAGGGCATGACTGTCAAACTAATCAACTGGCTGAAAGTAGAAAGGACAGCTTTATTGTCCATTACACAGCCTTTATTGGCAAAATGAAGGCCCGTTCAATTTACTGAATCATATTTGTATTGGCCTGTGGCCAAATAATATATAGTCTTGCGAACCACATCGAGAAGTTGGGGCTGACCTCCTGAACTCTTGTAATTATGGCAGCCCTGGTTTTAGCTCGCTTTCTCATGTCTGTGAATAATGTACTCTATTGCATTAAAAACAGACTGTGCCGTTGCTGTGGATATGTGTAGCCAAGGAGCAAAGTGAAAGCAGCTGTGTGTGTGGGTATGTGTGTGTGCGCGAGCGTACATATTTATGTGTGCAGTTGAAATACTGTATTAATGAATTTAATTGCTTGTGTGTATCACATTTGTAATCTTGTTTGTGTGTGTATTTGTGTCTCCAGCTGTCCAGGAGGAGCGGCAGCGGGCGAAGGAAAGGAGCGAGGCTGAGCTGGAACTGGCCGGCTGCTCCAGTGAGGACATGCCGGTGGAGAAGATTCTGGAAGCTGAACTGGCGGTGGAGCCCAAAACTGAAACCTATGTGGAGGGCAATCTCGGTGCACCTGCCAACTCCGTAAGTGTCTCTCTCTCTTTCTATCTCTCTTTCTCTTTCTCTCTGCTGTAGCTGGGGAGATGTTGTAACATAAACAAATGGTAAATACCATTAAGCGGTACTGGAACACTCTCATTGCATCCATACCATCCAGACACTGTTATGCATTTACTGTTATGAGCTTGAAGATTGTATAAAAACATACTTCAGACGTAAAGGGATAGTTCAGGCCAAAATGAAAATCTGATGTTTATTTGCTTACCCCCAGGGCATCCAAGTCGAAGGTGACTTTGTTTTCTCAGTAGAACACAAACGCAGATTATTAGCTTTAGCCTTAGCAGTCTGGTAGACATTTAATGGAAGTGGATGGGAATCAAGCCTTTCAAAGTCAAAAAAGCATACCCAGACACGTCCAGATTACAGCCCGTGGCTCGTGACGACACATTGATGTCTTAAGCCATGGAACGATCGTTTTTTTTTGAGAAACTGAACAGTATTTATATTTCCTTTTTTTATCTCTGACATCCTTTTAAGTCACTTCTTAAGATTACTGAACTTACTAGCAACAAACTGACTGGACACTGATTCAAATTCCTGTCTGAATGTCTGCTGTTACAGAATTGCTACACTTGCACTGTGGACCCATAAACTCTAATCTCTACTTTCTTTAGACACATTATTTTAACAATTTGAGACAGTGACAATTACTGATGTTTCATCTGCTCTTTCCCGTTAGACATGTTATTTACCAGTGCTGTTATTGCAGAATGTGAAAATTGAACCAATGCATTCCACTTTGACCAATATGGACATGCATGGACATGCCCTCCTCTCTTGGCAGATTTAAACAAGTTAAGGGAGCAACCGCCGAATTCTCAGAATAGATCAATGGCGAAATGCTCAGTTCATTAAGGTTTAACAACAGCTTTTATTGTAAAAGGCCATCATTGCCTAAACGTACTCTTAACAAGGCAGAAAGTTATGAAAATAAATAATATCTTCTTTTTTCATTTTATTTATTTTAAGAACAACTGACTTCAATATGTATGATAAAAAATCAAGTTTTTAGAGGATTTTCCTGTTTTAAGAAATGTTAGCATGTGCATGTGCACAGCTTAATGCTAGTGCCTCATGTTTCATTTTCATATTACTTCTTTTTTACAAGAATTTTAGCAATTTATAAGGTAGTGCACTCGCAAAATCTGCTATAAGACAGAGCCGGCCGCTGTGTTATTGCCATCGAGTGCTGACATTTACATCCAAACTGACCTTTCAATCAATCGGTTTGGGGAAATTACATGTTTTATTCCACGATTGATCTGTCAAATACCTCAGAAATGACCTGACCCAGCTCAGTTCATGCTTTCTTACTTCTCACTGTCTCTCAGATATTCTCTAAATCACACCCTCAGACACACACCGAGCAGCACTCCTTTTCACACCGCACAGACAAGGAGGGCTTATTTGGAGATGTACATTTTTCCTGCGATCCCCTGAATGAGACTACTTCCTGGATCTCCTAAGATTGAAGTTTGTGGAGGCAGAGGTGCAACGTGAGCAAATGGGAATGGCTATTTTTAAACTGATGGAAATGTGCTTGCTGGACTCTGACAGGAAGTGGCTCCCTGTGGACTGGCCGTCCACTGCTACACAGTAATGCACTCTGGCATTGAAGACCACCATGCATTCCCACAGCAGGAGATCAGCAAGTTTCCTTCATTTATATAATATTGCAGGTGCTGGAAGTCACATAGAACAGCAGAATGTGGCCAAAACCAGCCTATTCTGAGGAATAGTGCGTGCAACTGTGTGATTTTGGTTTTATTATGTAGCTTGTATGCTCTTGTTGGTCTGTGCGTCTGACAGATGCTGAGCATCCTGCGTTTGCTCTTTCTGGGGACCCTCAGACTGTTTGCTTTCAGCATGGTTTGTCCTTGGGCTTTGGGGAAGGTCCTTCGCACGGCCTGATTGAAATCTTATTCAGAAGTGCTCTGAGAAGCTGAAATATGATTGAAATGTCATTGTCTCTAAAATATTATGTGCCATGCAAATAGAAATGTACCTTTATAACCCTGTAATTGTACCACAGGTGGGAAATTTGCATTATTACAGAAAGTAGAAGCAGCAGAATATAAAACTGTACAATATTAAATTATAATATAAAAACCTGTAGAAAACATGATATAAATATGCAGGGCGGGACATGGATAAGTGGAATGCCTTCGATGCTGCTGCCACGTTAAATTAAAATAATTGAAAATAATGAACGGTGTGTCAGTGAGTTCTAAAGTCTTTGAAGCTCAAACTGTACCGTACCTGCTGTAACTTGTGAATAGGTGAATAAAAACAATCCCCTTGCTCATTCATCTTGTCGTGCTGTCACCGGAGGCGGGGTTCTTTTCCGTGGCCATGTATGTAAGGTTGTAATGTGTATGTATATAAATGTATGATTGTATGTGTATATATAATAGTAAACTTTGTAGACTAAAGCTGATGCACATTTTTTGGGTATGTTATTGGTTTAGAGGTGAGTAGGGTCGGTTGAAGCGATGACACAATGTGTTGTTTAATAATCATAGTATTGGCTTGAGGGTTAAAACTGGTGAAGTACATTTATTCAGAGCTAAACAGCCATTAATAATAAGCTGTATTTTCTCTTTCCATACTTTTACAGAGTGGGAATGAGGTGGCATGGAGATTTCCTGTCATGACATCAGTGTCCAAAATGATTGATTTTAATATTATGGAATTATTCAAATATACGCTAATACAAAGCACCAATACCCAGTGAAATAATGACACCCCAGGTGCAGATATGTCACTGTTGTGTTGTTCTGGCAAATGTGTTGTTCTGGCAAATGGTTTATATAGAAACCATTACAGTATATGGAATTGTAGTAGGTTGTTGAAATTAAAATGTAAAATCATTAGACTTTGTAGCACTGCATATCATGCTAACTTCCTCATTTCTTGTATGGTATATAGGAAAAATTTATATACATATGTATGTATGTGTGTGTGTGTATGTATATATATATGTGTGTGTATATATACACACACTCAGGAGACTAACACTAGCCCCATAACTTTGTTTCAAGAAGCTGAAAGAGCAGGCGTCTTCACTTTGAAGCCGGTTTGATAGATAAATCTGCTGTCTAATCTTCAAAAGAAAACTTTAGATCCTTGAAGATTCCTCCTGTGTGTGTTATAGGAAGGGACTGGAATGAAACTGCCTGCCCTTCCCTTACCTGTTTAGTATTCCTCTAGTCGTGTGTTTCCATCTGTGTTTTTCCTTACTGTCGTATTGTCCTGTCTTCTCTCAGTTACACTGCAGTGGTCCAGATATACATTGACAGTCCTTGCAGGCTTGGAAATTATAGTTGTTGGACGAACATTCTGACCAAGACAAGCACAATTACAGCTTGCTTTTTATGATTCAGACCAGACAGATAGTTATTTTAACTGTATCAACAACTCGTGTCTTTCTGCTGTGCTAAACTACCAAGCCACATTTTTGTTAATATGGAGAACACTTTCCCTCTCCATCTCTCCCTCTCTGCAGCCCAACGACCCCGTAACAAACATCTGCCAAGCCGCGGACAAGCAGCTTTTTACGTTAGTAGAGTGGGCCAAAAGGATACCACACTTTTCCGACCTCCCATTAGATGACCAAGTCATCCTCCTACGTGCAGGTAAGGCAATAAACAATGGCAAGCTGATTTTATTAAATGGTGCTGCACCTGGGATGATTTAGCGACTGTAGCTAAAGCTGGAACAAAATGCACTGCTTTTTTATAGCATATGTAGTACAAATGTTGTTAATTGCAATTAACACATAAATAATAATACAAAATATCTGTGCTAATTATTTTTAATGGTTGATACTAAAAAACCCAATTCACAAAAATAAAATTACATCTGGGTACAATCGTATCAGCCTATGAGCTGTCTGGATTTTGGAACAAGCATGTTTGTTGGCGTTCTGACATTCTGACTTAAAGTTTTGAATTACATGACATTTCTTAATACTTAGTGGCACTGGAATGAGGGAGATTTTAAATTGCGTACTGAATTTCCAAACATAACTTACATTTATTTGAATGTTAAATCTCCCCAAGCCTTTTTGTGCGGTTAATATGACTGATCATTTCCATTTTGATTATTACTGATCATATGCAGAATAACGACTGATGGCTTATCTGCAAACAAACATTTCAGTTTAAGTGATTAATAATTTGATTATTACATATACAAAAACATTTGCTTACACTCATTTTTCAACCATCATAAGAATAGGTCAGTGTCTGTAATGCTAATGTTGCTAACAATATATGAAAACCAGTAGTAAACAATTAGCATTATTCATATTGTGCTAACTAGTTGGTACTAGCTTCAGCTTTTAAGTGTTCGAAACTTTAGCATGTATGTTTGCATAAATTCTTTACGTGGCATTAGAAATTGTGCTTAATAACTCATTTGTGCCTGTTAATTAATAGCAGATTATGACATCACTTGCATGTTAAACCACATACACTATATGGACAAAAGTATTGGGACAAAATTCTGTTTTGCATTTATGATGTTGGCACTGATGCTGGTTTATCCCAAAGGTGTTGGATGAGGTTCCACACCAAACTCTTCCATGGAGCTTGATTTGTGCACCGAGGCACAGTCATGCTGGAATAGAAAAGGTTCTTCCCCAAACTTGCCACAAAGTTGGAAGCATGGCATCATCCAAAATGTCTTGGTATGCTGAAGTATTAAGCTTGCCCTTTGTTCAAATTAAGGGGCCTAGCCTAAACCCTGAAAAAAATACAACTTTTGTCCATATAGTGTAACTTATTGGGATGGGCAACACTTTGTCAAAAATGCTATGAATGTTTACATACAAATCTTTTTCCTCCTGTAAAGTTACCTTTTTGGAGATGACAGTTCTGACAGTGACAGTATTTGAAAGTTTCACATGATTAATCTTTAAGTTTTGAGCTTAAAGTCTAGTCATATGGAAGCAATACCGGATTACCAAATAAGCATGCTTTATAATCCGTAGTACTGCATTCTTTCACTGTGTGTGAATGTGTTTTCTGCAGCATTGAGTATGATGTGTATGAGAATTCCATCTCGTTCTGTATCTTATAATGACTTCTTCTGTTGAGGAGTTTGCACTGAGTTCAGACAGAGCAAAAGAGGTTTATTTGCACTCACATCCTGTGAGTATTCCACAGGCCTGAGGACACCGAGCACTCCTGTACTCATCTCCATGTTATTCCAAAATATAAACAAAAAATAATGTTACTGGCCATGATGTTCAACACATTGAAAACAGAATGGTTCGCCTTTGGTTGAAGATCCTTTGTTTACTGTCTTCTCACAAAAGCCATCTTGTTTACCTCATCTGGTTACCTCATTTGGCCTCATCAGTGCATCCTCATAGGCTCCTTTTTTACTGGCTTTCTTGTGTTTTTGTTTATTCTTCCATGCCTCCGCTGAAACCAGCCTCTCTGTTTGTCTCACAGGGTGGAATGAGCTCCTCATAGCTTCTTTCTCTCACCGCTCTATAAGCGTGAAAGATGGCATATTGCTTGCAACAGGCCTGCATGTCCATAGAAACAGCGCACACAGTGCAGGAGTAGGTGCCATTTTTGACAGGTATGTATCTGCGGCCTTGGAGTGTGTAGCACTTTCCCCGACTTGCCAGATCCTTGAACCTCAGGCTCAGGACACACTGGGCCAGGTTCCAGTCCTCGGACGCCCTCAGTGGTTGACTGCTGGATGTTGTCTGCAATGTTGCAAGAAAAAGCAACAGAAGAAAAGAAAGACAGAGAATAGACATTTGTAATGTCAGTACAAGTAAAAATACAAATTAGCATTTTAGCATTTTTTTGAATGTCTGAATTTTTATACAAATATGATGTGATTATCAGTAGGAATTGATATTGATATGATTTGAATATCAGTACTGATAACTGCAATAGCAATAATAAGATAAAGCTGGTGTAAATGCAGGTTAAAATCTGTAAGGAGATAGACGTTCACCCACCCCTGACAAAAATGTTTTATGCTTTATTTCAGGGTTTAAGTAAAATTATTAGAAATGAGAGTAATTTCCGGTCACTGAGGACTTTTGCTGATCTTCTAGAAAATCAGGGCAACTAATGTCATATATCATGCGTCGGAGTTTTTGAAAATGACCCCCTAAAGACGTTTCAGTGTGAAAATGTCCTCTGTCTCGCTCGCTTTTACATTATTAATTGCACTTTTACATTAAAGCCACGTGGAAGTTTTATGTAGCCATGCGATAATGTTTCACTTGGAGTATAAAATCTGTCAGTGTCCTCATTAATAAAATACAGGCTGTTCAGTCAGGCTAGAGCCAAGACAAATCGGCCTTATATGCCTTAATGGTTTTGAGTCCCAAGTCGATATAAAACTAAACGTGATTGAGAAGTGATGAGTGATCTCGACTCCGCAGCAAGATGTTACTCAGCATGGGGCATTTCCCAGTACTGAAGATGTTCAGCAAAAAAAACAACTTGAATTTCATACCATTCAAACTGGAAATGTCACAAATGTGAGGTCACAAGCGGTTGCTTTTTATTGTAACAGAGTGCTGACGGAGCTGGTGTCTAAGATGCGAGACATGCAGATGGACAAGTCTGAGCTTGGATGCCTTCGAGCAATTGTTCTTTTCAATCCAGGTACAGAAGCACACACACCACACACTCAAACGTTTACACAACCACTAGAAATGACCTGCTTTTAAGTGTCTCAGGCGTAATCTCAGTCCTGAAATTGGCAAAGGACATGCAGAACAACAGCACAAAACAAGGAAAGGCCATCTGAGAAAGTTAAATATAGTAAGGCAGAGGGAAATCTTTTAATCTGCCACACCCAGGAAAATGGAACTAGTCATATTTCTTAAGCTGGCCAGTTCTGAACCCACTTGGATGTTATGCGATAAATATTCCTGGAAGAGGCTGAAGGCTTTGATCTGTTTATTCAGTACTGGAAAAGGAATGTGCTGTTCTGAATTTGTTTTTTATGTAGCCTCCAGCATTTTCATCTGAGCCAGCATAACACAAGATGGAGTTTCATAACCCTCGAATGTACAATGAAGTCTAATGCCACATGGAAAAGTTCAAATTCTTGTCATCACACTACGTTAAAACTAATATCAACTCTAACAATTTCATCCCTTTAATGGTAGTCTAGATGTTACGGTTACTGAAATGTCATAGTAGTGTATAAAGTTTGTTCACCTCTCTCTTAGACTCCAAGGGTCTGTCCAACCCAGCAGAGGTGGAGGCACTTAGAGAGAGAGTCTACGCTTCGCTGGAGTCCTACTGTAAACAGAAGTATCCAGACCAGCCTGGGAGGTATTTTTACGTTACGCAAATTTTGAATTATGCACATCGGACGTCAGATTCTTGTGCATTAGGGGGGAAAAAGCTGAAAAGTGTTAAGTACACACAAAAGAGCCTCTTAATAAGGCACATCTATCGTGTATCTACACTCAGGGTCTATTTTAGCAGCTCCACTTACCATAGAGGAGCTCTTTGTACATTTTTGTAGATTGTGGTCCGTTTCCCTGCATGATAGGGAGTGTAGACCCAAAGTAATTTAAGAACAGGTTCAGCAGTGTCCGGTTCTGTCCAGTTCTGATTTTTATTTTTTGGAATTTTACTTTTATTCAGATTTCATTTAATTTTTTATCTGGATCTTACATTTTATTTATATTATTCTGATTTATTCTGTTTCTCTCTGTCTCTGTGTTGTGGTAGTATCTGATTCTGATACTGTTTTGCACACTGAATAAATACTATTAAAAGTAATGGTTAATGAGTAAAGGTGGACAAACCTATAGAAATGCGTATGTTCAAAAAAGGCCATTACCTCACTGTTTTGTGCTGTGTCTTAACCAGCATACTGAGAAGTTTGTAATAAATTCCCAAATGGTGTGTTTATTATAACAGTTTTTTTCTCATCCTTTGAGCAGATTCGCCAAACTGTTACTACGGCTGCCTGCTCTGCGATCCATCGGTCTGAAGTGTCTGGAGCACCTGTTTTTCTTCAAACTAATTGGAGACACACCCATCGACACTTTCCTAATGGAAATGCTAGAGGCGCCACACCAAATGACATAATGGAAGAGTGCCTCAGATATTGACAGTGTTTCATAGCATCTCCCCGAAGAAGAACGACGATGCATGTACAGTCATTTGCACAGACCACCTCGGGGCGTCATGAATGGATGCATGGCAGTGAAGCCTGCTTTATCTAGTCCGATGAACATCTAACCTAACAGTCCAAGAAACATGTGAACTACAAGCAGTTCTGCTTCGGTGCTTCACCTTCGGAATTTTAAAAGTCAACAGTAATTGCATAAAGACCTTTCACTCTGGAATAATTTATAGGGAAGACGGATTAAGAGAGTCATCGCTGGTATGCATGAGTTCATGCATGGGAGGTTACACAAAGAGGGTTCTATGGATTTAAGAAGATAGGAACTACTAAGGTCTAACGATTTCTCATTTATTCTGCCTCATGGAGGCCTACCTCTGCATTCCATTCTTTTCATGGTCAAACAGTTGCATCTCTGTGCACATTCATGTCAGTGCAAGTGTGTAGATTTGATGAAAGGCTGCAAAACTGTGCATTACCTCTTATACGCCTCTCGGTACCACATGACTCCTTTTTCCGACACCTCATCACTGCCTTTCGGTAACGGACTGTACTTCATGTAGGTAATATTCAGTGTTAATCATATGTAATTTGCAAATCGGTATCTGAAATTCATCGATGTGGGAAAGATACAAAAATTATTGGTCGTATTTCCAGCACTTACTGTTTTTTTTGTGTGTGTGTGTGTTTTTTTTATGTCAAAAAGTGTTGACATTTTTGCAGCTGCCAGAAGTCGGTCCCCACAAGGAGGAAACTGCAGTGTTGTTTGGCTGTAGTAGAAAGTACTTTTCTTTTTGGAAGAGGTATATGAATGACAGAATGGTCTAGCAAGAATAAGAAGCAGGTGTGCTCTTGGCCTGACTCGAGGTCTATTAAAAAAAAACAATGATTCATTGTTAGAGTTGTGTAAAATAGTTTGAAGATGTTCGATTTCTCAATTGTTTTGCCTCTGTAATTCATCTCAATTATATACCGAGCATTTCCAAAGATTTTCAATGGCGTTTATATATCATCTGATGATTCCCAGCAAGGCAGTGTTTTTGCTATGAAAATATGCAATTAGTTAAGAGAATCCAGACGAAGGTCTGGCCTCAGGGATATGTAAGGATTTGAGGAAGTGCTTAGCCTGCCCCCTAGTGTTTGAGAGGTGCCGGTAGCAATTTGACAGCTCAACATTGAGTCATTTTGAATCAGCAACTTTGAAGAACCTCCTGTCAGAAACCACTTTCAGACCTCAGGCTGATGCAATAGTAGAACACATGCTAAAATTAAATCGTCTATGTAGTAATATTAGTCTTGCTTGTGCAATGCCTTTTGTGTGTTACGATAAGGAACAAATCGTGGTGACGTTTGCCAAAAAGCTCTAAAATTGCGGGCTGAGCCAAGCCGAACTAAAACAGTGTTGTTATGACAGAAAAAGGTGAAGTCAAATTTGGAATCACTCTTCCAAATGTTCATTACAGGACAGTGCCCTGATCACTCGTGGATCGCAACTCAGTGATCAGGCAGAGTCTACCACTCAGGCTTTTAAACAAATGCTATAATGTACATTGTCTTCACACATTATTTAGCCTACATTCTTGTAGGGATCCCCTTAATATCAAATATGTTTTTAAAACTACCCTGCACCAGCAAATAGGTAAAAACGCAGTAACTAATCTCTCTTGAATTGAGGCAAAAATTAATGAATTTAAAGGTATTAATGTAGGGGGACGATTCAAACAGGGTTTACTAGACCAGCAGTGACATCCGATAGAACCCTGCTGCAGCTACTCTACATTCAGTGGGATTTTCCCGTGAAAACCTAAGTCGTTTTGTTAGCAAATCAGACGAGAAGAGATGGATTTAAAGAAGAAATATCTATTTTTGTACAATTGTAAGTTTAAGCTGTTGTTCCACTGCAGTTGTTTTTTTAATTCCGTTGAATGTTGCATACATAACTGGTGTAAATGTTCATTTTTTAAAAAGGAGAGAAGCCCCTTAGAGAAGTTCTACAAGAGGCTGCCGCTAAATCCTTTTCCCTGTTTATTTTGCTACTTTTGTTTCATTGGGCTTCACTAAAAAGGACAGAAAATCCTTGTTTGTTTTTTTTGTTTGTTTTTTTACATACAAGTAAAACGAGAGTTGATTGTGTGTTGTTCTATCATACAATGTTTATTGTTCAAAGGACTATTAAATTCTCAGTTCTGAACAGCATTTTGTCTTCATTAGACTTGCATGTGACTTATCCATTACTCTATATATTATAAATCTATTAAGACAAAAAGTAAAATACACTACAACTCTATTTTAGGGCTGCTCACCCAAGCCAGAGACTGTAGATATAAAACGCAAACAGGCTTTTTAAATGCAGGAGGACAGTGTAAAATGGACACTGTACTACTTAAGTAAACTTAAGTAATTGTCCCTGCAAAGCATTCAAACTGAAAATGGTCTTAGTGCAACGTTCATATCTATGATCAGCAAGTGAGTCAACAAAAGATGCTGTTAGTTTATACAATGTTTTTAAGTGCATAAGGCTTACAAGTGCAAAGCCATGGGGCATAGACAACCATAGAACAGCCTATTAACAGAAGTTAATTAATTATACAGTTAATTGTTGCTAGGAACCAAAGGGGAGAATAAATTAATCCAGTCTCTCCCTCCCAACAAACTTGCAACTCTTGAAAAACAAAATATTCAATCATCCACTATTTCTTCCTTTCACACTGGCGCACAGACGGCACTAGAGGCCGTTCACAGGACCGTGATCTCAGCAGTGGGATGCTTTTGGGCCCTGATTTGGTATTTCAACAGATACCAATAGTTTATCCACAAAGAATGCAACAAAAAAAAGTTAAGATGACTTACAATAGAAAAACACAGTAGAAAGGAGGAACAATGCAGCGGGGAAGATTGTCGATTTTCTGAGCACACTGGGCCAGCCCATCTCTCAGTTCAACCCTGCACTATTCAAGTATCCCAACCAGGATAAAACAGTATGCTATGCATTCCTCACAACTCCACAGGAGCCAGAAATCTCTGGCAAAAGTCTTTTAAGCACTCCTCTGCCTTAGCAGTCGCTCTTCCACAGTTTGATGGTCTTGTCATTCTCCAGAGCTGCAGATGCGATGATGTTCTCTGTAGGATGACATGCCGTCGCAATCACGACATCTAGCAACAAGAAAGTACTCAGCAGTTTAGCAACAGAAATCTTTTTCTTCTTGAGTATTTCATGCAAACTGTGTATGTTTTTAACTAAGCAATTTAAGCTTTTAGAAACAGTGGGCAATATATGCAAATCTCAATCTCTTTTATGACAAGTCTTTATAACTACTGCACTGTCATAAAATAATGATTATATATAATAATGATAATTGTTTTTTTATTATAATAGTGTTTAATGTAGAAACATCCACTTAAAAGTTGCTTTTTCTTACCAAATTAACACAGAGACATTACAGAGAAAAAGCACCAAACTAAATATATGGATTTGGCCAAAATACTTACATGTGAATATCTGATAAACATGCTGATATAAATCATTTTTAATTCAGTAAAGGGGATGTTAATTTTGCCAGATCACCCACCCCAATGGAGACTCCAAATTTTACAAAATAATCTCATGTTCTTCTACAGCATGAACTCTTACTGGAATGCAGAATGTCCTGCTGTTGATACAAATTACATGACTGGTTTTGGATATCCTACCTGCATGTCCTTGTAATTTCTGCACTATTTCTTTGGTTTGTAGATTCCAGATGTACACCATGTGGTCTTCAGAGCCTGAGACAATCCACTGAATGGAAGTAAGAAGGCTAATGTTACTTCAAGCGGAGCCAACTTGTATCCAAAAGCTACAAAAAACGAAACAAAAGCTACATACCTTGCCTCCAGTGACAGAGAAATTGGCAAAAACACAGTACTTCTCATTTTTATGTCCAGTATAAGTCTTCAGACACTGCAAACACAGGTGATGGGGAACATAAATACAGTCATGAGTGATTTGAGTCAGATAATGAGTCGGGGCAGCTGGAAGCCTAGTGGTTAAGATGTTCGCCCTCCAATCAGGAAGTTGTGGCTTCGATTCCCAAGACTGCTAAGCACCTCTAAGGTACCATTCCCACACACTGCTCCCTGCTTCACTTGGTGAATGGCTTTAAATAAAGTATAACAATTTTGTGCTGTTCCCACTGTGTGCTGTGGTGTGTTCACAAATGACAGAATGGTCAGTTTTATAATTGTGTCCTTTCTGAAGACAAAGAGTTTGTCCTTTTTACTGGTGTGTATGTATATACACTACTCTCAAAAAGTTAGGGATATTTGGCTTCCGGGTGAAATTTATGAAAAACAAACAGTGATATGTCATGAAGGTAGGGCATTTAAGTATGCAATGGTGATTTCCTCATCTCAAACAATTAAATGTCTCAATAACACATTTCATTCTACTCACAAGTTGACGTTTGGGACATGGCATCTCCCAATGACCCTCAGGTCATTGAGGCTCTAGGGTACAGAGATAAGAGCCTCTACACGATCCCATAGGTTTTCTATGAGATTCAGCTCTGGTAAAAGAGCAAGCCATTCTATTCGAGGTACCCCAGTCTCCAGCAGCCGTTCCCTAATGATGGGCATTGCTGTCCATGACGATGAGATTAGGCCTGTGCTGGCACAATAACTGGATTAATGTTATTTAAGTAGTATGGGCTTGTCACTGTACAGTTCACAATATTTAGATCAGTTCTGTGTTGTCTAGACACACCTGCCCACACTGTAACATCACCACCACCAAAGGCTGATGCATAGCACACTCTTTGACATCTCCAACATCACTGGCGGCCATCATTACTGCTCAGCGTGATCAACATTTATCAGAGAACAGCACTAAGGCCCATCAGTCCCTCGTCCGGCGTAAACGCTCCCCGTGTACTCCCCTGTACTTTGGAGGTTGTCTAGCACGCAGACCACGCTAATGTTGGTTTCAAATGGTCTGACGTGACACTTCGGTGCCTCTCACCACCTTTAAGTGTGCCTGGAGTTGATTGGGATTCATCATCCGGTGCCACAGAGGATTGTTCCCAATGAAGCGTTCATCAGTCTGGGAAGCGGCCAAAGGAAATTCACTTATATGCCTTTCTGTGTCTCTTCCAGTCTCTGTATCTCTGTTACAACCTGCTGATGACACTGCGACATTCTAAGCTCAGTGGCCACTTCTGTCTGAAAACATCGTGTTTGTTGAAGTCTCGCAATGGCTAGGTACTGTTCATCAATTGTTAGGTGTCGTCTTGGTCTCATGATGCCAAAACCATGATAAGGAGGACTGTTTAAATACCGATTCTGAATGAACCAGGAATTGTATTGTTCGATTCATGTATCAAACACCGGTTGAGAATCACCTTTTCAGAGAACAGCAAAAACTGAACAGCTGGACATGTGCATTCAAACGTTTAGGTCACATTAGGTTCATCTGTAAAGGTTATAGTGCATTTTCAGGTTCATCCTGACATTTCACTCAAAGGCCGAATATCCCTTAATTTTTTGTGAGTAGCGTATATTTCCAATTCAGCAAGTGAAGCAAGGGACTACTATCGGGGGGGGGGGGGGCACCTAGGGAGCCGTGTGTGGGGACAGGACCTGGCTCTAATGCAACGGATGTGCTGATACTAGCAGTTAGGATTCAAACCAATGACCTTCGGATTGCAGGGGTTAACCCCTTAACCACTTGGCCACATATATAAAATTTCAAAATTAAACAAAAATAGCCTACCTTTCCTTTACTGTAGTCCCAAAGCTTCAGTGTACTGCAACACAGAGAGAGACAGAGAGAGAGAGAGAGAGACAGTGAGAGAGAGAGACAGTGAGAGAGAGAAAGAGAGAGTGAGAGAGACAGAGAGAGAGAGACAGAGAGAGAGAGACAGAGAGAGAGACAGAGAGAGAGAGAGAGACAGAGAGAGAGAGAGACAGAGAGAGAGAGAGACAGAGAGAGAGAGAGA
>JBBKCR010000038.1:4174125-4186686 GCA_037577295.1 Ladigesia roloffi | reverse complement strand
AGTGAGTGAGAGAGAGAGTGAGAGAGACAGTGAGAGAGACAGAGAGAGAGAGAGAGAGACAGAGAGAGAGTGAGTGAGAGAGAGAATATTACACAACAGAACGACAGCGTTCCACTGAGCACAAAGACATGGTTTGAGGGAAGACGGTCACTCACTTATCCAGTGTCGCAGCCAGTATGTATTTCCCATTGGGTGAAAACTTGACAAATGAGACAGGGGGGTTATCATCGTCTGGAACCACAAAAAGGTCATTGTTAGTTCAGATTACAATTTGCTCACTGACAAAGATCAAGGTTAACTTGCACAAAAAGACACGAGTGCTTTTGTAATACCTCACAGAGGAAGGGTGTGGTGTGTAAAGCTGTAAAATGTACTGTTCAGTTCACTCACCAGTTAGGTAGAAATGTAACAATTCTTTTTCTACACATCAGCTTATTTTTTTGGCCACAACATAAATTGGGACAAAATTTACCTGGACTAACATAATAGCTATAACGTGACTCTGTAGCATTATAAAAATGAAAGAAAAAAAAAAAAAAACTGACATTTTAGCACAGTTGTCCATCACGATTCAACTGCAATATCTCTAACTTTGACTTCAGCCTTACTTGAGGACTTGACATGAAACATGGAGAAGTGTTTTCAAATAAATGGTTTCAATTGCTGATGTAGTCATTAGTAAAGAGAGGTTCCATTCAAGCGATTCATTTCAGTGTTTTTTTGGGAGTAACTATGACTACGCTTTGCTTACTTTGTTTTGAAGGACATGCAAGACAACCATACTCAAGTGTGCCTTCAGACGTTAGAGAAACTCAATAAGCTTTCTCAGCAAATGAACTCGAGTCTTCCTGTTGTAATTTCACAGGACATTTAACATCCATTTTTTTTATTATGGTAGTTACATATTTGAGCTTGCTGTAGTGTTACGCAATCCTGCATCTCAAACAAGTGCAAAATTAGTTTTGTACTTTGTCCTTTTTATGTTAACAGCCAATTTTTGTTCACTGTTTGGCATCTAATCTTTGTTCAGACTACCGGCTCTGTTTAGTTCTGTGATTTAGCTACTTAAAATGACGCATAACTCATTCTGAGGGTTGTCTGTACTGACTTGGGATTGTTACTTCTCCACCTCTGGTTTGAAACAACAAATCTGAACATCTGCCTGATGTTGATAATTAGTTTGAAAGCAAATATCTGATGACGCCTTTACAATTTCCATAACAATGGAATGGGTGACACTGTTATGTCTGAAAAACCAGTGCATTTACAAATATTAGCCTGTTCATGATACTCTATTTTAGTTGCACCTAGTCACATTAATTGATTTAACCAGAGGATCTGCAAAAAAACACATTCACTTACCAATAAGTGTCTTCAGACACTGTCCTGAAGCAGAATCCCACATGCGGCTGAAAATGTCATCAAATACAAGACAGATTTAGGTTTAAACATAAATTGTACTTTTTAACAAAAATGAATGGGGCAGACTCTTACCAGAGGCCATCATAGCTGCTGGACACTACTAGAGAGCCATCTCTATTAAAGTGAACCTGGAAAATAAGACATCAACATAGCATCAGTCATTTTGTTTCATTTAATCATGAAGTGCGCATCATTTCAATCAAGGTTTTGTACTGAGACACTTACAGCAGAGACAGGATCAGAATGAGCTGGGAGAGTCTTCAGGCATTTGCCAGTCTTGACATCCCAAATCCGCACGCTCTCATCAAACTAACACCAGATGTAAGGTCATATTTTTAATTCACTTTGCTACAGCAAATGCAAATGTATTAGCTGAAACAGTAAAAGAATGTAAGTCAAGACTTACAGATCCAGACACCACCAGATTTGACTGAGGGTTGAAGTTACAGCAGAACACATAGTTGCTGTGGCCTTTCAAAGTCTTCAGGCATTTCCCCTTATGTCAAACACATAAAGATGAGTCAGATTATGTGTGATTTTTGTTACAGTCCAAACAGCGGCTATCCAGCAGAGAGAGTAAGAATAAATGTATCTCTTGAATAAGTAAAAATGTATTCCTTTGAACCCTTTGAGTGTTTCTATTTTTAGCATCAATGAAACCATGCAATATTAATGCCAGCGAAATAAAACAAGAAATACTGTTTACACAACCACATACTGAGCCCATGTCCCAAATTTTCAGAGTCTTGTCATCTGATGCAGACACCAAAAGACTTGAGTCTGAGGACCACGCCACATCTGATATACCCTGAGAGATCAGAATAGACACACACAAAAGCAAGCATGAGTTAACAAGAAATAAATTAGTTACAACCTGTGTTACAATATCATCACTTGACATGATATATAAAAAAAAGACTTGCCAATTTATGTCCAGAGAGAGACTTTTCAAATTTTCCATCATATGCTCCCCATATTTTGATTAGTTTGTCAGCCGCTGAAAGGAACATATCAATGCCTGGTTTGTTATTATTCAGTTGTATTTCATAATAAAAGCAGAATAGACCAAAGAAATAAATCAGTCTTACATGAGCTGGCCAGCCATTCACCATTTGGGCTAAATTTGACAGATGATATTGCTTTTGTGTGCCCGGCGAGTGTGAACTTTAGGGTATAGTTCGGCTTCACTGCAGCAGACTAATAAAAAAGAAAAATATAATCACATTTTTTGATATATATGTAAAATGCAGACAGCTCTCTTGGCTAATTAGCTTTAACAGCTGTACATATATTATACAGATACGTAGGAATGAGCCTTAAGTCTCTAGTCTGTACCTTGGTGGCTGATGCCGAAGATGAATGTGTTTTATTTGTTTCACTGTCTGGTTTCTTTTCCTCTGTTGCCATGACTGCAGCTCATCAAACACTCTGTGACAAATAAAATGTAAGCCATACAGCAACGGATCAGTGTAGTGGTGAAGAAATGTAATGCTTTGCCTAATTTCTTGCATTTAATATTTATAGCAAGTGTCTATTTTCCTTTCACATTAGCTGCTATTAGATGTAAAGAGAATAAATGCATAGATGAAGGGGGATAGATAGATAGATAGATAGATAGATAGATAGATAGATAGATAGATAGATAGATAGATAGATAGATAGATAGATAGTCAGAACAGATCAGACATTGATGCTGGCTGATTGCATTTCTTCTTAAATACCTCCAAAGATGGAGCTTCATCACTGTTTAGAAACTAAACCCTTTGCTCCACAGCCCTCTGCTGGGCGGATTAACACCCCTCTTGCCGATATATACATTACATGGACAAATGTTTTGGGTCAGGCCTGTTTTTCAGGTTTTGAGCTTACTCATAGTGAAAGGCACCCTTAATACTTTAGCATATCAGGACATGTTTGGACAATGCCATGTTTACAACATTGTGGACAGTTTGGAGAAGAACCTATTTTATTCCAGCATGACTGTGCCCAAGGGGATGGGGCGGGGGGGATTTCAACACCCCCAATTTTGCTAAAATATTGCTCAAACCCCCCACTTTTGTCAGATTATATTATATTAATTAAATTGTATGTATAATCTGGCATCGCTATGTCACAACACCCACACTTTTGGAAAGCTTAATACGCCCCTGACTGTGCCTCAAGCAATGTATATTAACACACGTTTGGATTAGTTCGTTGTAGAAAAAGTTTACTGGCCCGCACAGTGTCCTGACTTCAACCCCATCCAACAGCTTTAGGATGAATCGGAAGTTGCGAGCCAGGCCTTCTCATCCAACATCGATGCTTGATCTCATAAATGCTGTACAATATCGAATGAGGACAAATTCCCACAGAAACACTCTATGTAAACATGTTAGACCTGAATAGGAAGGACCAACTCCAAATTAAAGCCTATGTATTTGCATGCAATGACATTAAATTTCCTGTTGGTGTAATGGCCAGGCGTCCCAATACTTTTGTCCATACAGTGTATCATTCACTGGGACCTCTAGTAGTTATGCAGTGATATGTCCCAGCTTTTCCAGCTGTCCAGAGTGTGGGAGTCACCTGCAGTAGAGTCAGATATAATGGACGTCCATAAGTTGATGGGCTAGCAGTTACCCCATCAGTTACAGCCAACACCTAACTCGGTAATGTCCCAACTTTGTTTCCAATTGTTCTAAAGGCTTCGACGAGGCTTCCTACTGTGCTAACACGGCTACAAACATTAGCCAGCGTAATAGTCTGCCTTATTTCAGTTTTGTAGCACTGCATTAAAACGGGCGACCGAGAACAAGATACTCTTACTTACTTTAAGATTACAACTTAAGTCCGTATATTTTGAGGAGGATATCTTTCGAATAAAGACTAAATTACGTTAAGAAAACACACGGTATCTTTCAACGCATGTCTATTGGTTGTGTTGAGGTGTGTTCTGCGCAGGCGCACTAGTACAACCTGCGGCGTCGGATTGTAAACAGGCCAACATGACATCCTACATGCCCCTCACTCATACACTCACTACGAAACACAATGTCCTTAAAATGTGATTAACCCTACCTTTATTTACCCCTGAAAATATACCAAACCCCTTCATTTTAATTACGTGACCGTGAATTTTGTGAAACCGGACCCTTTATTTGATATTAAAATTAGATAAAATGTGAAATTCCTTAATCTTAAATTTACGGTGTTAATTCAGGAGGTTCTATTATTTAAGTGGCAAACTTGAAAAGGGGAAAATTTCTGTAGTTTTACTCCTTAATCACCCTTAATCTGTGCACTTTTTCCTGTCAATACATTGTGTGTGTATGTATGTGTCTACAGTGTTCTTATTTTTGCTTATGTATCCACTCTATATTACTACAAAACCCTTAAAATGTGCACAAAGCAAGATCCATAAATACATGGCTGGATGGAAGCTATTGGCTGGCCCACACAGAGCCCTGAGCTCAAACCACACTAGCACTAGTACTTTTGGAATGAACTGGTATGGAGACTGTGAGCTAGGTCTTGGCATTCAACATCACAGGAAGACATTTGTTTTGGGGCAAAACAGGGACAGATATTTAAACATCTCAATGAGCCAATCAAATGCAAGTAGCTTTATAGTGCTCCCAGGGTCTATAACTTGGCTCCATAGATTTGTAAGTGATGGATACATTGAGTGCTTTAGACTTAAGTGCTGTAGTGTTAGGTAAAGAAGAAATTAAATATCTCAATGTAGACACCTAAGAATTTTTGAACATTTGTTTATTTTATGTTTCCAGTGAACTCATGGGTATTAACAGGGCATTTTAATCCTTATTTATAAACACTATTGTGTACATACACTTTTTGTTATATACTCATACACACACATATATACACAGGCACAGGAAAAACGATGGGAACCTTTAGGAGTAATGTGCATTAAAAAAAAGTATATTGAGGACAACCATTAAAAACCCATAGTGCCCCGTGGATAAAGTATGTGAACCACTGTGAGATGAATAACTGCTTAAGCCCACCTGCTTAAATCCACTGTTGGATTTCTTTTTTCTGTAGCCATTCTGTTTTGGACTTGCTCCAGTGTTTTGGGTCATTGTCCTATTGCATCACGTTCAACAGAGATTCAGCTGATGTATAGATATTCTCACATTATCCTGAAAGATTTCTTGAGACACTTGAGTATTTATATTCTCTCAGTTATTGCAAGATCCTGATGCCGCAAAGGCCCGAATCATGATGTTTCTTCCAGCAGACCTTACGTTTGGGGTCAAGAGCAGAGTTTATGAAAGGGATGAAAATACTTTTTATTTAATTAACTATGAATTTGAAACAAAAAAAGGAAGATTGTTTTTAAAAGATTATTTTAATAAAGCCATTAGCAACCATTAGCAAGGCCACTAAACTGATCAGTTCATACAAGGACAAAACTATTGGGATGTCTGGCCATTACACCAAAAGTGACATTTTATACATAGACTTTAACATGGAGTTGCCCCCCCCCCCCCCCTTCATTCTAAAGAGTATTTGTGAGGTTAGTCACTGATGTTGGATGAGATGGACTGGATCACGATCTCCGTTCCATATCATCCCAAAGGTGCTGGATGGGGTTGAGGTCAGGGCTCTGTGTGGGTGAGTCATGTTCTTCCACACTGAACTCATCCAGCCAAGTCTTAATGTGTTTGGATGGACAATTCCCACACCAGTAGAGGCAGCTGGTGGCCCAGTGGTTAGGGAGTTGCCCCCATGCTACCTGAAGGTCCTGGGGTCAAATCGCAGGCTTGCTTGTGGCACCATCGAGCAACGCTGACTTTATAGCCCTTTAGCCAATACTTGACTTGCATGTTGACCTTAGGCTCATGTGTATCCACTCCAAATCAAATGTATTCTACTGGCAATGCCTTTTTATGGAGATTATTCAAGCTGTTTGTGTGCACAATTGACCATTGTGTCATCAATAAGTACACTTTGCATAGAGTGAACTAGTAATATGCATATTGCAGATATAACATGTAAAGCAGCAGTCCACAACAGTTTTAAATGTCATGGACCAGTTTCATGTAAAACAAAATTTTCACAGACAGGTACAACATAAAATTCAAAATAAAAGATATTTCAGCTGAAAGTCAATAAAATCTTTTTATTATGTATTTCTGTGCGGCCCAGTACCAAATGACTCACATGGTAGATTGGGGTTGGGGACGTCCAATATTGTCTACCTGATATTAAGTGCAATTATCAAACATCAGTACCTGACCTCTAGTGGCTGTAGGTAGTCAGATTCTCATAGCAACAGTACAGCATCCTGTGTAAACTTTTCCTGGAAAAGTAGAGTGCTACTGAAGCAAATGGGGCATAAACTGTCGATTTATACCTTTGAGTATTGTCTTGGTTTGCTGAAGCATTAAAGAAGCATTAAAGAGCTTCACTGAAATTCAGGGCCCTGGCCTAAACCTTGAAAAACAATAAAATCCCAATTATTTTGTCTTTATAGAGCACCCCTTAGGTTTAGATCAACAACACTGTTACCTGGCAGGACCATATTGTAGTCCATTAATACCTTTGAGTATGTATGCTGAAGCATTAAAGATGGCCCTTTTCTGGAAGTCAGGAGTCTAGAATAATTCCTGAAAAACAAAAAGTTTGTCCACATAGTGTTAATGGCTGTGTGAGAGCGCCCCTCCACTCGGGACCATAGAACAGTCCATTAATAGCTTAGAGTATTGTATTGATGTGTTGAAGCATTAAAGACTGCATTTTACTTGAATAGTGTGTCCCACTAACTGTGAGAATTCCTGGGCCTGGCCTAAACCTCGAAATACAAGAGTCTGTCCCAATAGTTTTGTCCATGTAGTGTAAGAGTGTATGAGAGTGCCCCCGAAGGCTCAGCTCAACCACACTGCTGCCTTTGAGAATTGTCTTGGTAAGCCAGGGGCCCCACCTAAACCTTAAAATACAATGAGTGTCCTAGTGCTATAGTGTAGTAAGTGTATAGGTGGGGGTAGCTCTTGGGCTAGTGTATTATCCCAATACTTTTCCCTTTGTGTGGTAGGTATAGGTGGGGGCAGCTGATGGCCTAGTGGAGTGTCCAAATATTTTTGTCCATATAGTGAAGTTGAGAGTGTTTTAGAGCGCCCCCTGTGCTCAGACCCACCACACTGATCAGTCAGGACCACAAAACCATCGATAAATAACTTTGGGTATTGTCTGGTATGCTGTAGCATTACGATTGAGCTTGATTGAAAGTCATAGGCCTGGCTCAAAGCCGGAAAAACAAGAGTGTGTCCCAATACTTTTGTCTCTATATTGTGGGAGTTTAGAGCGCCCCCTGTGCTCAGACCAACCACACTGCTCCCAGTCAGGACCACAATACCGTGCGACAGTGCGCATGGGCAAAAACACTAAACCAACTAGTGTCGAGCCCAGCTGTCTTATTATGCTCGTTCGCCCGAAAACCTGCGAGGAAAACGCTGGCCGGAGCTGCTTGGAGTCAAAGTAATAAAAGTGTAGCTATTTCTTTTTTCGATTTGGAGTTTATTTTCGGACGGGGGATAGGCCCAAACTGAATGCTTTTACCTTAACATACACACCAAAGAAGTGGGAGCTGGATGCAGCGCGCCTCTCCTTACAATGCAACAAAAGATGGGCTTTATTTTTCTTCGCTTCTCTCATCTTTAATTCGGATCGGACCGGGCGGGGGTTCGGTTTCAGTCCGGGGGGATTCGGTGCACGGTCGAGGCGGGAGAGAGAGATTGAGGCTCGGTAGATTTTTCAAATTGGCCCGCTAACGAGCTAGCAGGGGCTTGCAGCAGGGCACGGCATGCACACACAATGGCCATGGTTGTGCTGGGAGAAAAAGATATGGAGGCCACGGAGAGGCCAGCTCCGAGAGGGATCCACGGCATTTTCCACGCTCCATGCACATCTTTACCCCGGCCCGCCATCTTTTTAAAGAAGTTCATCTTGAAGACGACCTCCTCGACTGCTTCTAGTCGAGAGGATTTGAACGCGTCGATGTTTTTTTGGGGTTGGGGGGAGGGGGAAGGGGAGTAAATAAGCCCGCCTGCTGCCTGCTATCTCATTTTATTCCAATCAAAATTCACGTGGTCGTTTTGGGCGTTTGTTTCATCTACTTGATGGGTCGTAGTTGTGTTATTGACGTCTAAATAACTTTATTTAGTCGTTATTTTGCCCGCTCCTTCAATCTTAATACAATTTGAGCTATATCTGATTATGATTGAACTGTATTTTATTATGATACGTGGGGAATGTGTGCTCATCTTTGCTTATTTGCACAACGACAACTGGCGTAACGTTTGCATACGCAGTTAGAACATTAAAACTTTATTCAGTCGTATTTTGCCCACCTCTTGCAACGTAAATGTAGTTAATAGCTATGTCTTATTATAATTGACCTATATCTTCTTAGAACTGCAGTGTACCTTTTTAATGATGAAAAACGTGTTTATAACATAGGTACAACTTTATTCAGGCAAAATGTTCCCCTCCTTCAACCTAAATTCAGTTTTGATATGTATTTTATTATAATCAGTAGTGAATCTTCAAATATATGCACAAAATCTGTTGTAACGTTTTAAAACGCAGTTATAACACATAAACAACCTAATTCCGTGATATTTCTCCCGTCATGCAACCTAAATGCAGTTTTGAGGTGTATCTTGTTATGATGAGTCGAAAATTGCACAAAACTATTGCTGAAATGTTTTAAAACATCCAAAAAACTTGATACAGTATTAGTTGTCATTTTTTCCCATTGCAAAATACATGTGGTTTTGAACTATATCTTATTATGATTGAATTATATTGCTTTGTATATTGCGTTGCCTAAACTGCACAAAAAAGTTAACATATTTTTTAAAACAGTTATAACATTTTCAAAACTGTACTTATTAGATATTTTCCCCCTCCTGCAACTGAAATTCAGTTTTGAACTATTTTGTATTATGATGAGCCAAGAATCTTTGCCTAACTGTAAAATCCAACTGGTGTTATTATTGTGTTTATTATGGTTGCTGGTTTCTCAGACCAGGAGCTAAATATACTATTAAAAGTTACTTTATATAACCATTATTATATACACAATGCATGGCCGAGATCTCTTTTATCTGGCTCTGAGTGATAGATGTATAGTTGATCAGCATCTTGGCAAAGCTGTTAAGGCTTGTGTTGCACTGGAGTTTTTTTATTATTATTTATTCATATATTTGTATTTATGACGTTTACTTTTAACAGGATCCATGGAGTATTGCTGGGCATGTCTCATCTATATTGATTTCAGTGATTTTGACAGATTACAGATATTGATTATTGATAACTTGCATTACAATTTACTGTTATTTGCAGAGTGCTTTCAAAATGCATTTAAAAATTACATAAATAGTGCATTGCCTTTCTGAAAATCTGTATTCTGTCTGCTTAATGTTTACAGAAAAAATGTAGAAAACACATTTCTAAGAATATTTAATATGCTTGAGTTCAATAACATTGTCCATACTAACTTAAATGTCTTGTGGTTCATATATTTGTATACCAGCACTAGGTGTTGCTTTGAGTAACGTAAGGTTCTTGATGTTTTTCAGCAGCGTGCTGAAGCTCAGGTCCTGCGATGGGATGTTCGTATCGAGGAGGGAGTAAGGAGAAGAGAGAGGGACACAATCAATAAACTCATAGATCTCCAGACTTCAATCAAGCGACTTTTTCTGCTCCGCTGCTCAGAATGTCAGCGGTCACGTCTCCCAGCCAGGCTCCTCCCCCTATCGTCAACCCCCCGCCGCCAGAAGTTCTGAATCCCAGTAAGCCTGGCCGAAAAACCAACCAGCTACAGTACATGCAGAACGTGGTGGTCAAGACTTTATGGAGGCATCAGTTCGCCTGGCCCTTTTACACACCTGTGGATGCCATCAAATTGAATCTTCCAGTAAGTAAAACCAGTGCACGGTCATGTAATTTTGTCTTTCATATCAATTTTAATATTACTGCTTCTGCAAGTATGAGCTAAAACATGCCTTGTTGTTATGAAGGACTACCATAAAGTCATCAAGAACCCAATGGACATGGGAACGATCAAGAAGAGACTTGAGAATAATTACTACTGGACCGCTGGTGAATGCATGCAGGATTTCAACACTATGTTCACAAACTGTTATATCTATAACAAGGTAACGGGAACTACACCATTTCCAAATTGTCTCGATTTATACCCAGTGCTTCCTTTCCGCATCTTTTTGTGTTCAGAACAGCACGCAACAGTCAGAAGCGTTAGTTGCTGTGTAATTAACGTGTCTGTACTTTTCATGTTTCAGCCTACGGATGATATTGTCCTCATGGCTCAAGCCTTGGAAAAAATTTTCCTCCAGAAGGTAGCACAGATGCCCCAGGAGGAGGTGGAACTGCTGCCACCACCTCCGAAAGGCAAAGCACGCAAGCCTGGGCCTCCTCCGAGCTCAGGTAAACCTCAGCACGCTTTCCTGTAGACCGAAACTAGATTGGTTACTAGAGATGTGATGATCCTCTCAGTTTATTACAAATCACAATACTGGGTTCACAATTCGACATTCTCCTAATATTTAGTGCAAAAGTTGAATGATGGAACAAGATTAAAACCGACCAGCTAGAGCGATTTGGCGTATAACAATAAACCTGCTGGTGTGGGTGTAGCGGATACATTTACTGTTCAAAAAAATGCAGCTGGATTAGGTAGCACAATAATAATAATAATAATGGACTTCTAGACTACACTCCAGGTCTTAAAGTGCTGGTAGGCTTGCCGTACGGAACATGCTGCTGTGGGTGTAGCGGATTCTTACATTTAGCATCCAGAAAATGTTGGATTAGATTGCTCAGTAATAATAGTGGACCTTTAAACAGCACTATTCATTTCTCTTACAAGCCATAAAGCAGCACTTTATGACGAAAGTTGAAATAAATGAAACCTTATGTCAGTTTATAGCTAGATGATATAAGTTTAAGAGAATCATTAGCATATGCTATGCCTAAACACTGGTCAAGCTAGTTAGCATTGCTAATATTCTCTGGAATGCTGTTCCACCGGTTAGACAGTCCAAATATCTGAGCCATATTTCTTAGAAAGAGTTCAAATGTTTTTGATTCTAGCACTGATTAAAACTGACATTTTTACTGTTATTACAAAGTAACAAGATGCATTCTTCTTTCCCCTCAGTATCTGTTCAGTATTTACTGCTGATATCAGCCTGTAATACCCAGAATAGTTCTGGTGTTTTCAATAACACCATCTCATTTCATATTTGTTTCTGTTTCTGACAGAAAATCAGCAAGCTTTGGCGGTTTCCTCTGCCTCCCCGTCCTCTTCATGTCCAAGCTCCCCTCCGCAGCTGCCCCAAACTCCTGTAATAGCAGCCACACCTGTGCCAACCATCACTTCCAATGTCCAAGCTGTGCCTCCTGCTGCCTCCATGCTCCCGAGCGCTCAGCCCGTCGTCAAAGTAAGGCTTTCGTCTGATTTGGAGATGGGAATGGTTTTGTATTATAACAGAAATCTTTTCTTCTCTGCTGACTGAGCTTCAGATCACGACCAAATTATTTTTAGGAATTTGTAACCAAAGGCTAACTTTTGTGCCTATGTTTGGATTTTCAGAAGCAGTTTGGCTCATTGAGATTCATAAATGAGTCAGAAATAAGAAAAGTGCTCCTTGCTCTGCTCACAGAATTCATCTATTGTTGCTGAATTTGTGCTGAATTAGTCACACGGATTATTGTGTCAGGCATAAGCGATAATACTGTCTGCACTAGACTTATTGTATCATTTTGATTTCGGTACTAAAACCAAGTAGAGGATCTCAGAGCTCAGTGGAAGACAATCCTATGGGGAATTGTAAAAAACACTAATCAACATCTGATTAGTGTGGGATTCATTCATATTTAGATTAAAACTCCCCTGTTAAATGAAATAACAATCACAAAATTCTTTCATCCTGTAGATTTTTCACTTCTGAATTTCTGTTTTTTTAATGTTCATGTATCTAGCCATTCATTTCTGATGCTGAGAGTTAAGACCTCACACTGTTTTTTTTAGTTGCACAATTTATATTTGTTTCACATCAGCACACACTTAGTCTTTACTTATCCTTTATTTTATTTTTATTATTTATA
>JBBKCR010000038.1:4156240-4167611 GCA_037577295.1 Ladigesia roloffi | reverse complement strand
ATTTCTCAGACCGTGGTATCGGTCCCCGGTATCGGGAGACTTTTAACGAGTACGAGTACTTTAGAAAATGCGGTATCACATCCCTACAAATTATTTTCATATGAATTATTTATAGTGGTTTCTGGTAAACCTTAACCCTTAGAGTCCTGAGGGGAGTCTCTGCATTACTTGTTCTTTTCTGATTTTTATGTGTAATTGGCAAGTTTATATTATACAGCCAAAAAATTATGGGATTCTTTCCATTAAAAAAATAAACATGAATTCAGCCATTTTAAGCTTCCAAAAACTGTAAATGTAATGATTTTTTAAAAGTTCACGACATAATAACATTAATTTTGAAAAACTGAATAATACTGCCAGAGGTTAAGGGCTTAAACTCAACAAACACTTGCCATTGGAATGAACATTCACAAAAATGGTAAATTATAAGAGCTATACGAATGGAAAATAATGCGGTGTGAAATACTTGTTTTCTCAGGCAGCCGAAAAAGGGTGGCAAACCTGGCGCAGCTAACTATGAGTCGGATGAGGAGGAGGCTCTTCCCATGTCGTACGACGAGAAAAGGCAGCTCAGCCTGGACATCAACCGGCTCCCTGGTGAAAAGCTGGGTCGCGTGGTGCACATCATCCAGTCTCGCGAACCGTCGCTGCGCGACTCCAACCCGGACGAGATCGAGATCGACTTCGAGACGCTCAAGCCTTCCACGCTGCGCGAGCTGGAGCGCTACGTCAAGTCCTGTTTACAGAAGAAGCAGCGCAAACCTTTACGTAAGTTCCGCCACGGGTCTCGCTGAAGTGTGTTGTCTCTCTCTATCTCTCTGACCTGAGCTCAGTTTTCTGCTGCAGACCAACCTCTGCTGTCTGGCTGCTGACAGTGCTCTGAAAGCTAAATTGGCCCACAGTATTCCCACTCCTGTGCTGCGAGTACTGCCTTTATTTCCCCCCCCCGCTGTGTTGCATGACTTTTTGGTGAAATACCTGTCCACTCTTTTTTTAGATTAACACCCTTCTCCTCCCCCCCATCCCCACCCTGTACAAACCACCAATGGTTTTAAAGCTTAAATGTTTATTAAATGTTTTCGTGAAAACATTTCAACTAACCTCAAAGACGAGATTCTCGTGATCATTTTTATTTGGCTGCCAATGATCCGTTTTGTTCTTATTAGCGGCCTGTTATAGAATGCGTACACCATAGTTAAAGTCGTAGTGTGCATTAGGTCCATGATAACCTAGAGATTAGATGCAATTCAGTAGACGAATAACACAGTTATAGAGTAGCGGAGTGCTTTGTGCTGCTTGTTGCCACGGCGGCGGGGTGCGAGGCTGACCTGGGACTCACTGGTCGCCGCTGTGTGTCTCCTGCAGCGGGCACTGGGAAAAAGAGTGCCAAGACTAAAGAGGAACTGGTTCAGGAAAAGAAGAAAGAGTTAGAAAAGAGGCTGCAGGACGTGAGCGGACAACTGAACAACAACAAGAAACCGCCCAAAAAAGGTACCTGTGTGGCAGTGTGCGGACAGAAGTGGGCAAGTGCTGGTCAGGAAACGGGCAGGAGGATAGACGACAGGGGGTTAGATATATACTTCTATATAGAGAAGAAAACAATATTAAAATAGCAACTTTCCTTATTTAATTTAGATATAATTGGGTTTGTTGTCTTAAATTGCAGGCCATAATAGACCCCTCGATTTGAACCCGATTCCAAACATAACTGAATTGCAAGTTTCCTAATGAGACAGTAAGATTAGACAGAGAAGTCGAGAGCAGCCATCAGCCTGGATGAGTGTGGCTTGAATGTGTCTTGATGCAACGCGTACTGACTCGGTGTCTCTGGCTGCTTAGAGGGTGCGCCTTACTGTTTGTTCTGTTCTGTCACAATTAATGCATTAATGCTTTGCTCTGTGTGCATGTCTGTTCTGTCTTAACTTGGATCACATGGGAGGGCAAGGGAACAGGGCTTAATGGTGCTTCCTAAGGGACATAAAGTCACTTTCCTCCCCCCATTTTGTCAGTGGACATCAATTAAATGTGAAATTTGAATATGAGTCGATTCCTCTGCAGTCTTCACCCCACTAATCTCCGCCTCTTGTGTCCAGCAGAGAAGGCGGGGTCAGCGCCAGGGGGTGGGCCGTCTCGGCTGAGCGGCAGCAGCAGTTCTTCGGACTCGGGCAGCAGTAGCTCCAGTGGCTCCAGCTCCGAGAGCAGCGACTCAGACTGAGTTCTCGGTCAGCCTGTCCCCTCAATTCAGCCTCCTCAGTTTTCTAACGAGTAGTGTGCTGTCATGATAGTGTCTCGCTCGAAGACCTGTTACATAAAAGAGTTAGAAGCATCGCTAAAGACAGAGGATATTTTAAAACGAATCTGTTGTAGAAAGCCCTTGGACAACGAAAAGCACGGAGAAAAAAAAAGGTAGCTGATGGTGGAACAGTGTCGAGGTTTATTTTGCTGGCCCTTAAAGGGAAACACCTGGTATCACCAGTTAAAAAAAAAACAAAAAACAAAAAAAAAGGAAAAAAAAAAAAGATGATATATATTTTTTTGTTTTGGAACATGTCAGTTGTGGAGATCAAAACAGCTGTGTATAGGAGTTTGGTTCGTTTCCCCAGGTGGTTGCTCATTAGAGCCAAATGGGGAAAAAAATGAGAGGAAAAAAAGAAGAAAAAAATGAATAATAATGGACAAACTGGCAAGCGCTTGGCTCTGTATCAGTGAGTAGCTATCATCAAGTCTCAAAGTCTGAAGGAACAAGCAACTAACTTTCTCTTTCTGGTGTGGTGGTCATGTCAGCATGACGTTTCAGCTCATTCCAGATTTATTTTACAGGTAATGATACTTGTTACCGTTTTTAAAGAAGACTTATTTATTTTTCATCTAGTGAGACGCAGCTCTTGAGGCTTTTTTCCCCCCTCAGTTTTGGACTTGGTTATTACACATGTATCCAGAAAATCACACGAATTCTGTTTAAATTTGGCACATCATGACTAAGCGGACTTAACGGATGATGCCGTGCCCGGGGCTGCGTCTGTCCTCCCTAAGTGTCAGTATAGTGTTGGAACCTGTACTTTTGAGAGGCGTTTGTGTGATCCACAGTAGTTTCGGTTACTTCTGCGCTGTAATTCTTTTCCCCCCTGCCCCAACTCCTGCTCCTTGTCTGTCATTGTCAGTATTTGATGTATAATTTTTTTTTGTCACATTGTTTTTAAACTATATTATACATTCAAATGGGTTTGTTTGTTTTTATATTTGATTTGTCTATGAGTACTCAACCTTTTTTTTTTTATATCACTAATGATATAGTTCATACACAATATACCCAGTTACCTTTACCTGCCTTGTTCTAGAATCCTTCATCTCTCTTTCTATCTCTCCTGTCCAATCAGTGGACAATCAAAGACAGTGATAACTAAATGTTATTTATAACGGGCGTAATCGGCTCTCTTCCGACTGAACTAGAGTACTCTGGTCTCCGAGTCATCTGGTCACAAAGTCAGTCTTCTCCTGTAAATGCTTCAAACAGCAGTACTAGGCGTTAATGAGAAACAAGAAAAAAAAGGAAGCTTATGTTTAGTGATTTCCAAAGTATTACAGCTAATGTATTTTCTCTATTTTATGAATAACGTTTTTTAATGACTTCATCTCTTTTTGGAAAACTGTATTAAATGCTTTGAGTGGTACTTCAATGCTTCACAGAACGTGCTGGAATATTTTCTTGTCCCTCTTGTTCAATTGGTTAACCGCCTGGTCAACTGTATAACACATGAATGTAGTAGAGGTCATTTTCCTTTTTGCAGTAGGGATGCCACCCTGGCATTAGCACTGGCATTGGTGTGGATTGCATTACATACATTTTTATTTTTCTTTGCTTTGAACCCTCTCTTGTGTCCCAAATACAGTGGATGTGTACTTGTTGCCTTAAGTTTAGTTGGCACACTAAAATAGCTGGGTCTGCTTGGAATAACTGTAGATTTAACCTGTACGTCAGGCTCGTTTTCCTTTTTGTTTTCCTTTTTCGTAGCTCGGATAACATTGAAACACAAATGTCAAGACTTGTAAAGTGAGTTTTTTTCGTATGTTTTCCTCTCAGTAGTAGAATGTGTGTTGCTTTTGCTCCCACTGGATTGTTAAATGTCAAGTCATTATCTCTTTGTGTGGGACTGTAATTCAACTTGGCCTAGCAAACAGTTCATCAGACAGATAATGTCTTTGAGATACACTTTTTTTTTGCTTCCTCCATTTTTTTTTTTTGTTTTTTTTTTAAACAACTCCTCGATCCACGAAAAGAAAAAAAGGGTTTTCTTGCGTGATGTCAGCAAAGTTAAAAAGACTGAAATATAAATATATAGGCTATATAATTACAGATATAAATGTATATTCATTACTTATTCGTTAACACGTCTTGGGTCTAAATATTTTACTTCTTTTTTATGAGAGCGAAAACCTTTGTGTATTGCATGCTAATTTACAGTATCTTTCTTAAACCTTTTTGAGCTGTTTATAACATGTAAATGTCATTCTTTGAAGTAAAACGTCAATCTTAGTAGAGCTTCATATAAGTGCAGCGAGTTATTGGAGGTTCGTAGCTGGGTTTTCAGACAGACTTAGGCGTACAGATAACTTATGTATAAGCTAATTCGGAATTTGGACTCTGAACCCCCTTGGTTTTTTTTTTGTTTTGGGTTTTTTTTTTTTTTTTTTTTCGTAAATAAATCACAAAAATCCACCATGGTGTCTGTTCACTCACTACATATTTTTATTTGACTTGACCTATTTCATACATTGCGGGTGTATAGTTGGGTAACATGTTTAAAATACTGCCGTCATGTTATGAAGCAAAGCTGCCAGAAAGTACCGTTCAAATATGCTATTCATTTCGACCTAAAATTTCAAGTTCAAGTTCAATACTTGGGCTACGAAGCCAGCTCTCAACCTTGGATCCTGCAGCACTACAGTAAGTGCACTAAACTTCTCAAAGTGTCAAAATTAGCTTTAAAGGGGAATTCCATCTTTTTTTTGCTATTCTTCTGTGATTAAATTGTTAATATGTAAGCAAAGTAATTCATGGTGGAATACTCCTATAGAGAAACCCAGCCTGTCAGAATTCTTCCGTGGTGATAGAAACCAGCCTAAATAAATTTGTCTCTGAAGACTCCTTCACCATAAGTTATGAACATGCTACCTGATGCTGCATTATGATGGTTTTGGACCAAAAACACTTAAAAAAAACAATCGTGACAGAGAGCTACATGTACAGCAAATTAGGACTAAATGAAAACATTTTTTGGATTTGCCTCTGATTAACATTTATAAATCATAGAGGCGGTAGGTGTGGGTTCACTTTTTATTGTACGCAGTAAATACAATGACTATATTTGTGTTGTAGGCATCACAACCCCTGGTTCCTATCACCACCACTCCCCACTTCCTTTACACTTCCCCTCCCAACCATGTATTCTAAAGCCGATGGAATTCCCACAACCCTTTGCGTAATGTTACAGAATGTTGACCTTTTTTAAAATCAAATTTTCACCTCAGAAGTGAATTTTTTTTTTCACCTTTTGGATATTTGGTTTACAAATGCCCATTCTTTCTGGATTGCCATCTCCACAAGGGAGTTATATATGTTTTATACTTTCACCTTATTATTGAAATATCTGAAAAATCGTTACACTTCGTGGTACACAAATTAAAACAACAGATGAGAGAAGCCCTCCCTCTCCAAAAGTGTTCTGTCAGACCTATAAGCAAGGTAACCATCTCCAGAAGAAAATTATAATTAATATTTGTAAATCGATCTTTCTCCTTAGAAGTGAAATATCTATAAATCACTCCTGTTGGATATATAAAGACAACTGCATGTGAGATTGGCCCACCCACTTCTAGCCTGTAAGCATTGGATCACAATCTCCAAATTATTTATTATTATAATAAAATTATTTGCATGTTGTTACATAACAGAACAGACTCGGGACCCACTTTCTGGATCGCTTAGTGTGTTTCTGTCCCGGACCACAACAGCCTGGTTGCCGAAACGGCTGTACCAGGTGCTCTGGCTCCGGCTCAGGTAGTTGGCAGGTGGTGCCTTCTCAAGCTCCAGCTGCTGCTGCTGCCAGATCAGCAGTGAGGTGTCTCTGTACCTGAGCCTGGCATAGCCCTCCGACAACCCCTTCTCGGCTAAAGGATATCTCTCAGTCATCGTGCCGTGCCAATTCTTTACCAACCATGTCAGAATGTCCTCTCTGGCTCAATCACGGCACTCTTAATGCACAACGTATTTATCATCAGATACATGTGCAGACTTTGGCTTTATCATGTTTTCCTTTCCGAGCCCTATACAATTATTATTATTTTGTCCTATCCAATGGATTAAAGGAAATCTCTTTGTCATCATATCCCAGAATGGAGAGGCACTTGAGCCAGTTCCTATCAGAAAGTCCTCTCTGGTTAAATCAACCAAAAACGTGCACTGTCTTTTTCATTTCTGAGCCCAATAGAAAGCTATTTTCATGTATCCAGTGAATTAAACGAGATCTGTAATTATGCCCCAGGGTTTAGAGGCATGCACCATCATTTTGTGACATTTCTTCCCAACCTATGACAGAAAGTCCTCTCTGGCTTGATCAGTTCATTCTCTTTACTTGGGCTTTTTACATTGTAGATTGCGAGTGATTTTCTAGCTCTGACAGCACTGAAACACAGCTTTCCTCTTGGCACCACAATGTTATTTTCTCATATCCAGCGGATAAAATGACATCTCTTGGTCCTCGTGTCCCAGGAAGGTATGTCATGGACCATCTTTTTGTGCCAGTACTTCGCAAACCAGTTCGGAAATTCCTCTCTGGCTCGATCATGCATTCTCTTTACGAGCACAATGTGTTGCTCCCAAGAAACACGTGCATGCTAGGACATTATACAGTACAATAGTGTTTTCTTTGTTTCTAGTACAGGCTGCACTCCTTAGCTTCCTTCTCAGCAATGCAATGCTACTTTCTCGTATCCAACGGATTAAAAGCCATCATCTATTCACATGAGACTCTAATCCAGCTTGGCCTCGTTCACTGTCCACAGCAGTTTTGTTTTCTGTCTTTAACAGCTCCAGTCCATCACAAGAAAATGAGTGTGGCACCTCGTTACAATACTGATCCTTTAACAAAGACAGTTGCTGAGACGATTTTCTCCTCTTCTTCTGAGAAACATATTCCGAATCAGTGGTCCAAACACACGGAGAGAAATCTTCCGTCCATTATCATGAGCTGTTGCTACTCGGACTTTCTCTAAAAATGTTTTTCAAGTTTAATTCCGCAGGATATAAAGAAAGCGTTTCCGAGGCATGGATTTTGACGTTTTTTGTAGCCTTCAGATAATAGTTTTAAAGACTGTAAACGCTTCTGTATTTCAGCACTGCAGCTTCCACACCACAAGCTACACAGCTAAAAACAACACGCTGCCTGTGGCAACAGGGCCTGGCTTAGAATGCGTCCGTGTGAAATGTGTAGCTGTTTCGTCGTTCCGTGTTCAAACATTTCTTTTTAAAAGTAACTTTCAATGTACAAGATATAAACACAAGTATTGGGACGAAATTCATTACACCAAAAGGACTTTATGGACATTGCATTAAAAAACATAGACTTTAATACAGAGTTGGTTACCCCTTTGCATCTATAGCATTTTCACTTATTGGAAGGCTTTCCACAAGAATTTGGAGTTTCAGTGGAAAGTGTCCATTCAGTCTATAGAGCAGGGGTCACCAACCTTTTTGCAACTGAAAGCTACTCCATGGGTACTGAGCCATACAAAGAGCTACCAGTTTGATACCCTGGAACAAAGTATACCGAAACTTACCTAAACTTCATGTAAAATAAACAACTTTTAGATATAATTCTTCCACACACTAACCATTTCTTTATGGACCTTGCTTTATGCACTGGGACAGTAATGCTGGAATAGGAAACAGCCCCCAAAGTTGGAATCATGGTGTAGTCTAAAATGGCTTGGTATGCTGAAGCATTAAGATGGAAAGAAGGGGCCTTGAAAAAGCCCTGAAAAGACGTATCCCAGTTCTTTTGTCCATATTGTCTATATTAATTTACACTATCAGTCAAAGGTTTTTGCACAGTTTCTACAGTAACAGAAACTGAATTGATAAGTTAAGTTTCATTTGTGAGACCAAACCTTTAATATCAACAATAGAAGTATGCCAAAATGTGACTCGTTTGTCCTTTTACTGATGTTGGTAATTTGTAATAGAGATAACTGAAACAGATTTCCATAGTCATTGCAGAAATTAATATGCTGATATGTTTTGGTAAAATTCAGTGAGAAACAAAACTGTTAAACTGTACATTATAGTCATATCAAAAATGTATTTTCATGAGAATACCTGCACTTATTTCTCAAACCCAAATATTTGGTCTAATATACTACAACTGGTGCAGTTTTTTGAAGTTAATGCAGCATTTTCCAAAAATTAGCAAGACATTTATTTGTGAAACTGTGTCATGTCAAGTCCCCACAAAAAAAAAAATGCAATTGGGTCAAATGCAAAAATTATTTATTTTATTATACATAATGAAAATGTAAAGAACACATGACAGTTCAGTTCAGTCTTCAAAAACTAAAAAAAGCAGTGTTCTCAAATGATGCAGAACTCCAGAAGACTATTTAGAAGACTTTATGCTTTCATTGTTATACTGTCAAATACATGACATTTGGTCCACCACTGAAAAAAAGCAGTTGTATTACTGTTAGGAGAAAGGGAATGAAATAGACAGCAGCATGTGAAGACTGACTAAAAGGCCTGAATAGTGAGGGGATTCAGTAGGCTAAGTGGTGGATTTCGAGGATTTTTTGATCATTTCTTCTTGGGCGGCACTGGATCGAGGGGCAACCCAATGTCCCTTCCACGCAGTTTAAGTCCTGCAATTCGCCAGAAAACATTAGACAATCACATCACTGGACTTATGATTCACACCAACTGGAAGCTGCCTCTGCAATATTGAGTAACTACAGACAATAAATCGGCAACAACAACAACAAAAAAAAAGGAATGAAATCTCACCGAGAGCTCTCTCAATCTTTCCCATTACTTGGTTGTTGGGGATGGCCTTCCCACACTCATAATCTGCGATTACCTGTGGCTTCTCGTTAATTTTCTGAAGGAAACACATTTATATTCCCACCAAACATTAAACTGGTGTACTAATTGAGTGAACTGATTTAAAAACAATTTAAAGAATTCACCGACACCAAGAAATCTGGTCTCAGATGCAGCACACATAACTACACTCTCCCTTTCTTCATTGTTTCTCTTCTATTGCAGCATTATATGCACTATATAATGCATTACATAGCTGTGTTTATGTTGCCAACTCCACTTTCTGCACTTGACCTGACTCGACTCTTAATAGCAATGCATCTCACGAACAGGAATCTGTATTGAAAGGACTGTATAAGAGAACTAAAAATAGTAATCTTTGTTCTGTGGAGATGTGAATTTTGCCCAGTTAACATTTACAATGCTGTGTAAGGTTCCCTACAGAACAAGCTAGGATATTTTTATAGTTTTACAGCTGAGCAGCATTAGCCAGAAAGCATGTTTGTTAAGTTTAAAAGACATAAGTATCATATGACTGCATGATATACCTAGAAATTTTTTACATAGAAAATTCTCATTGCTTGTCCAGTGACTAATTCAGGACACACAAAAAATAGAAATCATTTATCATTAACCTCACCCTTATGTACATCTGATCTACCCTGATATGAATACTCACAGTGGCCAGGTCCTTTTGAGTTAAGCCCCTGTCCTGCCGACCCTTCTGAATGACTTTGCCCACTTCCAGAGTGACTCTCTCGTGGTGTAGCTCCTCTGTCTCCCTGTCCAGTTTGGCTGTGTTCTTGGTTACAACATGCTGCTTATTCTGCCCAGCAGCCCCTGTAAAGCACACACACCATTATATAATCGCAAAGTGCCCCCCTTATAGTCCCACCAAAACCCACAGTGTATATTCATTAAAGCTGTAACGACACATCAAACCCACGATTCTGTTCGTAACACGATTTATTTGCAGTGGAGGAGAGGAAAAGTCCTGAGGCACCATTTTGTTTGTATACACCGTATCTTTACCACAAAATTATAAACCAATATTCGCTTAAATACTGCTTCCATTCCATTCATACTGAAAACAAGGCTTTGGTGAACCGCACGAGAAGTTGAGTTGGAGGAGTCGACTTGTCTCTTGCGGTTCACCGCTCCATTAAAACAAAAGAAACGCTCCACCAAGCCGCCCGGCGCCACAAAACTCACTCAAAACACAATAAAAACAATTACACAGAGACTCCAGTTTTATCACAACACAGCCAGGTTATATACACTTTTAAGCCCAGTGTCATAACTTACATGTACTCACAGTGAATCAATTTAGCAAACAAAGTGTCCGTCCGTGCTCTGTATGTTTGTAAACTGGTGGGAGGGCTCTGTGAAACTCAAACCCTCAGCTATTGGTTAAAGAAACGAAACTGACATGAAAACCCTCCAATTACGGCAAAAACCGTATGTGTCTGGGCGGGAACTGTACATGGGAAAGAGTTGGAAGGGGTGTGTCTGTGTCACGATTTACCTTTGTCAGTTATAAAAAGTGTTTAGAAATACATTTAGAAATACGTGTTTGCATTTCAATTGAGTTTTGTAAAAATTATGATCTTATGTTAGCTCTATAAAATGTTTTAAAAATACCATTAATTTAATAAAAACTGATTCAATATTAAGTTAAAGAAAAATTACAAACAATGTGTGTATTAGGGCTGCAACTATCGAATATGTTTGGAATAAAGTATTCTGTCCATTTTTTCATCGATGAATCGAGTAATCGAATAAATCTTATTTTTTGTGTTTTTAAACAACCTCACTAATAGTGTGTTGTGCAAGCTATTGGCTGTAATTCCTTTTTATTCAAACTGAACAATTTTATTAGATCAAACTTAAAAACTATGCTCATTCAATAAACTGTAATACATTTACATATTTTTTCATGAACATTCTAATTCACCATGTCACAAACATAGATCAGCATATTTATCTTAATAATACAGGAAAAATTGTTGCACCACCTGCAATAACCTGTCTCAGAATAAAGAATAAATAGTGTTTGTTAGAACTTGCAGTATCTGTAATTATTTGTAGGCTGTAAACGCAAATGAGTCCATAGTTACGAGGCATGACAAAAAGCAAGAGGGCAAAGCTCACTACGCATCTCTCCCTCAAACGCACGTACACACTGAAAACGTACATATCAAAACATGCCGTGTGTGTGTGTGTGTGTGTGTGTGTGTGTGTGTGTGTGTGTGTGTGTGTGTGTGTGTGTGTGTGTGTGTGTGT
>JBBKCR010000038.1:4139185-4153548 GCA_037577295.1 Ladigesia roloffi | reverse complement strand
AAAGGATTTCATGACCACAGACGTCAGGGCGACAGGTCTGTAATCATTCAGTCCTGTGATGGTGGGTTTCTTGGGGACTGGGATAATGGTGGAGCGTTTGAAGCAGGAGGGGACTTCACACAGCTCCACACAGCTCCAAGGACCTGTTGAATATACTGGTGACAACGCCATGCTTCCAACTTTGTAGATGCAGTTTGGGGAAGAACATTTTCTATTCCAGCATGACTGTGCCGCAGTGCAGAAAGCAAGCTCCATAAAGACACGGCTGGATGGGCGAACTTGACAGGCCCCCACAGAGAACCCTGACCTCAACCCCATCCAGCACATGAACTGAAAAGCCTTCCAAGAACAGTGGAAGCTGTTGTAGCAGCAAAAGGAAGACCAACTCCACATTAAAGGCTAATGTGTAAGAAAGCAGTCATTAAAGCCCTTGCTGGTGTAATGGTTGCTGGGTCATATGAATGCCTTGAGTTATTTAAACTCCAAAAGAGCACCTGTGGTTGACCAGACAAGCACTTACATTATATATTAATATACACCACCAATATTTATTTAGATTTAAATACAATTTGTCTTAATTATTAATGTTAATCAGGCCCAAAGTAACTACTGAAACCCCATAATCTATTGGAAAGCCTTCCTAGAAGAGTGCTGCACTGGAGAACTAACTCCATATTAAAGTCTATGTATCTGAATGCAATGTCATTAAAGTCCTTGTTGTTGTATTGGTGAGACATCTGAATCCTTTTGTTTATTTAGTGTATATATGGACCAGCCAGTTGTCTGAAGTTCAGCTCTTGACTGAAGTTTGTTTACATGAGCTCCACCATCTGTTTTTAGCACCAGAGAGCCTTTGTGGTCATTGCGGATGTATAAACACATTTATACATGGATAAAATAAGATTCAGACTAACATGATTATATATTATTTGTCACATAATATCTGTCATGTCACTGTTTTAATTTAGAAAGGCTTCCCATTAATATTTGATAAACCGCAACACAAAGTGACTGTTTACTGAACCGAAACAGGTGCAAATGATATGGTATTATTGCCATTGGGTTCGAAAAAAAGGCTCTTTTTTCCAGCATTAAATACTTTCAGCTTTGTTAAAAGATGCGCAGGTATATTCAGATTAATACTGTATATACAAAATCATGGACAGATCCCAAAGAAAATATTGTGATCAGGACTATTGATGTGTCCACCTCTAAAGACTAGTGCAGGTAATGAACACCGCTGTGGTGACCGACTCCAAAAGAGCAGGGCCTAAACCTACTGCCCGACTCTTTGTATTTATAGCCTGCTGAGTCAGGGGTTATATGATCACCACAGTAGGGAGAGGGGGCAGAGACTGACAAAGACAGCTGTGGAAATGTCTGCCACTCCGGTCAGAGGCTCAGGAGACATTTCTCTACCTTTGAGTGTGGCTGCACTCATAAACAATAAGTTAAAAGAATAGCTAAATAATAAATGCTTTAGCCCAACGTCCACACTGATAAATCTTCCCTATGATGAATACAAGTACCAAGTAAGAAGACATTCCAGCGTAACTGATGGTTTTGCACCTGACTTTATTCAAGGATAGTCAGTCCACATAGGTTCATGTTTTATTGCAGATTTATAACAACCTTACAAATCTTAGTTTATGAAATAATAGATCTCTCTCTCAGTCTCACACATTCTCATTCCCACACACAAACACACTACAGCCTTATTACAAAACCTCAGTACACACCATGTAATTCTTGTTGACTATAACTGTTAACTAGCAGACTTGCTCACGCTGTTAGATGTACTTGATAGAACTGAATGGTAATAAGTCTCATTGTGACATTTTGGGTGATATTTGAAAAATAAAAATGATAAGCTATTGCCACAATGAAGCTAGTTATGAAAGGGGGAGTTAAGGCAATAGTTTAATATTCTATGCATGATTTTGCACTTTTGTGGAAAAGTCGTGACAAATATGCTCGTAAATCCTCAATATGACATTGGTAAATATTGGCCTGCATTGTCCAATAATATTTTCAATCATTACCAATAACCAAAACAATGTATGTATTGGTGGACCATATGAATACCTTGAGTAATTTAAACACAAAATTAGCATCTGTGGTTGGCCAGACCAGCACTTATATTATATACATTAATATAGGCTGACAATACTTATTTAGATATTATTCGTCTTAATTATTCATGTTAAACATTCTTGGCTGTCCTTTTTTGTGAAGGGTTGCAATTACCATAAGTGGTTTAACTGTTCTGAGCAAATTTGTGCAAACAAAAGGTGTTAAAATCTGCATAATAAATAAAAAGAAAGATCACTTCACTCCTCTGTATTTGTAACTTCAGCACCGTCAGCCCTCTGATAGAAACGTTTCAACATTTTTTGATTTTGCGTTAATACCCATTGGTTGTTATTTCGGTTCAAAATAAAACTAATTTTTAATGAAATTATGTTGCTGTTTTCAAAATCCCTGAGCAACGATCGGTCACTCACAGCAGTTAAAAACAAGCGTCAATCAAATCAACTTATCTACATTGTACAACCACCGGTTTTGCCTTTGCACAAAATGCACCAGTAAAATGAACTGCATGGGCTCTGCCATATGACAACTAGCAAATGTTGATCCTGTGTGCTTCTGAAATGCCTCTCTCATGCTACAAAGCTTTGGCAAAAATGGAAGAATGTCCATTTTAAAAAACTAAGTAAGACTTTATTTCCTCTTGGGAATATGTGCATAGGCATTTCCGCTTGAACTCTGCATCACAGGCGGAGGGATTTTATCCTGATTCTAAAGTCTTAGAGGCCTCGTGTATCCGCCACTGGTCAATAGAAGGGACTCCAGTTGAGAGAGCCAATGGAGATGAGAGTCTGACAAGTGCTAGAAGGCAACCAGACCATCTCCACCAGACTGTAATGGAGAAATCCCAAAGCAAAGCCACACCCTACATCCGAGAGGTGGTGGCGGCCCAGCATTATGCGCGACATGCCCACCAGGACGGCCCACAGCACCAGCAGAATGCGGAGAGGAATCGCCAGCACCAAGTGCGCCAGCAAGAACTTGGCCACCATGACTGCCCGACTCGCATGAGCTGCTGGGAAGGAGTAGACATCCATGGCCAGGTAGTCCAGGAAAGTCGGGGCTATCTCCAACGGTCCTTTACGCTTGACCAACTTCTGCATCCCTGCCACAGTCATCACGTCCAATAAGAGAGCTGCAAGGGAAAGGAGATTCTGTTTATCATCACATGCGGGACCGCAGAGCCTAATTTTGACACAGAAGGTGAAGAAATTGATTTCACAAATGCAACATCACTGGACAGTTCAACAAGGTTGGAGGAGAACTGTCAGTTTTATAATGTGAGCCACCAGACGTCTGTGCCGGTTAGCATCACGCTGAGTGATGAGGAGAGGGAGTCCTGTCCAGAAATAACAAGGCCAACTGTGCCCTTCTGTACGCCTGGATACTGATAGCTGTGGCACTGCTGGAGATGAACTCATTATCTAATGATGTGATCACATAGTCTGTGTAGTTGCAATAAACATACTTGTCTTTGTTTCTGAGAAAAAACACTTAGAAAAATCAACACTTTCCACTGATAATGAGTGGTTTAACCTAAATTTATTTTATATTTGTGCATAATGCACGGTAGCTAATCACAACAGTGATCATTTGCATATAAACAGTGCCCTCCACAATTATTAGCACCATTAATAAATGTGTAAAAAGCCAATTTCTCTTAGAAACTCTTCAAAGTGGGAAAGACCTGAGAACATGCCATTCGCTAGGGCAAATGTGTGTTGATCTTCATAAGTAAGGAAATGGCTACAGGAATAAAGCTGCTCACCCAAACCTGTGTGTATCTTCAGTCAGAGCAATAATTAAAAAGTTCAAAACAACTGTGACAAACAAGGCTGGACGAGGACCCAGGTTCATCTTGTCACTTGCACAGAGAGAAGGATGGTAAGGGAGATAATGATTCTCCAAATCTCACTGTTACAGAACTGGTGTCACCAAGTCTTCATGACGGCCATTAGACCAGGGGTAGGGAACTCCGGTCCAGCACGTTTTGGTGATTTCCCTCCATTTAATTGTCAGGTTTAGTGAATGTGTTTGAGGAGGACTACCATCAAACTGTGCTGGACACCGGCCCTCCAGGACCGGAGTTGCCTACCCCTGCATTAGATTCTATCTACATGACAACAGGTTGTTTGGGAGGCATGCCAGGAAGAACATTTTTCTGTCCCACAGTATCAAAGTTGTTTGCTAAACAGTACTGGGACTTTAACTGGAACTGTGTGCTTTGGTCAGACGAGATTAAAATTGAGCTCTTTGAGAATATGCATCTAATGCCCACTGTAATGGTGGGGGATCTATGATGATGTGGGCCTGTTTCTCTGCTATTGGCCCTGGGAACCTTGTTAGACTGAGTGGCATGAACTTTTTGAAATACCAGGACATTTTAAATAAAATTCTGGAGGTCTCTTCCTGAAAACTGAAAATGGGTAATGATCCAAAACTTATGGCCAAATCAAGACAGAAATGGTCCTTCAGACACAAAATCAAACTTCTTTGACGTCCATCTCAGCCTCCAGACATACAGCTCATAGAAAACCTGTGGTGTGAGCTGAGGAGGAGAGTGCATATGAGAGGATCCAGGCCTCATGATCTCATGATCTAGTGAGACTAGTCAAAGAGGAATGGTAAATAGTCCCTCTCTTTGTGTTCTCCAAACTTTGGAAATTTTATAGGAATCGGGGTTGTACAAAGCATTGCAGTGGTGTCAATATCCCCCCCCCCCTTCATTCATTATGATGTTACATTATTCACATAAAAATAATTAATATTAAGGCTTTAGACATATCTTTATCAGGGGTTCCAATAATTGTGGAAGGTGCTGTAAGTCTTAAAAACACAGTAACATTAAGGCCTAAAGAAAGTTTGGTAATTTGTCATGTTAAAAAGGAATTACGATGTTTTTTGATAAAACTAAGGTATATTAAACATTTAAAGAGATCACATTTAAACATACGATTCTAGGAAACACCTGATATAAAAGCTTTGCACTATGTGACAATTTTTTCCAACTCAAAAAGTATTCATGATGATTATTTATTAAAAAAACATCCAACTGTAAATGTTTTTCAATTATATACTATATGTACAAACACCATAGGCACACTATATATGTAGATTAGATTTACATGGATTTATCAGTCAGGTAAAACCAACTGAATCCCTCAAGTACTCCCTTAGCTGCTGACCTACAAACCTAACAGCAACTTCCTGGCCAAAAAAAACCTCTGTGAGGGTACAATAAGAAGACATCTTAACACGATGAGCACGGCACATTACTGTCACAAGACCTCCTTACATCTGTTTTTAGATAATGATGATGATCTCCAGCGATTTGAACTTTTGGTTGCACAATTTCTGTACTGTTGCTGCACATAAAAACTAGTAGTTAAATATGCATTTAAATAATACAACACAAACACATTATATACATGTATATATAATATAACACACACACATTTTATATATATACGTGTTTGTGTGTGTGTGTATATCTCAAGAGATATTTTGAATAAGCAAATGTTATTTTAAATGCTATTCTGAACCTCAACACTTATGTTCCTTGAAAATACTTTTAATAGTACTTTTGATGCAAACGAAGACTATTATAGTGAATGCCATAGTGCTGCTGTGTGATGTGCAGTGGTGCAGAATTCTCACCCAGCAGCAAGTTGACGAGCACCTCCTGCCCTGCCAGGGTGTTGCTCCTGGTGATGCACCAGAGGGTGCCGAAAATCCACGGGATGCCGTGTCCGGTGAGCGCGAGCAGGTTGACCATGGCGCGCATGCTGCCCCACGAAGACGTGGTGCGCGCGCACACGCCCATCCTCTTGGACACGCTGATGTCTATGGCCAGCAGGGAGTTCATAGCGATGCCCTTGAAGGACGGGTTGAGCTGCATGCAGTCCTCCTCCGGGAAGTCCCTGCGCTCCCTGCCGTTCTCCGGCGCGTCCTGTGGCGCCATCTCGGCGCTCTGGCCCGGGTGCGGCGGGCCCTTCTGGGACGGCCTGCGCGCACCCGAGCGGGGCTCAGCGCCCGCACTCCGCGCCGGCTGGTGATGCAGGGACATGAACTCGGGCCTGTTCAGCACGTTCCTCGCCCGGGCTCGACTCTGACTGGTCGGCATGTTGGTTCTCTAAAGCGTTCCGTGCCCCACTGATCAGAGTTCAGCGTCCCTCGCTTCTTTTGGTGGCGCGCGGCGGAGAGAAGCGCTCCACCGTGTCCATTCCCAGGTCTCCTCTTGCCCTGTTGTAACTCTTGCGAGTTCTATTCCAGTTCCCGGCTATAAATAGACGCAACTGAGTGGCATTATGAAAAGCGTCCACATGGCTCTTAAATACTGTGCAGGCAGCGGAATTTACTAGGCTGGAATGACACGCATTTATTGCCTGGAAATAAAAGGAGATCACCAGGATACACTGAAAATAAAGTGCTTCGAAAAATCCCAGGATGCACGTGTGTCCCAATAAACATACATAGCGATTTATTTTCTTCTTTCAAAGGCTGTTTTGATGCAATGCGTGTGCAAACTACACGCGTGTGACAATTCAGTGTTCACGTTCATTTATTGCTTTTAAGTGTTTGGTCGTCCACTGAAGCTCAAAGCTCTGCACGCACGGAGAGCCCAGAAATGAAACGCTGGTTTTAAACTTCACACAGACCCTTACTGGGTGAAACTGTATTAAACTGTTAAGAGACTTTACTACGTAGCATGATTTCAGCGATTTCAAATAACCCTCACAGAGTACAATTAGGACTAATTCATGCCTAATGTGCCTAATTACTTCAACTCGAAGAAACAATCCTTAGTCTGACAGAAAAAACTGTTTCATATTTACTAATTAAAAGTTTGAATTATAGCATTCCCAGGGAATATAGCACCGAAAACACGGTATTGCTATAGTTAGACTGTTTTGTGTCAGTCTTGTTTAATTTTTTTAAGGGAGAGTTAAGGCAGTAATTCAATATTCTGTGTAGGGCTGCATGGTTTTAATACAAAGTGAATTTTTGTCATACGTGGACACACCATTAACATATTCACTAACGTCTCAGCTTATTTAGCCTCCAGTAATTTAGATTGTGGTGTTTGGGTGTTTTAACATCAGTTGCTTTTTAATTTGGGCACAATAAACTGTAGCCAATCACAAAAATGACCATTAGTATATATCAGTCTTAAAGGTACCGCTCGTCCGCTCGTAGCACCACTGAGGCACCCCTGAGCAAGGTGCCCATCCCCATACACTGCTCCCCGGGCGCCCCCCATTGGTGACAGCCCCCTGCTTCACTTGGTGAAAGGGTTAAATGCAGAGAAGGAATTTTGCATGGCTCAATCTGGGTGCTGAGGTTTGTTCACGACCATGAGGGGGCACTTTAATTTACTTTAACACTCAGGCCTAGAGGGAGTGGAAATTGTAAAGTAAGAAAAGAGTTTTTGATAAGAAAAACTAACATTGCGGGAAGAAAAGGGAATATGAGACCATTAAAAAGACGTTTTTGGAAAGAACTTTAACTGATATAATGAAAAGACTTTACAGTATTTGGGAGTTTTCCTTCACACACACACACACACACACACACAAACACACATATTTACATGCAGCTGTCAATCAGTCAGGATAAGTCAGGTAAAACAATTTGAACACCTCGTGTATTCTCTTAGATGCTGACCTACAAACCTAACAGTATCTTCCTAGCCAGAAGAAAAACCTTCTCTGTGAGAGTACAAATTCTCAAGAGAGATGTTGAACAAGTAAACGCTAATTTGTTTTGGAAAAAAACGAGTAATTTACCTCTAACTCATTTACACGCTGATGCATGTGGCCAGCAGGGAGTTCCTGGACTTCTCGCGCCGCCTGCAGTATTCACCTGCGCGAGATTGTGCGTAATTTACGCAATTCAAAGACGCATCACGTATTGTTCACATTAGATTTTTCCGAAGAATCTATTTTGCACTCAGAAACTCAAAATGTTACATTCAAAATAATCTCACAACGAACTAGCTGCTCAAATTAAGGCAACAGAGAAGAGAGCACGAAGTAGTGAATTAAGCAATATGCAAATGAATGATGAAAGCCAATTGGAAAGAGTTTCTCTCAACAATTAGACTACACTGGCCAAGTGATCCCTTTCTGGAAAGCTGAACAGGAACTTTGCGGTTATTTATGAATGTATATGTATATATCGTAGTATATGTCCCTTAAATAATTGTTGATAGCATTAAATGGCCTTTTAAAAGTTGTGATAATTTCGCTCAAGTGCGAGGTTGTGCACGTTTGACCTCAAAACTACACTACCCATGATGCACTACGGCGTCAAGAGGGGAAGTCTAATTCTAAGCCGCTTGGAGAGAAAAAATAAAACCAAGCAGCTGAAGTATTGCATTACACGCCTTTAATAGGACTAGGGCGAGCCAAAGTAGCACGACTGGTCTCGGATTTTGAAATCTCCCCGACATGGGGAGACATGAGGAGAAAAAGTGGTCAGTGTCATGCCAGAGATCGTCACTTTCTCAGATGGGAGAAGATAAAGTGGAGAGGTCGAGCTGGGAATAAAAAGTGAACGGAGGCGCGTCTTGAGGAGTGACACCGGGTTTATCCTAACCGTATTTATGGACTTTAAGCTGGACACCAGCGGAATGCAGCGCCTTGACTTGGGCATAATGCTTGGGCTGCAGGTATTAGTGTAATTGGTCGTTATGCCTTATTATAGGAACCTGAGTAACAGGTGTTACTTGGTCGTCATGTACGTCATTTCTTTTTTAATAGCTGCACACATGAGCTGACCCTGACCGTTCTGATCTTGATTCTGTTTTCTTTTTTCATTTATGGATTTAGCCGCACACCTGAACGTGGACATTATTAAAAATGGCAAATAAAGGAATATTGCAATCGTGCATAGGTACATTAACCATGGATTAGCCAAAACTGCAGTCCTTGCAATTGACTTTCTTGACACATTCAGGGTCAAAACACAAGTGTGTTGTTGCACACCTTAAAAGCTGCTGATCTATTCTTGTGCACATGTTGTATAAACACCTGCCACAGTTGGGTAATCTTATGGCAGAGGGTATTTGCCATCGATATGTATATTTGTAATAGTATAAATGCTGCCTGATTTGAAGACAGATGGGTGCTAATACTTTTGACCTTTGCCACCATGGGGTGCATACAGAGTGTGCGGCCTAAGCAGAATTTTTCTGAAAATATCACAGTCCTGGAACTGAACACCTCTATTGACTCGAAGGCAACTGTCATCGATGAGTCGTCCAGTGTGGTGCTGCGGTACCGCACACCCTACTTTAGGGCCACAGCACAGGTGCAGGTGCCACCAGTGGTCCACAAGGAGATCTGGACCGTGGGCTGGGTCCAGGCTTGCAACAAGATGGATTTCTTCAATTTCTATGGCGAGGAAGGAATGTGAGTATAGAAAGGGATACTGGTTTAATAATAATATATAAAAAGTACCATTTTAGTAATGTTCTGGTGTCTGTTCAGTTTAGATTATATTGTCTTCATAATGTCATTAGAATAAATGAATATTTGCATGTAAATACAAAGACACAATGGCACAATTAGAACTAACCTATTACTGTGTAAATGTCACAGACCCTTTGCTTTGTAAGCCTAAATCTTTATTAAATAGCTTTAGAATAATGTTATTTATGTATTTAATCTGTCAACTCTTACAGCTGTTATCAAAGTTCTCACTCACATTCAAAAAGAGACTCATTCACACATGCAGCTACCCAAACACATCTACATTTCTTTCACATTTGCATCTAAAATGTCTAAAAGAGAAATTTCAGAGGAGATTAGGTCATCGACGTCAAAGGAGAATTAGTGAAAATTGCTTTAAAAATGGAGTTCAAAAGATTGGGAAAGAGTGGGAATGAATCTCCTAACAACCATGCAAGACCAGGCAGACCACCAGAACTGTCCACAGATAAATAACTTAAAACTTCCTCTTTTAAAGAAAATGAACTTCCACTCTTGCTTCAGATGTAAAAAATAATAAGCACAGATGTTTCCATATTTCCACTGTGAGATGATGACTCAACAGGACTGAAGTGATGTGTAGAGAAGCTGTTACTGAGAAAAGGCAGTAGACAAAAATGAACATATGCACTAGTACATCAAAATCAGGTGTCAGAGATGTGCTGGAAGGGTTTTATGAAGTGATAAGTGCACATGTACATTTGGGATTAATTGGATTGTGAAAAGCAGAAACTACAGCCATTTTATGAGACTGAACTTTGGAGGTGTTTACAAGAATCAGGGAAAATGATCTTTGCAGCTTTCTGCAAAAAACTGAAAGCAAGTCTCCTGAAAGTAACAGAAGAGGTCCTTCATAAGACCATAATAGTAAACAATTCTAGTTGTTGAAAGAGTTTTTTCCAAGTATTCTGTAAAAAATGTGACATGAGTTAGACATGAGTTTTCTAAAGGCATATAGCTTCTGTAGGGGCTTTCACAAGACTGGCTGCTCAGGATGTTAGTGATGTTTATGCTCCAATTTCCTGGGATTGTTTCCTTAATGGCACTGAAGTGGAGCACACCCCAAGTAGGACAAAAAGTATGTCTTTTCTTTTATCGATGCTGAAGGAAATATCCCTGTTTTTGTTTTGGGCAAACGCGTTCATTCATCTTTTCCTTGATGATCAGATTGCCTTTCACAATAGATGACCTTTGTCCAAGAAGTTCAGTGTTTGTATTTATATGGTTAGATTTGACTAATAAAGACTCCCCATTAGAGACTTGGTCCATTTCACAGGAATAGGGAAAAAGGAATGAAAATGAGGGACAAGAGCAACTAGAAGATGATGCTTTTCTATTTTTGAGGTTCAACTAAAAGACCTTTGCTTCTATAGATCAAGCTGGGAGCTCCCTGACCTGAGAGACGGGTACGTCCAGGCCATCAGCGACTCAGACGGCGTGAACTACCCATGGTATGGCTGCACCACTGAGATGTACACCATTGTGGGACCTACTAAGAAAAGCGTGACCCTCACCGTCAGCATGAATGACAACTTCAGCCCCAGTGTGACCTGGAGCGTCCCCACAGGAACTACCAGCAGCCCCCCGCTCCTCCGCTCCATCCAGAGGGATCAGCGCTTCACCACCTGGCTGGTAGCCACAAACGAAGGAACGGACGAGATCGTCCTGCTCAGGACCATCCGCTGGAGGATGCGACTTGCCATTGAAGTGGATCCAGAGAAACCTCTTGGTCAGAGGGCACATCTGAAGGAGCCTGTCACTCAAGAGCAGCCAGAGATCCTGGCCAAGAATGAGCCCATCCCACCAAATGCCTTGGTGAAGCCCAATGCCAATGATGCTCAGGTGCTAATTTGGAGGCCTAGAAAAGGGGAGCCTGTTGTGGTTATCCCACCCAAGTACTGATCCGAATGCCATAGAAATGAACAAAGAAGACTGTGCACTCAATGAAATAGGACTGGAGTGTGTTCCGATTGAAAAAAGGAGCCATCAGTTTGCACTCTATTTAAAAACGTTTAAGTTTTAAAGACGTTTCTGTAGCACTTGTTTAACGTGTCACAGTGTTTGAGGAAAAGAAAGCTTGACAGTGCCAGCAAATCAATATTAGGGTTTTTTTTCCAACCAAAATGGCATCCATGATTGGGATTATGTTAGAAAGTAGATCATTTTTTAAATGCTTCATTATTCTCAAATATTGGACCAGTTTGTGTGGACACTGTGACCTGTTCAAAGTGAAATGGAAAAGTTTCAGCCATAAACATTTGGATTTAAAGTGTGAAAGTTTATACATTGAACAGTATTTTTCTTTATTTAACTATAACCTGCAGCAAAACACATATTGTGGCCTTATATACCTCACTGCGGACTGGTATTTTGACTTATGTTGAATAATGACTTTTTTAATGCATGTAGTGCTAAGCATGCACCGTTACAATCTCCATAGTCATACATCTTTTGTTTAGTTAACACTGGAGTGGTTAAAAAATATTTGTGATATGTTAGTAGCTGGAACTGAGAGTGGTTTAATTTGTAAAGCTGAAAATGTGCCTTTTTTCTTTTATTTATAAGTATACCATCATCTGTTCACATCTTGCATAGTACGATCAAGTTTCTACTGTTAATTTATTTTGGGGCTCTTGGCAGATTTGCAAGCAACACACAATTCAGGTACTTCACCATATTTTCATTGGCATAGTCAAAACACCAATAAATAAAATTGTTTTTCCCATACGTCCTGTTATATGTTCCCTTCATATGTTTCTCAGTTTAATTGTCCAAAATGAAATTTAACAATGCTGCAATATGTTTGATATTCCAACGCAAAAAAAAAAAAATGTAGGGATCTCTTAAAGGTATACAAGGACAATCTAATAGTGTGTGTTTTTACCCTGAAACAAAGGCTGCTAAGTAGTTGTTGGCCTGGATGTATGGTTCCAGGGGTTCCTTTTTTAAGATTTTTGCATTAAAAACTATATAGGGAGCTCCAAAATATCCTTTTTTGGGATTACACTAAAGAGCCCTTATTTTTAGGAGTGCACTTTACTACTTGAAAGTGTCGGATTTCAGGACTGTGGTTAAGTTTTCACAGCCTTCTTAATGGAGATTCTCCACTAAAATAAAAATGGAGTCCAGGATTGGGCTTAATTCCTGTTGGGGAAACCGACTGAGTGGCCCTCAACTTCAGAGATTCTTCATTGCCTGAATCCTGTAGAATATCACAATTAATGCAATTATTCCTATGCATGTGAAGCTGTACTTGTGGTGATGGTCGCAGGGTAAGAGCATCATCTCAACGGGGACTGAGTGACCTGATTCCAAAATACTCACAGCTGCCCCAATTTTAAACTCTCAAGAATTCTTTTCAATCAGTTTAAATCTGTGGTGTTAGATAGCAGTGGGTATTTGGCCGTCTGTGTATTTTTCCTATTGTTCCCTGACATGCAAAGCAACAAGGTCAGTCCTTTTGAAGCATATTGAAATCATTCCATGTTAATTAGTTAATTAAAATAATTTGATAAGTTATGTTGCCCTTAAAACCGAAATGCGAACAAGAGTTAATGCTAGCACTTCCATTTAAGACCTGTGTAATGTTTAGGAAGAGAACTTGAGAAGCCTGTCAGTACAAAATCTACCCTCAGAATTTTTTAAATATTGATCCCACTTCATCAAAAGTGCTGCTGATATTTTCAAACGATGTAAAAATTAGGTTTTGATCTGTCATTGAAGTTATGCATTACATCTTTTGGCTTCATATGAGTAATTATGAGAACAATTACATTGATTTTTAGAGGCTGAGTTCATAATGAGCATGCCACTTACCGTTACAATACAGATTTCACTTACTATGTTTTATCACAAAAGAGAGAAAAGAAACATAATAAAGAGCATAAAACGCTGCAGTGAAATTTACACACATGCTCCTTAAATTGCAAAGAGCTGTCTTTGTAGTGTTGCCGTAGTAGAATGACTTTCTGCAGTTTTCAAAAGATGGTTCGTTTAACTGGGACTTCTTGTTGGGGCCCCTCCTGCTGCTGTTGCTCCCAACGCACCCGATTATTTGAATCTGTATATTAATCATTTTTTACTGGTCTGTAAAGCAGAAAACACTGGGGCTCCAGTACCAGGGCTGGAAACAAGCTTTACTGCACTTTTGTAGTGAGACCCATGAATAGGAAGAACATTGTAAGGATTCCCCTACCACACATAGACACAATATAAATGCTTTTTATACTAATGGATTTTTTCCTAGAACTATTAGTCAAAGCCAAGAACCCTTTAGGAACCTTTATTTTAAGAGTGTAGTAATAGAGTTCGCAACAGATAGTTGACCGAAGTTGTCTAAATGCTGAGATGACTCACTGAATAATAGATGAGAGTAGTAATTCTTCGTGCTCTTGAACTGTAACAGCTTTTGTGCACAGCTCCTTCTCTCTTTCTTACCTCCTCTCTCTCTCTTTCCTTCTCTCTTCTTCCCTGTTTTCTCTCTCTGAGTCTCTCTCTCTCTCTTTCTCTCTCAATCTCTCCCTCTCCCCCCTGTTTTCTCTCTCTGTGTCTCTCTCTTTCTCTCTCTCCCCCTCTGTCTCCCTTGTTCTCTCACTGTCCCTCTCTCCCCCTCCACCCTCTCTCTTTCTCTCTCTCTCTCTCTCTCTCTCTCTCTCTCTCTTTCTCTCTCTCCCCCTCTGTCTCCCTTGTTCTCTCTCTCCCCCTCTCTCCCCCTCCACCCTCTTTCTCTCTCTCTCCTGCTATCTTTCTCTCTCTCTCTCTCTCTCTCTCTCTCTCTCTCTCCTG
>JBBKCR010000038.1:4107208-4119109 GCA_037577295.1 Ladigesia roloffi | reverse complement strand
GGGGGTTGTAGAGAGAAAGGCACTGGGGCTCTGCCTTTGACTCATTGCCTTTTAAGGCTAAGACGCCGAGAAGCATGAGTCAGCACTATTTAAGAAGAAACATAAAAATGTCAGTAATATTCTGCCCATGCGTCTGATATTAGAGAGAGAAAATAAAAAGAAAATATATAAATAATGTATGTCAGACATACGCCCTTGTAAATACTGCAGGAGCTGAGCTCACGCGACTGTCTGGTCGTTTGAAAAGCTGTGAAAGTGTGTCAGCTGAGGGGAAAAAAAAAGAATAAGGCAAAGTTGTTCAACAAATGCGTGAAACTTTTCACTGCAGTTCGGTCTGATGTTCACTTTAGATCATTCCTGAGTGCTGAAAAACTTTTCTCCCCCCACCAGGACCTAGAATCGAATTTTTTTTTGTTGCTTTGAGAGAACATTTTCTCCTACGCTAGGTTTAAGGCAGAGCCTGGAGTGCACGTTTTTTACCTATGAAAAGAGAATACTAGAATAAACAGCTGTTAGGTTCACAGCAGAGACGCAGGCAGTAGATGGAGAGAATGCATGGTCACATGTATGACATCCCTAGAGAGGAGAGACTGCAGTCTGGGCTGTGGAGGAGAGGAGGAGGCTCCACACTGCCCACTGCAGGACAGACACAGCCTTGCCGCAGTGAAACGTCCTGAGAACGCTGAAGTGGTATTATTGTGCTGCTTCTTTGCAGGGAAAGATCACATTCATGTACATTTTTTTTGGAAAAACTAAAATACAAACAAAAAAAAGAACAACAGACATCACTATAAACACATCTGAGACTTAATGCCAATGTACACATTTTTATTTTCAAAGCCAAGTTACATGATTGGTCATACAAAAGCCACAGTTCCTCAATGAGGATGAGACCAACTACATTTTTACACAACAAGCCCAGAAAATACTCTTCACATAAAAATATTCTATCCCTAAACCAGTGAAAATTAAAGATGTCCTTTTGGAGCAGCTGAAAAGGCCACTTTTCTGTGCCATTATTAACACCCCCCCACACCCCACCCCACCCCACAACCTACATTTTGGCCACAGAGACAGGAGTTTGTAAGGCGTATTCATTATAATGAATATTTACCATCACAGAATTTTCACAGGAAATTGAAGGGGAAAAAAAAAAAAGTTCAACCAAACCATTTCACATTTAATGCAGATAAATGCAACAGAGCAAGTTAAAATATTGGGAAAGTCTTCCAGTATCTACAAACCTTTAAAAAAAAACCCAACCCAACCTTTTGTAGTGCACATGGACCTTATGATTTTCAGGTATCAAGTAAGATGGCTTGGAATCCTGGACCCATCCTGGATGCACATTAATGTGTCGGTAATAAATGATTCAAACAAACTCGAATCTGGATTACAAGTCAAAACGAACAATTCTCACTTCTCAATCCAAAAGACAATTTGTTTCAACATTATAATTTAACTGTGCGGTCAGTGAAATACTGTCATCTTTTCATATATCAGTATTTTACAAGCCTTATCTCTGTACAGTAGTTGTGACAGAGCCACAAGGTATGGTGTTTCTAAATGCCCTGGTTGGGAACATCAGGGCAAAGAAACCAAAAATCAATCAGAGCGAACTGTTTCGCTGTTAAAAAAACTAAAAACGAACAAAAAAAAAACACTTAAACCATGAGTGCCTGAGGAAACAACCAATGCAAGGACACAATGTGACTAAACCACAAGGCCATGATACTGTTAAACTAAAATAACATTAAAATCATTTATACTCCATGGTTGAGTGCTTTGGCACAGGCTTGAGAATAAGGTCACATCTTAGATCACTACATGAACTGAGTTAACATAAAAATGAGACCCAGTGAAGGACAGTAACAAACAGGCCAATGGTCCGATTGGGTTAAGCTACTCATCAGAACCGCCTATGAGATTAGTCATAAACAAAACAGCCGTTTTTATTCAAGAGTAATTGAACGGCGCTGAAAGGCAGTGATTTAAGGATTAACAGCTATGCTGGCACACGTAAGTCATAGGGTACAGTTGTGTTTAGAAATGTCATACAAATATGGGGTCAGTGTTCTTTTGAAGGTGTTAGTCCTCCAACAAATCAGGGGCACTGTCTGGTTCATTAAAAATCTCTATAAATAGCCATGTTCTACATATTTTTTTTCATAAAAATAGACTTCTTCGACCTTTGGAGACAGATTTGTGTCATTCTGATTAATAAAATATGTTTCACCTTTCAAGCATCCCCTCTACTTGTAGGAGGAGTCAAAAACCTCCACCTATGAGCTTCTGACCTTACAACTAGGCCCAAAACATTTCATTGTGCCAGTCATTTATCAAGTTCCGGATTGAGGGATCGCCTCGTCACAGCAAAACAAACGTATCACAAAACAAATCACATCTAATAAACCAATAAATTACAGTTTCCTTCAAACTCTGGCAGAAGTCTTTTATATTACAATCAGGGCTCAGAAAAGAGTTTCTGAAAGCAGTGTCTTTCTGCTATACGAAGGGCCGGTTGCTTTTGATCTTCCACCTTCTAGAGCGGATGCGGAAAAAGAAGAACATGAGCATGAGGAACATGCAGGAGAATGCGTAGAGCAGCACGCACAGGCTCATGTCCACGCTGGAGAAGCCCAGTCCCAGGAATGACACACTGGGCCTGGGCTCCTTTTGGACACCAGTGTCCATGTCAACAGCCCCATTGAGGTCAGTTCGCTTCAGATGTTTAGGAGAACTTTCAGCAGATGGCTTCACTCCTTTTATGTGGTTGTTGGAAGGGGTTGTGTTTATGGCTTTGTTAGGAGCAGGATGGCCCGGTTCTGGATGGCTATTGCTGGTGTATTTAGGGGAAATGTTGGAAGCACCATAATGTTGTTTGAGGAAAGTAAGCACCATGTCCTCATTCCACACATGAAGTCCATCCTGCTCTTCATGGCACGCAGGACAGAGGTCAGGAGTAGGCCACTGCGTTTTAGGAAACATGGGGTCTTCACTCATTGACCCTATGCAAAATAAACAACGATCACTACACCATCCCTAGTAAAAACTATTCATTCTTATCAAAATTCCAAAGAAGTTCAGTGTTGCAAACTATTGTTCCAACAAAATATATTGTATCTCTGCAGCTTACCTGCTAGTCTTGCATTAACCTGGTTATGTCTCCTCCACAACCAGAGCACTGCCTCATCCAGAGACTTCACCTGGCTCATGGACTCCTGTGCCATCTCCTCAAAGTGCTTACCACACTCGCGGCAGCCAAAGAAATTTCCAATGTAGTGGCGCATCGTTTGAAGCACCGCTAAGGGATCATCCTCCAGTGCTCAGAGAAAAAAGGCAAATTCATCAGAAATTAGAATTTTGGCTTAATACAATCAGGACAACATTCCTAAAGTTCTCCTTTCAATTTGGATCAGTCTATCCTAACTACTGAGCTACAATGAATAAAAAAGAAGTGGACCAGTAACCAGTATTTTCTGAAGTCATAAAGAAGGCTAGATTAAATATTCTTCCTTAAATATTCTTCCTCAAGCTTTCCAAACCAGCTGCTTCACCCTGTGCAATTCCAAGGAATATGACTGCATAATATAAAAAACACAGGCTTAAGGCACTTGTTGGAGAAAAAGCTGAAAGCGTTTGGCTGCTGGTACCGGTGTTGGCGAGAGCGTCTGGCCGGCTGGCAGCTTGCACGGTTAGCACGTGGAACAGAGTCCAGAGGGAGCAAGGATATCCTCTCAGCGTCACGATGCTGCCCTGGCAGCCCACCCACTGCACACGCTCACTCAGGTACAACCCAGAGATCTGACACAAAATGGTACAGTTCAGCAGTTACAAATCTATTTCCAAATACTCCCATAACTGTGAGTGTATGGCGGAGGTACCTCCTTAAACCTAACCCTACTGGGTAACATATACATTAGTAAAATAAACAGGAAGTATTGGTCCTCAGATGCAGAATATAAATAAAAGTATTGGTACGCCTCATTACACAAACAGAGACATTGCATTGAACTACATATGCAATGTCCCTGTTAAGGAGTTGGTCCCCCTTTACAGCTATAACAGTTTCCACTCTCGTTGGAAGGCTTTCCATAATATTTTGGAGATTCTGTGGTAATATGTGCTCATTCAATCTGTAGAGCAGCGCTCCCCAACCCCCGGGCTGCGGGTCGTGTTGTACCGGTCCACGGGCTACACGGGAAAATTACTGTATTTTCTTTTTATTTACTATCAGAGAATAAACGATGTTTTATTTTGAAAAAATGACCGGATTTCTTATGTTAAACCGGGTCGTGACGAAATAAAGTTTGGGGACCACGGATCTATGTATCAACAATCCCCCAAACCCCCCAACCCCCACCCCATCCCGGTCCATGCAATTGTCAAGCACTGAACGGTCCGCAGTGGTAAAAAGGTTGGGGACCGCTGCTGTAGAGCATTTATAAAAGTCAGGCACTTATGTTGGATGAGAAGGCCTGGCTTAAAATCTTCGTTCCATTTTATCACAAAGATGTTGGATGGGGTTGAGGTCAGGGTTATTTACGGGCCAGTCAAGTTCTTCTACACCAAGCTTGCTTTGTGCACTGGGACACAGCCATGCTAGGATAGAAAAGGTTCTGTCCAAAACTGTGTCCACAAAGAAAGAAGCGTGGTGATGTCCAAAATATCTTGGTCTGCTAAAGCATTAATTTTGCTTTCACAGAAAGAAAGTTAGGGGGCACCCAAAACTTTTATTTACATAGTGTAAATACAAAACTATTCCAATGAATTTCAATTCAGCATTTCCTAATCAACAAAACCTGTTAAACGTTTAGGGAAGCTTAACTTTTCTAAAGATTTTTATTAAAAATTACCTAGTTTTATTGTTGATTTGTAGTAACTGAATATTGAAAAAGAAGACCAACCCCATAATAATAAACAAACACTTTGCAAAGACCAATTTATATCACAAGTGTAAATATTTGTGAGTGATTACATTAGCATTAATAACTCAAACCTCAAACTATTGACTAACAACGGCTTGAAGGACCAAAAAAAATAGAAACACTTTCTATATTTAAACCCTACACTTTATCCTAAGGCATTCTGTTTATCCAATTTAGTGCACATTATACCTCAATTATACGCACATTTTACATACCTCAGATATTTTTTAAGAACTGTTGTATTTTACCTAAAGATTTTCAGGTATTTTATTCTCTTATTTACTGAAAATAACAGCAATTGTATGTCTTCCTTTTTTAAACAAACTTTGCATGAGCAGTGCACATTTTTAAGGTGCATGTCGTATCTTACCCGCATATTATTATTGGTCAGGTCCAGGATAGCGTTGTAAGGGATCTTCTCGAGTGGTAAACTGACCAGCCAATCCAGCAGAGTCTCCAAAAGTTTAACCACAGACTGGCGCCCAGGAAACAACTGTGAATTAAAATAACGTGGACCAATGAGAAAATGTGTTAACAAAGCTCAAAACAGACAACAACCTAGAATCCAGGCATTTATAGGTGTTACCTTAGCCACTACTGTGACAAAGTCTTTGAAGGTTTTCAGTTCCTCTCCCTCCAAGGTCTTGTGAGTTGCCAGCTCCACTCTCAATAGGTAATGCAAGCCAGATTCCAGGTCCACCATGTACACTTTAGATCTAAGGAAAAGAGTTAGGGGTAGAATTTTTGTTTTAATGACTTAAGATGGATTTTACAATCCAGCTCACAATATAACAGTGATTTTAACTGATTAACTGGATTAACAGAACAATTTCAAACAGAGGGCTAGACAGATACACTTGAATTTGAGTTACCACTCCTGGACTAAATGTTTATGTGAATGAATTAATTTATCGTGTCTAAAACAAGGTAATGATACCACACAAGTCCACTTTTTTGCTCTACAACCATTGTTTATCTGCCTCAATGGCTGCTACAATAATCTGCCCACTTCTCTGCTGTACCCTTCAGCTATGCACACAAGCCAGGTTTAACCCTTTTTCATGCCTCCCAAAAGTTCTCAAGTGAAGATTTTTAACTCTATTGTTAATAGAGTGACATTCAATGACGAGCTGGTTTACACGCTGGTGTGACTTTCGAGCGAAAGTTATTTTAATACATGAAAAAGAACATTTAACCACCTCCACATCTCCCAAAAACAATACAACAAGAGAATTACACTTACTTGTCAAACTCCTTCCACACCTCTTTCGAGCCATGAACCTTATTGGCTGTATGTGCAGGCGGCTGTACTCCAGCAGACTGCTTCCTATGCACTCCAGGAAGCAGTTTGAGGAAGGAGGAGTAGAAAAAACGTAGCCTCTTCTGCCTGAAAGCCCAACAGAACAAATCTGACATTAACATATAAAGCCTATTATAAACATGACCTCTGCATATACACCTGTTTGCCAGACAGTAATATACAGTTCCATATTTAAGGCATTTCATTTGAGCTTTTTTAGTTTCATGTAGACATCAACATTGCAATTCTCCAATATGTGCTATCCAAGCAATCTGTGTTTGCATGCTGTTACTTTATAATGTGACATTAGTGCCAATTTATTTAAATAAATCCTACGATGAAGCAGAGCATGGGTCTCCAATGTTTTCAGTAAAGTTTTGGTGTGGCTGAAGGCTTGCAAACAAGTACAGACACAACAGACTGCACTGGTTTAACTGTTTGCTGTCAGTCTCACAGTTAATCATTTGAATTCCTGTTTTTCTGTAGTAAAAACCCACAACAGAGCCCCATTTATACAGCTGGCACACAGACATCACAGGCCCTCAGAATGAATCTGGATAGCCAGTCTGGAGGAATCTAAATTACTTACACATCCATGATTGCATGTGTTCCATTGGGGTGGAAGAGGTAGGCTGCAGGGACTGTGGTGATGCTTAGCTTCTCCATGAGAAGCTTTTCAGAGGTCAGGGCCCTCTTCACTACAACACTCTGATATGGCATCAGGTCCAATATTACCTATGGGAAAAAAAACACACCAAAATGTGTTGCACTGATTATACTTCAAAGCAAAACATTCATCATCTATTGTATTCCATCTTTTGCTGTAGTCAAAATTGACGCAGGAATCGTTGTGCGTACTTCTCTTCCTACGTAGGAGTGTCCATCCTCTACAATAACTGCAGTATAGTGCTCTGATTTCTGGTCCATCAAGGACAGAATGTCCTCCGTCCTGTGAAAAGCCCAGAGAGGAACAATAATGGATGACAGTCTCTTTTTGTTCCTGAAGCTGGTAGTTAAGCACTGAATGTTAAAACTGCAGTAAGAAAAGAGTCCGAGGAGGGGACCCAAAGATCCCAGACTATCCAAGCGTAAGTCAGCAAAGCAGCAGAGGCAGAGTCATTCGTAAATATTTTAGTATTTTCATGTTTTGCTCAATGTGCTTGTGAACAAACCTGGCAGGTTCCAGGGGAGGGCAGCTAGCAGGCCTGTCTTGCCTGGTGTGGTTTTGGAGGAAGTTTACCATCAGCTGTCTTACTGTCTGAAGTTCTCGATCAGCACCTAAAACCCACCAACACAAAATAATGGCAAATTATAAGTATTAGGACCAAAACAATATTTAAAAGTCTAATTTATTAAAAAAAAAATTCAACCGCACCTCTGTATGTCGTACCGATATCTTTTGTTGTGACGTGTGCTTTGAAGTACTGTGGAACAAGAAGGAATGAGGAGCAGTTAATATATGCAAAGAATATAAAGTTACTGTTACTGCAGCCAAATTGCAGAAAAAGTCAGAATGTGTGATTATAACTGACGAAAAGCACTGCGGACATAAAATATCAGGTAAGAACACCACCAACCTGAAGCGTCAGCTAAAGGCTAACCACCCACACATTAAGGTAAGTTAACTTAAATGAACATTTCATAAACTCGAGACTAAAATGATGTGACTTCGACTAAAACTTGACTAAGATACCTTGAGTTTTCTTTTGACTAAAACTAGACTGACAAAAATTATATTTCAATGACTAACAATGACTAAAACTAAAAAGCACATTTCGTCACAAGACTAAGACTAAGACGAAATTAAAAATAGGTGACAAAATTAACACTACTATCAAACTGTACAAAAAAATAAAAGTTTATGTCCAGTTGTCAAAAAGTTCTGTAAAATTATTTGTTCACAAATATGAAAAATCAGCCCCTGTTATATACTGGAATATGAATATGCTTCCATTTCACTACAAGCTTTCTGATACATGACTTTTGGGAAGCATGCCCCAATTTTGTGGCGTGAGTTTTGGTACTACTACACATAATTTAACACAGAAATTTTAATTCGAAAGTGAATTATTAAATACGTTTAATTAAACATGCATCCAAACATACACGAAATGTTGGGTAGAAGTGAATGCTAAACTCTTTACAAATGTCGAAGTTCTTCTCATGTGCACAGTCCAGAACTCCGATGCGGATGGCCTGGGACCAGTCTGTAGAGAGAGAGAATACAGAATTCAGAGTTAGACCATAAAACATCCTGCTTCTCTTGCCCTAGCAAAAGCATCACGACCTTCAGGCACCCCAAATTCACATGAAGGCATTTTTTGCATGACAAAGTACAGGCCATCTCCCTGCCTCTTAAGAACAGGCCCCAGTTGAAACTGAAGTTAAACACAGGGTTTAATCATAGCACGTCTGGTGTGCACCAAACCAGTCATAATAGCAGGTTCCTTCTATATGTTCAGCGTCCTCTGTGTCATCTTTAAACATAGAAAGTAGCACTGGGGCAACATGTGGTTTAACACAGAGATAAAAATGCATTAAAAACGTTAACAGGAGCAGATGGGGTGTGGAGAGATGAACCCTTGGGAAAGAACACAGTGGCAGTGGGTGGGTTTTGTGAAATTCTGGGTTTAGAAATAAATAAAAAAAAGGGGGGGGGGGTGCAGCCAGAGGGCATCATCGGTCTCGAAGATCAGCCACCCATCCTTATCCCTTGGGTTTCTGATTCACCTGCTGGAAGGGTTTCAGTCAGTTTCTGGTCTAGTGGGGGAATGCGTACCGAGGTCGGGTGGGACAATGGGGCCATGCAACCTCTATTGTGGGGGTAACAGCTGGTAGGCGGCTCCTCACGAGCCACCCAGCTGACAGCTTGTGCCAACAAAGACAGAATTTAATGTATTCAACAGCACACATGGCCGCCCTCCACCCCTCGCATCCAAGACCAAATCCAGCCCTTCCTACTCTTTCCTGTTCTTAAAAGTCTACATTCCAATACTCCCAGTTCTTTAAAAATAGAACAAAAAGCATAAAAAACCCTCAAACAAACAAACACAAAACACCCCACAAGTATAGTACCTCCAAAATAACTGGGAATGTAATGAATGAGTGTAAATGAATGTGACCCTAATAAAACAGCAGATGTTTTGTATTTGTTATTCCAGGTCCAGAATCCCCAGATGTGGATTAGGTCTAATCCTGGATAAAATGTAAGTGTTAATACAGTACTGCCACTGGCAATACTTTTTGGTCTAGGATTAGTTTTAATCTGGGTAAGGGTGACCAGTTTTTGATATTTTGCCTAAAGTTTTCCCTTTTCAGTATAAAATGTCCTTGAATCTCATTTAGGAATCAGTTCTATGAAAACTCTCCCACACAGTCACATGCGTTTGTGAGTCAAATGCACTGTGGTTTTTAATCAGTCAACTTCCTTGAAGCATTCCTTTTTTGACACAATCTCCCAAGAGGGAGAAAATATCTGCAAAGAAGCAGAAAATGTTCATATTCGGCATGTAGCTTTCTTTTAGCAACCCAGAGACATGTCACTAATAAATTTATCTTACTTTCATGCCAAGCGTATTAAACTGGGGACCTTTTCAGCATCATTACCCTCGGATGCACGCAACACAAGATGCTTTTCAAGGACAAATCAGCTTGGCCTGTTCACACAGTACTACCGAGGCACATGGCACGGTCCGGCTCTGCATTAATCAGTACAGTCGCGGGCCTGTAAGACAGTCTAATGAGCACAGAGGGGGTCAGGCTGTTAATCCAATTACTCATCCAAGGGAGGGCATTCAGCAGACCTCAGCATGTCCAAAAGGTGGGCTTTCTCCTCTGCCTGCTTTCTGCTAGCTGTTTACTGAAGCCACTCTCCTCCAGGCAGTCTCAGTGATCACTGGGTAAACTAACAAACAAAGGGAGCACCAAAGTCTCCAAAAATTCCAGCCTGGAGGGCAAGTCACATTCACAAACCTCACACTAGGCCCCTGGGAAGCTCTCGCAGGATTCTGAAGCATAGCAGCCACCAGTAGCTGGATCAATATTTAGGCTGTTTCTCAAAGGGGACTACATACACTAGTCTGAACTGATTAGATTATTAGCTCAGTGTGAGTGATGTTCTATATATAAATCAGTGCTAATGAATGTTATCACACTAATAGCTAATGTTACATCTTGTACCCCAAAGTTTCCTTCAACATTCTGGACAACGCCATGCTTTCAACTTTGTGGACACAGTTTAAGGAAGGACATTCTTTATTCCAGCATGACCCATCCAACACCTTTGGGATTAACTGGAATAGAGATTGCGACGCAGACCCTCTTGTCCAATATCAGTGCCTGCTCTATGGAATGAAATATCCCACAGAAGCAGCCCACAATGGAAATCGTAACAAGTATAAATATACATACTCTACACACACACACACACATACACATACACACACACATAAACACACACACACACATACCAACACACCCACCCACACATACACACATACACACACACACACACACATACACACACATGCACACAAACAAACATACACACATACACATAAACAAACACATAAACAAACACACATACACACATACTCACAAACACACACACATACACAGACACACACACATACACACACACATAAACACACACACACACATAGCAACACACCCACCCACACATACACACACACACATACACACACATGCACACAAACAAACACACACACATACACATACACATGCACACACACACACACACACACACACACACACACACACACTCCAGTTACATAAAATAAAATGACTGCATTTCACTTTAATACAATAAATATTCAGCATTTAACAAACGTAACAGACATGCACAGTAGTGTAACAGTATGGAGGAGAGAATGGAGGAGTGAATGCCAGATGGTGGGGCACTGATTCTGAATCCGGATCAGGATCAGGATCAGCATCAGCATCAGCATCAGCATCAGAATTAGACAAACAATCAGGATCAGGATCAGGATCAGAACTGTATTCAGGATTGTATTCATCAGCCAGGTATATGCCTGGACCTTTACACGAAATTTAGTTCCAGTCAATGGTGCCTCTCAAGGACAACCATAGAAAACAACAATACAAACAATCAAATAAATAACAATATAAAAAATCAAATAAATAACAAAATCAAAAATCAAATACACAACAATATAAACAATCAAATACATAACAATATAAGCAACCAAATACATAACAATATAAACAATCTAATTCTTATTTACAGAAAGTACAGGGTAATAGAATGAGTTCAGCTGGTTATGATGACGAGGGAAAAGAAACTGTTCCTGTGTCGGGTGGTCCTGGTCTGTAGGTATTGAAGGGTCCATGTCCAGGGTGTGTGTCAAGGGCGTGAGGGGTCCGTGTCCAGGGTGTGGGGGGGGTGTGGTCCAGGGTGTGAGATGTTTGCGTACTGGATGTGAGGGGTCTGTGTCCAGGGTTTGTGGGGTCCGTATCCAGGGTGTGAAGGGTTTGTGTCCAGGGTGTGAGGGTCCGTTTCCAGGGTGTGAGGGGTCCGTGTCCAGGGTGTGAGGGGTCCGTATCCAGGGTGTGAAGGGTTTGTGTCCAGGGTGTGAGGGTCAGTTTCCAGGGTGTGAGGGGTCCGTGTCGGGGGTGTGCGGGGTACGTATCTAG
>JBBKCR010000038.1:4093386-4106371 GCA_037577295.1 Ladigesia roloffi | reverse complement strand
GGCTAAAGCTAATAATCTGCGTTTGTGTTCTGCTGAGGAAACAAAGTCACCTTTGACTTGGATGCCCTGGGGGTAAGAAAATAAACATCAGGTTTTCATTTTGGGGTGGGTGAACTATCCTTTTAAGATGGACAAATAGATTTTAACAAACACAAACTAAGGAACTAGAAAGGTACTAATAAATTCTACTGGAAATCTATTAGTTAGGACATTAACTTTATTTGAGTTAGTTCAATAATGTGACAATATTTTTGTTAAAAGTAAAGTTACTAAAATCGTTTAGCTATTGCTCTGAATATAATAAAGTTTGGGTCTTTGCAATATAAAAATAACTTTTTACTACAACACACAATCTACAAATGTGCTTTTATTCAATTTTGATTCTAGTTCATTTATACAAATCAAAATTAAGATTGCTTTAAAAACAGGTTATTTATCAAGATGACATGACAAAAGTGCTATCATTTGTTGCCTGATATATATATGCGGTTCAGAGTTGATATAGTGTCATCCAGAAGGAGCCTGAAAATCTCCTCCACCAGTCGTGTTTTCACAGTTATCTGGTCAGAAGAGTAATCCACCCACTGGCACTCGTCGTTGTGAAGCTCCTGAATCTAGAAAAAGATCAAATGCAAACATGAGATATTACACTAAAGAGAATACAACCTATGAAAGGCCAATGATACCCACTCGACTGTTTAAAGGTTTTAGTATGGAAATCTTCGTACTAACCAAGATGTAGTCCACCTGATCCCTCTTAGCGTACCAGTACTTGCAAAGTGTTTGCAGGATCTCTGTCATTTGTTGATCAGTACGCTCCAGATTAAGCACTTTCTGAGCTTCTCTTCTAACGGCAGCCTAGATTAGAATAAAGATTCAAACAAATCCTTCATATTTACCTTTATTTACAGCCTATGTACAGTAATCGTTGAACATCAATGTAATGATATCGGCCCCACAATCACACACTGATGTTTAGGAGCTGTGTTTTTAAAGTATTTGAAGGGGTTTATCCCTTCTCCTCACATGCAGGAAGAAAAAAGATGACTGGCTATTCTGAGACAATGCGAGATGCCACAATGCTCCTCAAGTGATTTAAGTGGTTCTGGGTGTAGGAAATTTGTGGCTGGGTTGACTGGATTTATATCCCATGGAGAACCCTTAAGAAGATTTTGGTGAATGTGTGGAGAAGAAAAATGGGTCCAAGATGGATGATATGTGAACAGCAGTGAAGAACAAGTAGAAAGCATTTAGTTTAGTAATGGTGCTTTGTGAATTGGACAGAATGTAATGACTGAAAGCAAAAAGCTGCTTTAGGACTGGTTTTAAAGTGGGGTTTGATTTGAAGTAGTATATTTTAATGGTTGCAATGTCTACTGTTTAAATTTGGCCATTTTTATATGTAATTAAAGTAAATAAAAATAAAAAAAACCTTCTGGAAATATCACCATGGATAAATATATATATCAATACCACATTGTCCAAATGATCAAAACAATGGACATGAGCCAGATTATTCATAAAGTTTTAGTGTTATAACTGTGTGGTAGCTTTTGGAGGGATTAAACCCTTTACATGTCTCGCCTATTTTACTACAGTGTACATTCATGACAAATAATGAACAATACGTTTCTCTAAAACACTGGAAAGAAAACCAATGTTGGTTAGTTTGCTTACATCTTAATTTCATTTGCCTGAATTATTTAATCATCAGTTTAATTCCCCTTTAAATACCACTGGGCCAGCCAGCACTAGGGGCCACTATGCTGGACCAAGCCTAGTCTTGGGCCAAATTGCAGACCAGATGGTGAAGCACAACTGGAATTATATTTAAGTCTAGGCTAAGTCTATCTACGTCTTTGCTTTTTTTAGGGGGTGTTATATACTTCTGCAAGACAGGCCCTGAATTACATGCAACAACAGTCAGTTCAGTAATAAACAGTGTGAGGCGTTCATGAAGGTTAGAGAAGTGCCTAAGAATACTGGTAAACATTACAAAATATCTTTTTTGTAATGTTTTGAAACAGTGGTGTTATGGCCTCTAAGTTTTACTGAAGGGTACAACCAGGGACGCTGCCAGAAATCTTGGTCCCCATGAAAGATTAGAATTTTGTGTAAACTACTCCAGCATTAATTTTATTTATTTATCTATAGTATTTATATCCTCCCCTCATACTGACTCCTGTATTTTATGAACATAATATAGTGTATTTAGTACAGTGTTTTTAGAAATTTTCTGGAGAGTTTTATTTTGAATGTATGCTATATTTTATATTATGGCATAAACATTTTTCTTCAGGATCAATAAAGTTTTCTGATTCAGATTCTATGGTTTACTGCCCCAGAAACCCCTGAGGTCAGTTATTCTAAAGATCATCACTGAATAATAGTGATCTGGGGTTTTATATTAAGTTGTGCAAGAAACATTAAAAACACAATAATGAAGGGTTATGCATTAGAATATTGCATTTTGGGGAATTGTTTTTAATGAAATTGTGAAGTTCTCTCAGATATGGGGCAAATAGTCCACTTGAGCACACTGACCTAAACTGTTATTTAGATTCAGAAAACCACAGAGCTGTATTTTCACTTGTTAGCTAGAATTAGCATTAGCTAATGTTGTTAGCTGTAATTTTTCTAGCCAGTTTGATGGACATGAGATTCTGTGTAAGCTTTACTGTTTGCAGACTGTCACGTTTAAAAATCATTTGCACTTAATCCTGAACTTAATTCTGTACTTGCCTAAATCATACTTAGATCAGTTTTAGTTTTGTAATAAATGGACACAGTTCACAATTTTCAACCATTTTCCCTTATAATAGTGATGATTTCTAGATGCCATTTTAATGATAGTATTTCAGTAAATTGTAGTTCTGATCTTACCTTTAAATAATTGAAAGAAACTTGTCCAATCTGAAGAGCTGAGATGACTGATGTTTCCTGTGATTTCTGACCAGATCTGCTTGTTTCTAATATATTGGCACAAACCTCTTGCAATATATCAGACGCTAACTGGAACAGGACCTGAAAGAGTAGGGTTTAGTCTTCCTAGGGATAAACAGCAGTATAACAATTTACACACAGTAGTATTTATGTTAGCCGTTTGAGGAGTAACATCTTTAAAGCAGTGTTGTGCTTTCAATATCAAGTTTTTTCAATATCCTTCAGGAATTCCAGACTAATGTTCTAGAGTTTCTTTCCTGACTAAAACAAAGTCCCTGAGGGTAATTGTTGCATTAAAATACAGAATGATCTTTTCTCTAATGTTGTAATCACATATTTGTGATTGTAAAGTGTAAAGTGTCCATTTGTCATACGTTAACGTGTGTGAAAGGCACAAAATTCTTTCTCTGTGTTTAACAAATTCACCAATGGCAGGCAATCAGGAACACAGTGCCTTGGGAGCAAAGTGCCTTGGGATCAAAGGTGCCACTAGCACTGGGATTCGAACCCAAGGGCAACTGCAGGGGCAACTCCCTAACCACCAGGCCAGGCGCTGATAGGACCCAAGCTTCCCAAGGACCAATCAGAGCTCGCCATGTATTTGTGACTGCACTCCTCAAAGGGTTAACAAACCTCCCCCCAAAAATAATTTAGAAGAAAGTACACACCTGCCTGTAGCCTTTGCGGCTTTTATCGTCTACTAAGTAGCTTGGTGTCTCACAGGCATTGATTGCATCACGAGCATCTGGACAGCCACAGAGCGCCTCAACTGTGGCATCTACCACTCTGTACACGATGCTATACTCATGGGGCTGGACCCATATTTGTGGAGGAGTTTTGGGATACACCTGGTGCCACTGATCTATGAGACATGGCTTTCTGGCAGTGAAGCTGCTGTTTTCCCTCATCCAGAATCCCTGAGAAAAGAAGGTTCAGGTTCGTGAAACAGACGAAGAGTAATTGTGACAAATGCATAAGTAATGTAATATTCTCTGGAACCATGTGTTGGGTTACTTACAGAATCAATAGGTTTACCCTCATGCTTAGATCCAATGATCTGTCTCTGTCTCTTCCTGCTCTCTTGTACACTCTTCAGAGCATCCTCAAAAACCTCCTCGGTTAACCTTTCAATCAGTATATTAGATTCCTCCACGAGGTGCTTGTAAAGTAGAAGTTCAGTTTTATGAAATTTGCATGACATTTTGCATATTTATGCCATAACATGAAATAGGTCAGTAACGAAGTTTGGGGACACCTAGCTTTGCAAAACGTTTAGTTCAAATGAACATGTTCAAACCAACGTACGAGGCACATTCAGAAAGTTACCACACTTTTCCTTAACTCTTTATCAAGAAAAAAAATTATATCACTATTTTTACAGTCACAAAAACATGTTTTTGGTTGCGCTCGAGGCCACTGCTGCTTTCATATCTTCATCACATGATAATTGTCCTCCCCTTAAAGCTTCTTCGAGCTCCAAATTGGTGCAAATCAGAGCTAAACTCTCAGATGCCCAGTTACTACTCCTTCCAACAAAAATATAAAGAAACTTTTGAGTGGCCATCGTATTAAACCCTTCTCAAATTAGCCATAATAAATAGTAGCAACCAGTTTTTCAACCAGTTTTTTTTTTTAATGGATGGCATGTTGGCACAGTGGGTAGCACTGTAGACTCACAGCAAGAAGTGTGAATGTGTACATCCACTTTTGCCTGTGTGCCCAATCTGTGATTAACAAATAAATGGTTGAGATAATACATGCAATTTGCAATATTCCAATCCACTGTGGCCGCAAATGTTATGTTCTAAGTTTATGATGTAAATCAAGTGAGCCATATACGTGGACTTGTACTGCTTGAATTCTCCAGTACAAATAGCTGTATTATAAACTAATATAATAGCATAAATATGCAGATATTTGTATTAAATGTCTCTTGAACCCAATCGGTTTTCTCAGATTTTTAATAAAGTACTAAGTCTTAAATTGAAAATTAAACTCATTGTTGTTTACTAATAGTTGTTTGTTTAAGAATTTAAAGTTCCTGTCTTTTATTGACTAAAATGTCTTTCAAAATACACTATACCCAAGGTTTTAGGTAGTAACTATTATATGTTAACACCTTTTTAGATTTCAGAACAAGGATAGGTGTCCCCAAACTTTTGACAGGCAGTGTACAATTGTTTTATAATAAGAGTTAGCTCACTTTTAATGGAGATTTTTCACTGGATGCTGAGCAACTTGTCAACTCATTGGACATTTCTCTGATAGCCATGCTTTCACATTGCTCCTTCTGGCATGTCTGTTTTGGAGCTGATGGGTCATGTCCAGAAGAGCTTTGTCTGTCCTTGCGTCTCCCTTGCCCATTCCCAGATGGTTTATTCCCCTTTCTTCCATCTTGGCCATGTGAGGGGTCCTCATCTGAGAAATTGTCTTCATCCAAACCAGACTTCAAGTCACTGCAATGCTCCCGGGGCAGATGAGTAACGTCCTCTGCTCTGACTAGAACACCGTGATTCTTTTCACATGTGAAATAATTTACACCTCTGAAAGTGCCATTGTGTTTTCCATTGGGAGTATCCAATGCCACACCAGCCCAAAAACCACCCGCAAATTCAGTCAGTCCCTTATATTTCAGCACTCCAGGTCTTGTGTTGCAGACAAGAACCCTGTCTCCAATGTGAAAGGAAGATAACGGGTTGTCAATCTCATTACTCTCATCCACAGGAAGAGAGCTGGTGTACTCAGAACACTCATCTTCTGCATCCTGTCCTGTGGCTGGTGCAGGGGAAAGGGTTTTAAACCCATCTCCAATAACACTGTCCTCATGTACCTCACATTCCCCGAGACTATTCGTCTCTTTTCTGCTTAAAGACAAATCCACAGGAAGATTAGGGACGTTCTCACTGTTAATGGAAATGTCTTCGACAAAGTCAGGTGGAGCTGGAAGATCTTCCTCACTAGTCCATGTGATGATCTCAAAGGCAGGTGGAGGAGGTGGTAAACTGTTGCTATTTCGTTCCAAAGTACCACCAGCTTTAACCGACGGAGGGAGTTCTGCACTTCCATATGACAAAACCTCATCTACTGGAGATAATATCTCTGAAAGCGTGCACTCTGCAGTCATCTCTCTCTCGTAATGAGAAACATCATGTGATCCGAGCTCATAGTGTTTATTGCTGGGCTGATAGTAATATAGAGAAGGTTCTGGGATCACGGTGAACTTTTCAGCATAGACCAAAGAACAAGTGCTTGTTTTCTCTTCGTTGAGAACATCCTTCTCTTCTTCCGACCACGCAAATGCTTCGCTCTGGAGCGAAAAGGGTTCTGATTTATCTTCTGTCTCAGAAAGGCTATCATCACAGGATGGACTCTCCTCTCCCCTTTTCAGATCACTGCTCAGAGCCTGGACCAAATTAGCAATCAGTGGTTTATCTGCGATGGACTCCTTTGTATTCTGCCCTATCCGTGTGAAAGCTGTATTTGATTCACTCTTCCTTGACTCGCTGCAAATCTCATGGTTATTGTTCAACAACAAAACACTTTGTGACCGTTGGTTGTTTTCCACATTGAAAGTGGCATTGTCTGTTACGGCCTGGCCACAGTCTAGGGTCATATCTTCTGAGGCAGAATAGGTCTTCAGTACCTCTTGGAGCTTTGTTTCTCTTTGTTCCCTGGGTTTTTTATGGCTGTCATCATAATCATAGGGGAGATCTTCCTCTATGTCAGATGACAGGCTGGACACAATAGGAGCCCTCTCAGTGATTCCACAGCTAGTTTGGTTGTGTTGTCCTGATGTGAAGTGCTGCACATTATTGATAGGCTTCCAAGTGACTTCTGTTGGGAATTGTATTTTTTCTCCTGAGTATACCTCGCTGCTTTTGGGCGGTGTCTCACATTGTGGATGTTTTTGTGAGGATTTTTTGATGTTCTTCTCAGTCTCATGCTCTGGAATGACAGCCTTTAATTAGTTAACTTGGGAAGTGCATCAAAATTCAAATGGAACATTTAGGAGAAGATTAAAGGGATTTAAGATAAAAGATAGACTTGGTCAGTTTTATGTTACTTAACCAATACATGTTAAGTAACTTAGTAATTTAAGTAAAATAAGTGAGTTATCAGTTTTACTTCATAAGTGTTTTTTTGGTCACTTTAGCCTTGTTGAGTTCAAATAAACATCTTTCAAATCAGCTTAGGGTGTCATTTTACTGTTTCTTTCCATGTGGCATTCTTCGTGTGTGTCTCTTTCTGATTATTGCTGCTAGGAAAAGAAACCTTCAAATCAAATAGAAACTATTGAAGTTAATATTTAAAATTTAATTCCAAGTAGTTTTGGACCATTTCTACAGGTCCAGATATCACAGTCTGTGTATTTAAACATACTAATTCATGTTGTTTCTTCTACTTTCCTTAGTTGCCGAACTTATAAACTAACTGTAACTATAACTGAAAACAAGTCCAGATATTTTAAATGTATCTATACTTTATTCTGATTTACTTGAAGCAACTAATATGGATGTAGTATCTTTCATACCAACACTTTTTACCAGGGACATTCCTTTTACTGGGGTTGGGTGTGAATAATTTCCCTGCATGAGAATAAATACATCAGGAACATTTTGGGAGTCCCCCATGTGTGAACAAAATCTGATACATTACCAGGATAAGCAAAGATGTCTTATGTTCACGGGAACGTGTGAGTGTTTTTTGCTAAATTTTAGAAGTAAAAGCATTGTAGGACTGTAATTTCTACATGATTTTGCAACAACAAAATCTACACTCCGCACATATATGTATAACAACACATTCATAAATAAATCCCCATAAATATATACACTTTTAAACTGCTGCATGCAGTAGGAAGCAATGCTCACGTATTACCAGTGAAAGAAAATGTCCTGGGTTTGGAGCTATTTATAACAGCTATTTAAAGGAGCTATTGAAAATGTGGAACCACTTGACATCTTTCAGTGAATCCAACGTTTCATGATTTTGAGTGTACTGTGCCTTGTGCTGCTATATTTACAACGCACTACACCCAGTCACTCTATTGTTGTGAGAGGTCTGAATCATGCTAATAGCATGAGTCAGCAGAAATTCTGGATGTAGGCTTTAAATCAGCCCTGAAAATGAATTGCAGCCCCCTTGACTATGACTGGGAAAAAGTCCTCACACATGTTCAGATAATGTAAAAACTGATGGCACAGCATAAAGTCCAACTGTTCTTTCTTTCATTGATTATTTTTTTTCTTACACCATCGGACACTTGTAATAATAAGGACTATAGTCTGCAGCTGTGACATCTGTTGAACTGACACAGGCATCGGCAATTCTAAAAGCATCTAAATACTTCACCCACCGCAACCATGCAGCATGGAGTCTGCCTTCGGTGGTTCGTGCCGATGGGAAGGTTTTCCATCCTCGCTTTTCGCTTTTCTCTCGGCATTGGCGTGATGGCACGGCTGGCTTCGCTGGCCATATGCTGAGAAGTGCTTGGGGTCGCATGATTCTTTGGACCCTGCTGTCTGCTGCACAGTTTCTTGCTCTGTTTGGATTTGTTCACCTGAACTCCTCTTCTTTCCGAAGCTCCAAACTTCGTCCGATGTAAGGAGCCTCCTCAGACCTGCTTTAGTCAAAAATCTGTGGAAACACAACAAAAGTTAGTGCTCACACTGCTGGCTCGGGGTCAGACAGGGCCTTATCCCGTCGGCTTCGAGTTGCAGTGAGATGGGATCGGATTATCGAGACGAGTGCCACTTAGAGCATCCCACATGAAAGACGACATTGATCTCAGGAATTGCACTGTGCTCTGGTGGAATCCCTGGGGTCTTATCTCCTCATAAAGTACACAATCTCAGCAAGAAGGCCATGCATGCAAAGGAGAGAGTGAGCTAGACAGAAAGCAAGAGAGCGAGAGAGATGTGCAGAGTGAAAAATGTCTTCCACCTACCCTGGCCTGTTCATAGCTGGCATAGTGGCATGACAGTGCCAGCAGAGCCACAGAAGCAACTAGGCGGAGGTATAGTAGACGGCCCTCCTTCAGGTCCTTGAGAGACTGCAGCCACTCCCCACCAAATCCCCACTCGCAGTCCCATCTCTGAGTGGTGTGTGAGCTGAGAGAGGGCAGGCGAAACAGCCTGCATCACTCTCTACAGCTGTGCCCTCTTTTCCTTTTCAATATCCTCTCCTCTGGCTGGCTTCCCCTCTTTCTCTCCCTATGTCTCTCTCCCTCTCTCGCTCTCTGTGTCTCTCCCTGTGTCCAATCGCTCTGCCTCCCTTTCCCATCTAGCCCCCCTCCGTCCTCTCTCACACTCTCACTCTCTCTTTCTCTCTCTCTCTCTCTCTTCCTCTCTCTCTTTCTGCTTCCCTCCATCTCTCTGGGTACTTACTCTGAGTGCTGCATTGTAACAACGATAGAGCGCACGCCAAAAACAGACAACAAGCCTATGATATTCATGTCCTTTACTGTACTGGAACCTCGTGGCTCAGAAAGAAAAAACCTCATGCAATGCCGTGTGTCATACTCTGCAGCCCTGGCATACACTAAATGCTGCACTGCAGTATTTCCCAAATCCCTGAGATGGTGCATGTAAAAATACACCACAACCAACATCAAATGGCTCCTGTATATCAGCACTAAATGATATAAAACCCTCCTGTGATTAAAGCTTGACAACAGAAGTGAATTGTCGCACACTTGCCTCCTTCGCTTGTCGGGCGACTTATCTCTGCTTCTGGCAGCCGGTGTAATCCCAGGCTTGGTGATATAACTCTTTTGCTTCTGTGAAAATGAAGTAAAAACACGGCATGGTTCCGTAAGCTGTAAGCATGTCTCGACACAGCACCTGAACAGTGTGGATAAAAACGGCCAAATCCAGCTCTCCTGCCCCAGCCCTTCACCCCAGTACAGTGACAGCGCTTCAGGCCTGTTGTGTGGTGACCTTCATTAAGACAGGCACTGGCTGCAGGCCAGGACGTCAGTGAAAGTGAGGAATGATGGCAGATGTTGGAGAGTAGTTACCAGAGCTGGACCTGTGGCTCCGGGCCTGATATCAGTCCGTGCCATGGCCTGATTCTGCAGCACCTCTCTAAAGTGAGTGGCCGACCTCATGATGTCCAGGATGTCCCTCTGATGGTAAAGCAGTAGCCGACGCTGCTGCCGTCCACATTTATATGTGTTACGCCAGTGGTGGATCTCAGCCTGTGAGTGAATGAAAAGGCAAATATTTATGTCTCAAGAAAAATTCATATTTAAAGAATGCTTGTTGTCCGTTATCATTATGTGACCATTTCATGAAAAGTGGATCAATAGATCTACTTTCAAGTCAGATTAGAGATGTGCCAAGAGCTTTTCCCTGTATCTATGAAATGTTCTGTAAAATAGTCAAATTATGTGTCATCCACGCGTCTTTTCTTCTTCCGTTTTCATGTCTGGGTCTTTGTTTACCTCTGCAGTGTGTCATGTGTCTGTCTGGCATGTGAGTTTTCTATAGTTTTGAGGTCAGTCCCCACCTTTGTCCTTATGAGATGTTCTCATTTTTCTTGTCAGTATAAATACTTGTGTTTCAGTCTGTATTTGTGGATTCTTTATACCCCCACACTGTTAAAACTCTGCTTCTGTTATCTCTTTGCGTAAGTCTTTGTTAAATCTGTAATTGTTCCCCAGTTTACCCCAGACCCCTCGTTGAGGAATGTGTTTTTGTTTTTTAAATGCTTGGGGATCTCCAATTTACATCCTGTTTACTTCAACATAACCATTGCAGTATGGTACAGTTTTTTATGCACAGTGGTATAATGTCTATGGAATTTAAGGCATACAAATTAATGAAAAAGTTAACAATGCATGTCTTCATTTTAATGCCACTAAAAAGTTTTACCTGCTCTTGTATCAGGCTGCTGAGCACTTCCTCCTGTTTCAGCTTGATTTCAGCCAGGGCATCATCTTCTGATGTAACCTGCCTGAGAGCGAAGCAACAGACCATATATATATATATTTACTATAATGCCTAAAAAATTGCAACTGAGCGTTAAGAGTATTGCTCAAGTACACAGTGATAGAAAGTGTGGGTTTAAACATTTAACTTTGTGGTCATCAGGTTCACAGGCAAGCGTTTTACCCACCAGGCTTCTATCACACATTGTATTCATATACATACACTTTAATATGGAGCTAGCAACTACTACAGCTCAGGCACTGATGTTGGATGAGAATGTCTGGCTTGCAATCTCCAGTTCCAGTGTTGGATGGGGTTGAGGCTCTCTGCGGGCCAGACAAGTTCTTCCACACTGAACCCATCCAGCCATGTCTTTATGGACCTTGCTTTGTGCTCTGGGACACAGTCATGCTGGAATACAAAAGGTTATTCCCCAAACTGTGTCCACAATTTTTGAAGCATGGGGTTTTCCAGAAAGCACATGACTTCAATAATTAAGAGGTTTGTATCCCAATATAATTTCCAGATGAGTCTCTCTCTCTCCCTCTTTATTTTCTTCAAGAGGAATCAACCCAGAATTCTTTTGTAACAGGTGTTATTTGTTCATTAGTGGAATTTCTTATCTTCTTAATGTGTTTGGGATCATCAGTTGTGATGGTCGGGTTGGTACACAGTTAGTGATCCTATAACATTACGGTTCTACTCCACATCATGAAAAGAACCATCTAACTAATTAAAAAACAGTCCATCACTATCTTATTACAAAACATATTCTGGATTTTTTAACTCTTTTTTGTTTAATGGACAATCCCATGTGTTCCCTCAACATGTTTTCAATATTGATTTTCAATGTAGAAAATAATGGAAACATAGAAAACGTAACGAATGAGAAGGTGTTTGACTGGTAGTATATGTAAAACTAAAATACAGGCTATTTACAGTTTAAGTTGTTAAACTGAATTATCGAGGCCATTTTCTAATGAAAGTGAACATGCTCTCTATTTCTTTTTTTTATCTTGATGCATGTTCACTCACTTGCAGTGTTCCAGCCACTCCAGCTCTGCCTGGGTCTTCTCCCAGAGTGCTTTCTCTCTGAGTCTGAAGAGAGCGCTGTACTGACGGGCCCTCAGCTCCTCTTCCCGGAGGAACTGCTGACTCTGGGCCAGCGAGAGGTGGCGCTGCAGCTGACTCCGACTGTAAACCTCGCTCAGCTCGCTCCACTAATGCATGAACGAGACAGTGTTCAACATATTTGGCTCTCTTGACCCCTGGTCCTGTTTATCTACTGTTTATCTACCAGTTGAACTATTCTCCCACATTTCCAGTAAAATCTATTGGGAATGTGATGACCACAGTAATATCCAGGCTGCTGAAACATACTTCTATAGCTAGCATAATGATTTTGGAAAAACATCTTGGTGTATATACAGATGAAGAAACATAAACTGATGAACTGGTTTAAAGTATGGTGGAAACAACAAGGAATTATGACATGGCAAAAATGGTGAATGTTATGAAATAATAAACAGAAAAGATCTATTCCTAGCAATTTCTTGACATAAGAAGATCTATAAATATCTGATTGACAGGTCACTGTTTTTTGAGTATTATATTGCATTTGCACATCAAATGTTCTGGCTCGCCTGAATGATCAGGATACTATTTCCTTTATGTTGATATTCATTTCTATATTTAGTACAGAACAGTTAGTCTTAACCCTTTACTCCCTAACAGATGTCTGTGCTCTTCCTGATTACGCTCTTCAGTTAAAGGCTTGCTCAAAAAAAATGTAATCATGTAATCTTCAGTAATGTTACGCAGCTAAACTTCCCCCTTACTATTTCTCAACGAAACTTCCCCTCCGGGATTTCCCTCACTGCTCTTTCATCATGCTCCTTTGCTTTGAAAGACTGGAGCAAGATAAGTGAGTGTTTTTACTACTGTAATTCTAAAACTGAGTGATAAATGAGCTTGACTGATGTTTGACTGACTTAAGCATGGTCATACATATTGGTGTAACTCCTGTTCATTATTTACTACTACTACTGCTACTACTACTACTACTATTACTACTACTACTACTACTACTACTACTACTACTACTACTACTA
>JBBKCR010000038.1:4082120-4093286 GCA_037577295.1 Ladigesia roloffi | reverse complement strand
TGTGTGTGTGTGTGTGTGTGTGTGTGTGTGTGTGTGTGTGTGTGTGTGTGTGTGTGTGTGTGTGTGCGTGTGTGTGTCTGCGTGCGCCTGTTGTTAGGTAAGATGGAAAGTCGTTGCTCACTTTGATGAACCATATGAAGGCACCAGAACGTTCAAAGGAGATCAGTGAGAACACAGATTCAGACAGTTTTTTAGAACAGCCCTCTATCGCAGGAGATGCAGACCAGACACATTTAGAAAATAAAAGATGAGCAAAGTCATAGTATATTTATATATATGAGCAGTGAGTTTTTAAATGAATATTACAAAAAAATAGAAGAATAACTTCAAATATCATTACACAGTAAATAGTGATTTTGTGTAGAGTATATCAGTGTGATCCTTGTTGAAGTCCAGTATTACTTGAAGTTCCGTCAGAAACCTGGTTTCCCTCAATCAGTCCTCCTTTAAATCAGGAACCTGCTGAGGGAAATTCACACGACTGGAGCCGTCAGTGTGAAATCTGGAACTGAAGCTGTGTTCTCCTCACCAGCTCCCAAAATATCAAATACTTTTTACACAATTCTTGATCATTTTTTTTCTCTTTGCAAGCAGAAAAAAACAAAAATAGCTTTGATCAATTTGTGTAGGTGTCTAAAACATTTCCAAAGTGCTGTATGTATCTCATACAACATACTGAGAGACATATTGAACAGCTATTGAAGATTGCAGCACTGAGTAGAGAAATGTGTTTTAACTTGACCTCATCTGCTGCATGTGAATAATGCATTCCATCTACACAAATATTCACAGTTCAGTTATTCACGTTCACATAACTATAATTAGATTTATATAATGTTATATTCGAGTCAAACCAACTTTTAGACCGTAAACTTCATCTAATTATGAAAATGTATTCAGAAACAGTTTCGTCCTTTCTTCCAGTTCACAGTGTTCGAGTTAGTAGAGCTATTTTTGTATGATTGACTGACATTCTAATGATGGCGGTCTGACATCATATTAATAGGTCTCATTATAGTTTGAATGCATTTTCTAGCTATTTTTGTGATTTAAGCATGGCAGTGTTTTGTGTTTTAGTTCACCAGATTGATAATTAATATCCAAATAATTTAATAATAATACTACTACTATAAAAAATCAATGATTGTGGCATCTGAGCAATTTCAGATTCAAACTACCCAAAGCTTTGGGATCCTCGGAAATGAATCATTCTGATCATTTTATAGCTGGTTGTTAGTGTCCTGTGGAGCGCTACAGTAACTATTTATGCGTTGCTGTCATCAGCTGAGTGTTTGCAGAAGAGCAGTGCAGATAATGTTAGCAATGTGCTTAAACGATCACATTATTTAGTTAAGTAGTCACTTATGTAATATTGCTGTTAGTTTAAGGTTACATTATATTGACTGCATTTGAAATAATAAAAATGTAAAGTTGCATCAGGTGAAACAGTTTATTCTCAGTAATCAAAGCATAAACAAATCAAATTTGACGTTCTAATGGTTCGTCCTCAATAATTAAGGTAAAATACAAATAAAATGTCGGCTTCATGTGTAAAAAGCCCTAAACCTACAAAAAGCTTGGATATTTGAGCTTAAAATACTGATGTATAATGTGGGATTGCGGTGCATATTTAGATAAAATCAATCCGAATCTTTTTACGCAAACAAAGCAATCAGATAAAGAAAGCAATTCCTCTACTGCTCCATCAAGCAAACAGTGGTGCGTGTCTATGCATCAGTCGCACAGCCGCCATTAAATGTGGCCACAGGGTCACAAGTGCAGCTGGTCCACAGTGCAGTGGTGTGGGACGGCTACAGAGATGCAGCAGTGAGAAACAGCTGGAGGAGCTGGCCGGGTAGTGGTGGGTCTGAGACCAACACACCAATTGAGTCTAGCACTAGCAGCTGCCTGCTGGCTGGCATGCAGAGATCTGGACTGGGGAGGGGGGGGTCTGAGAGAGGGAGAGAGAGAAAGTGAGAGAGTGCTCTATTCCTCCCTCAGGCATTCTGAACACACTGGCATTCATCCATTCAGTCCAGGCAGGGCCCCAGGCTACACTGTGTTGCTTTGGTTTCCCCGGATTCAATCGTTATTGCGAGCCACCCCCTCCATATAACCCCCACCCTAAACTGACCCCCGCCTCCGTCTTGCAGCAAGACATATGACCAGACACGATGTTTTCACTGATCATACCAGATCAGGGCCTAAACTGTTCTCATAGTGGCCACAATAACAGAAACATCAGTCTAAGCATTAATAAATGGAACGACACAGGAATTCCAACCTGGGCGTGTGCATGTGTGTGTCCGTATATATGCGTGTGGTCGTCTGTGTATATATGTGTGCTCTGGTTGGTTGTGTCTGTGTGTGTGTGAGTGCACAGGAGCGAGATTTGGGAGCCGATTTCCAGTTCCTATAGCAACAGTGATGTAAGCCGAGAGGGGCAACTGCGCCCCATCACCCTCCCTCCCACCCTTCCCTCCCCCTCTCCCCCTCCCCCCTTTTCTCTCCCTTTCTCTTCCTCTCTCCCCCTCTAAAAGAGACACAAGCCCACTCACAGGAAAGGCTGGGTGTGTGAGAATGGGAAGTGCACCACGTTTTGGATTATAAAGCGCACTTATTCATTTTTTCCTCTCCAGCGTTGTGGAAGAAGATTAGCAAGCTGGAGACCTCTGCTCTATAACAAAACACGTTTGGGTGTCAGGCGAGAAAGGTGTGTGTGTCTGTGTGTATGTGTGTGTGTGTGTGCATGTGTAATGTCTACCTAGGAATTCATTCAGTTCAGTGATTGGGCTGCAGCTTCCGAGGCTTTGCTGAAGCGTAGCAGCCCGGCGCGGCCGGCGTTTCTGCAACTTCATCTTTCTTTCTTCATCAACAGGGGGTTTGCACATGGTCTAGATGTGCAAACATTGTTTGACTTGTCATTTAGAGGTGGACCTTTGTTGTAAAAGTACTTACCATGTGTTGCCTCTAAAATAACCATCTTTATTCATGATTCTTTTCACATGAGAAGAGTTTAATGTGTTGTTCTGTGAGTAAATGCAAACGATTCATGTTTTTCACTTGTTCAAACTTTGTTGGAGCCTATTTTGTGCATCATGCCAGCTCTAACTAGGTTATTCTCTGTGACCTAGTTTTGGTGTTAGTGGTGTGAACAACTTTTCAGGCCTTTGACTGCATAACTTAGTAGAAGCTCATTGTGTATGTGAGAATCTTTCTTCCAGCTTTACTAGGTCTTCTGAGAGATAACGTAACATGATCCTTAATGGAGGCATCGGGTGCTTCTCTCTGTGTAGCTGCCACTGGCATAGCATTACTGATAATGAAGATTTCACAAAAAATAGCCAGTATCAGCAAGACAAATGATGATACTATAAGTACATTTACACTGATCTGTGATGTGGATCCAGTGAAAACACATTTCACTTGCATACATTAATTATACAAACCACACTGATCAGTTTAAGAAATACAGTAGTTACTGATTCCAGTGTTAACGGATGTTCTACCTGATCCACTAGGCCAGGAGAAACTTTAGCAGGTGCACACCTCACATTTTTGACTGGATTCCTTCATAAACTTTACAACTAAACTGCCATGTCAACGATGGGTCATCATTTAAAATGTGGTTTTGTGCAAGCTTAGGTTCGCCAGCAGTGCGTGGTGTTTTTTCCTATATTGTAGAACAGAGGTTCCCAACCACTGGGTCGCAGACCGTTATCGGTCCGTGAGTCATTTGGTATCAGGCTGCACAGAAAGGTAGAATAAAAAATATTTTATTGAGTCTAAAAGGTCTTTTTTTTACGTCCCGTGATACAATACATAAAAAATTGCCCACAAGCTAGCAAAAATGAGTAAAAAGCACCTTGTTTTTAGCTTTTTCCCGCGAAAATGTTGTTTTACACAAAACTGGTCTGTGGTGCAAAAAAAGTTGGGGACCGCTGTTGTAGAACTCTAATTACTTCCACTGAGCTCCATTGTGATTGTCTCACTTTACTTACCATATTCTTCTTGTCTGAAGCCAGGGCCAGGGCTCCTCTAATGAGGACTGCCCCCTCGCAGTCCTCCGCAAGTCTACCAGCGGCTGTATGGAGAACCAGCGCCGTCCGCACTCTCCGCAGCCCAACGGCCAGCCGCCAGAGGCCTCGCCCAGAGCCCCGTCGCCCGGGCACCAGTCTCCACGTCTCCCTGGAGCCACTTCACTCATCTCCCTCACCCAGACTGAGGAGTTCTTCGACCTGATAGCCAGCTCACAGAGCCGCAGGCTGGACGATCAGCGGGCCAGTATAGGAGACCGGCTGGGGATGACAATAGCACAGAACAACGTCGGCCATGTCTGTGAAGCCTGCAATACACAGGAGCCAAGTGATGAATTCTTTAACATGCTCATAAAGTATCAGGTAATGTCAGACACACAGTACAAATGGAATATTCTTAGCTTGTCTAAACATTTAAATGTATTGAATCTGTTCTCACACCTTGACCGGTGATATTAATCTTAGAGCTTGACCAATCACAGTTTATGCAAATTTTTGTGTGACCATTTTTCAGCCTCTATTTTTCCTTAAAATTCAACAGCATATGTATTGTTACTGTGCCTTTAAGATATATGTATATGAACTCTGTTCTTACTGTCTGACCTGAACTGTGTGTCTGCTAGGTTTCCATATGGCGCCTAGGGAGTGAAGCGTCCATTTTGAAATTTGAATACACATTTATTTCACCGAAGCGTAGAAAATTTCATTTTCCATTATCTAGGTCTTTAATGGTCATAAATGAACATTCCAGATGAAGCAAGCTTTTTCATGTAATTCAGCAAAAGTCCATTATTTTAATCAAATGAGTTTAGTCCAGTCTTTAATCCAATTCAGTCCAGTTTTAATGGCAGTGGTTAGCACTATAATTGCAATGCTGCCATATCTTGCAGACCCACTCAGAACATTTTCTTTGTAGCACAGCTTAGAAGGTCATCTGTGTCAGGAAGAATGGCCACTGACTGAGAAGTCTCTTATCTAGAAACGAAATGAAAAATTGAATTCCTTACTCAATTTGTCCCACAATGTCTCTTCCATCAGTCCTCCAGGATCAATGACCAGAGGTGCTCTCTGCCTCCAGCTCCAGATCCAGATGAAGACTTTTTCAGTCTCATCCAAAGAGTGCAGGCTAAACGTATGGATGAACAGCGAGTCTCCTTCCATCCAGACGAGAAGGATGACACAGACTGTGAGCCCAAGTCCAAGCCTTCTAAAGGAGACTCTAGTTAGAGACTGCCGTTGCACTTCAATGTGAATTCCACCGTTCTCATAAAGCACTGACTCCGCCGAGGGCACTGAAGCACATTGCTGAGAGGGATCCATTTCAGTCATTGGTGGAAACATTAGACCTATTAAAAAGGCCCAGAACTGAAGTCTAGGCCATTCTTTCCCAATTCTGGTCCTCGAGGATTCCTGTACTTTATAGCTTGACTCCACCTTAAAGTAGGCTTGGGTGATTTGACAGTAACATTCAAAAACATCTGTCAGAACTTTACCATCAGATTACAATATCAAAAGCAACCACTATTAGAGCTTTGGCAAAAAAAAGAAACTGTCACAAGATTTGGTGTGAAAGAAACTGAAAGTTTTTGTGCAGTGGAAAAAGTAGCCACTATTGAACGGTAGACTACTAGGGATGTGCATTCATAAGTAGATATCTAAGTATCTACAAGAGATAATGAGTAGATATTTGATTAACTGTGAGGAAGAAGAAGACAAGAGGAGTTTTGGCACATAATACTGTATCTTAGTTCATAGTTCTTACTCACAATCCACCAACAGGGTCAACTGGTGCGCTGATGCTTGTGCGCTAGATAACAAGTATTAAGAAAATGTAGCAAGTGTGCAATTGAAAATATTTTACTGTTCAGAACTAGGAGATATCTTTTGTTCAATATTAGATTACAATTGCTTGTTTTTTTCCCTGTAAATTGGCTTGAGTAATGGTGGCTGTTTCATTTGAGCCAACATTAACATAGATGATGGAGCAGGGACATGTAATTCTTAATACCACCATTACAGTCAATGTGGATTGGAATTCACTGCATTTTCCTCACATATCAACAAGTGAGGGTCTCTATGATGGCTCAACATTTGCATTACAAATGTAATAAGAGGGTCCACATGACAATATTAATATTAGAATCCCCCCACTAGTGCACAATACCGGATAGCAAATAGTCTCGCAAATAGTATGGTATGAATAGTGTTTAATATAACAAGGGTTGTGAATTAACAAGGTCAGAAGTCATATCATGACTTCAGTTTGACTTTAACAACACATCCTAGGCAACACACCCATAGTGATACAGTATGACGTAGGAGAAAAGTACATTACAGCCCTGGATTGTGTATTTTATAGCATAACCAACAGTGGGTGGGGGGTTATTTAACCAAAAAGCCCGTTACAAATCTGTTACAAATGATTAATTACTTATCTGAAGTTGTGATGGCATTACTGTCTTCAATAATAATACTCACTACACTTTACTTCTAAATTATTCTAGAAAACCCCAAATCTTTACTAACTGAAAAGTACAGAAGACAACACCATAATTCTATATTTACAAATAATTACCATATTTTTCAGCCTATAAGATGGAATATAAGACACACCCAATTTTCAAGGAGGAAAATCTAGAAAAAAAAAAAACTTTGGTCCACTTTAGCACAGTGTTTATATTGTAAACCACATTTAGTCTCGTTCTTATTTGTCAACAAAAATACATTATAGATTTCATTTCGTTATCGTCACATGACCAGCATTAACGTCGCGTCTCGTCTCGTTTTTGTCATGAGGGTCAGAGACGTCTCCACGGCAACAGTACATACCACAAATCCAGCCTGCAGCACACACAGCATAAAAAGAGGACTGCGAGAAGCACCACACAAAGTTAGGTGCAGTTTTAATGCAGGAAAAAATGTATATTCGTCGTATAAGATGCACCAATTCTTCTCCCCGTTTTGGGGAAGAAAAAGTGCGTCTTATAGGCCGAAAAATACGGTATCACATCATTTAAGAGACTGTCCCTATTGGGCTTTACTTTGAACAAATTTATGGTGATTAAAATGATGAATGTCTGGTGATGTTTGAAAACTGAGAAATTATATTCAGTGATAAAATAAAACCTTTATGAATACAGTGTACAGTTTGCAGAGCTGTTTCTGAATGCAAGTCAATTCTGACCTTTATTTGGTGAGATCAGGACCCTCTTTTTTTTTGCGCAGGGTATTTTGATTGCCAGCACCATCCCTTTATTAAAAGATCAACCTGAAGAAAACCTGCCTAATCCTTCTGAACAAAACTTGCATGGAGCCCAAGGGGAGATCTAAATGGTGCACAAACTACATATAAATATTAATCACACACAATGTATGTTTAAAATGCTTCTTACAAAGTTAAATGCAGTGTGATTAAAACATGTAATATGTCTTGTATACTATATATATATATATATACTGTAATGCATTGCGCTACTTTGTTACAGAAAAGAGTAAATGCATTATGTACATTATGTTGCCTCCAACACAGATGAAAAACCTAAAAGTGTTTTCAGTACTGAGCTACAACCATCTTGGAAAGAAATACTCAATATCCATACACATCCCTAAAGACTACATTTCTTTTATAATGAGATGCTGTTTTTATCTACCAGTGTTTTTACCAAGACCTATTAGGTGTTTTAGAAAAATCACCCAACCCTACTTTATGAAGCTGCCATCACGGGATCAGGTAGCTATAGCAGGTCAACTGCTGAAATAATAGAGATGGGGGATCTCAGCACCACAAGAGGGAAACACTGGCCTAGAACCATACACTATGGTCAAGAGGTATAGAGGTTGGCCTGAATATAGACAATTAGATGAGAAAAAAATCTCACCTGTTCTTCCTCCAGTAGTTCCACTGTGAACGTGTTTGCTCTGGTTCATCACAGCCATGGAAAATTATTAACATATTGATGACTTTTTAAGGGTACTGGAACTAACCACTGTCACACAAAACAACATAGAGTCGCAACAGATGTCGCTCGTAATTTACAAGCAGCTACGTTTTAGTTTAACGCACATGAGGGAAAAAAAAATCGCACTGAATATGAAGCTGATGATTCCTAGCAGATGGGATGTATTTGGCTGTGTATCTACATGGAACATCCAAGTGTCTGGTTTCAACAGGCTGATTCCTTAGATGAGTAAATCAATAAAACTAATTATGACCAAGTACTCCCTTCTAGACTGATTAAAAAAACTGGAAGAGGGGGTTGGACATAGATTTCATAGACTATTCTTCTAAATCACTATTTAACATTTTTAAAAGATTCATTGAATAAATGAGCATTTTTAGTATGGCTGTTTATGATCTATATCACTGTATTGTGTAAAATAAGGTAGATTTCATAAACTTATGAATGTTTAGTGACGTTTTTTAATCACATTTGGCCAGAACAGCTGGTATGGTTTGGTTTTCACACACCTACTCATGACTAGACGAGCCGAGGTTCATGACTCTCTTTTTCATCGGCAGGAGAGAAAGCAGTAAGCGTTGAATATAGGCATCACCCTGAGGTTATCAGAGTCAACACACACACACACACACACACAAACACACACACATACACACCATTTGTATTTCTGTTTTTCCAAGGGTATTTCCACTGCCTTCTATTATTAAATATCGCAATTTTGCAATTAATCATAAACAATAAAGAAAAAGTACAGTATCAAATATAAATGCAAATCTAAAATACACATACAGATACATCTTTATTAATCCAGAGTTCTGAAAAATCCCAATTATTCTGGAATATAATACTTATCAAAATATAGTGGTTTTCCATGACCTTATACTGTCCAACATTAACCATGACCTTGGAAAGCAAATGCAAATTTGCGATTTGCATTTGCTTACATCAAAATGTGAACAGGTTTTCCACTTTAAAACAACCAATAATTTTCATAATATTCCTGTTTCCTACTATCCTGAAGCATTTGGAACATCTGGTCCCCATGCAGTACTAAATACCTCACATGTGCGCTAGCTCGCTCGCTCGCTCGCTCTCTCTCTCTCACACACACACACACACACACAAATACACACAGGCAAACACACACACAAGCCCGGTCAGCTGCTGTAAAGGCTCAACCCTGCAGAGCTAGCAGAGCATCACAACACACCAGACGCTCGTTTTCAAGGTGGAACAGAAGAAGAGGAAAGAAAACATTATGAACACCAGCGACGCAAAGGAATACCTCTCCAAGCGGCAGATCCCTCACCTTTTTGAGGTACGACTGATGAGGGAGAACTTCACACAGGTCTTGTTTTAAGGGTGAAAGCGTCTTTAGTGGAGCGGTCTGTGCAGGAGGTCGAGCTGAGCAACAAGTTATCGGGAGTGTGAAAAGGCTGTGCTGAGTCTCTGAGGAAGCAGCTACCAGACACTTCAGTCTGTTTACTTCTGTCGAGCTGGGATTGGAGATGTGTGTCCTGAGAGTTGCAGGCTGTCTGTGCTTGGTGTGTTTCCTTTTAGTGCGGTTTAGTGGGTGCGAGGCGACACTGAATTTATTTAGCTTTTAACACTTTAACTTTATTTAACTTTTAACTTTAACTTTTATGTGCGTTGTCCATCCACAATTCAGTACTTTGCAGTTCTAATGCCTTGTTGACGTATGAATATGCTTTTGGAATATATGGTGATTTTGTTATTCTGACAGCACAGGTTATGAACAAATAAGTGGAGAGATATAATTTTTATTGTGCTTTTTTCGAAAACAAAGACAAATGTATAGTTAGAGTGCAATTAAAGGTAATTACTCTTTCAGTGACTTCTAAACAGAGCTAAAGTAGTGCTTCCTCCTGAATTTCTATAGAATACTATCTATCTAGCTATATAATATCTATCAAGCTACCCCCCCCCACACACACACACACACAAACACACACACATATATAAATGATTAGCAATAACATTAACACCTCTAGGTACCCAGACATCTGGTGGGTCTGGCACTCCTCTAGGTTGGGAGGTGGAGTCTCCATGGGCAGGACTAGTTTGTCCAGCACATTAGAAAAGGCGAGTACTTGGTCAGCAACAATGTTTAGTTAGGCAGTACGTGTCAAAATTACCTCCTCATGAGTGTCAGCACCCAAGATTTACCAGCAGAACATTGCCCAACTTCACACTGGTTGCCTTCTTCCCATAGTGCATCCTGGTGCCATCCAGAGTTAAAGGACACACACACCTGGCTCTCCACTTGATATGAAAGAAAATGTGATTCATCAGACCAGGTCACCTTCTTCCATTGCTCCATGGTGCATTCCTAATGCTCATAGGCTAGTTTCAGGCGCGGAAAAGGGTTAGCATGGGTTCTCTGATGGGTCTGCAGCTTGCTGCTTCTTCACCGTCATGGGTTTTAATGTTGTGGCTGATCTCAGTGCGTGTATGTGTGTGCATAGATTATTAGCAGGAGTATTATGCTGCACTATAAAAATATTAGTTTCTTGTAATATACTGTTGATCTATCTTTTGAAGTATCATTTGGCTGAAAAGTATTTTTTTGTGGGAGGAAAGCAAGCAGGCAATGAAGAGCAGGCTCTTTAGCTTGGACATTTACATAGGAAATTAGATCCTTGTATCTGTCTCTATGGTGATCCTCAAGTGGGATGCTGTAATTGCAGGACACAGAGCTTCAAGTTTGTCGTCAGACCGCAAGTTTCTCCTCAGAGAGTGTCAAGGAGGGCTCAGGCTACAAGAGGTGTTACACGGCTGCATACAAAATACCTTCACTGAATACACAGCCTGGCCCAATAGGATAAACAAGATATTGACATGTGGAGCATGCGTGCATTCAGGTGTGTGATTGAAAACCTCAGCCTCCTTTACCCACAGAATGGTGTTTTCAAAGGAGCAGCAGACAGCAGCTCTGCTCCATCGTGTGTAAGAAGCACATGCCCAGACAGGCCAGTGGTTCGTGTGGAACGTAAATATGCGAGAATTTCCCCTCCGGTGGTAAGGGGATAGACTAAAGTTTCGGCACATGTAAACCACACGAACTGTCGCCAAGGCAACAAGCTCCCTATTTACTTCTACTGACTCATCATTCATACAGAAAACTGATATTGATTCAGTTACACTGTATT
>JBBKCR010000038.1:4045420-4066445 GCA_037577295.1 Ladigesia roloffi | reverse complement strand
TGTGTGTGTGTGTGTGGGTGTGTGTGTGTGTGTGTGTGTGTGTGTGTGTGTGTGTGTGTGTGTGTATAAATAAACAATATAGTTCATTGGAGATTGCCACTATTTCCACATGTTGCCCTCATTTACAGAGTGCCCAGAGGAAATACATTCGCTTGCCTTCATGCAAAGCTGGGGTCACCAACCTTTCGGAAACCGAGAGCTACATGATGGTTACTGTTTTAAATGCTTTTTTAGAGATTGTCATTTTCAAATACCTATAAATGCAATCATGATTAAAGAATAACAGCAAAAGGTTAAAATTACATCTTAGATGTTGCTCTCTGGTGAGTTGTGCTATATTTTCGCCTGGTCTGTGGGCTATTCGTGATCCTTGGGGGCACCCTGGTGCTTGCAGGCACCACGTTGGTGACCCCTGATGTAAAACAAATGCAGTACCTATCCTATCAACTTTTCTTAAATGATGTAACTCTGTGAGTGGGTTTTCTTTCATGTCATACAATACAAATATTATCAGTATACAGAATACTTCTGCATGTCCTGCATCTTAGTGTTTGTGTGCTTTCACAGGTCAGCTCTTACTTGTTTATTTCAACTCTACTTTAATTGGTCTGGAGAACACTGTAGATACAACATTGCTCCGCTAAGTGTGATACGTATTGTACTTGACTGAATCAATATGGAGTCCCATATCTCCCATATCTCCCCAGAAGGAAGGAGGTGGGTTATACCACTGATCTAATGTAATTTTAAAGACAGAGTCTATAGATAATTCAGGCTGACTCCTTGTTAAAATTTAAGCACTTCCCTTTTTGACAGCATATTGTATATTATAGGCTTGCACGTATTTAATTTTACTCAATTTAATTTATCAAACCTAGTAGACATGTATGAATACACCACAGCACAGCCGAGAGTGGACAATACAAAATTCTTTCCCTGCATTTCTCTGCATTTAACCCAATCACCAAGTAAAGCAGGAGGCTGTTGCCAATGGGGGCCACCTATGAAACACAATGTACTTAACTCTACCTTAATTTATACACCAAAACACCTTATTTTGAATTAAGTGCCCAATAATTTGCAAACTGTTCCCTTAATTTTACCTTAAAAGTGGATTTAAGGTATGAGTGTGAAACCCTTTAATCCTAAATATATGGCATTTTCTTCAGGAGGATAAGTTATTTAAGGGGCAAATTTAAAAAATGAGGGAAAATTCCAGTAGTTTTACCCCTTAATCAGCCTTAATCTGTGCACTTTTCCACCTAATTTTCCTAACTTTACTGGAAATTAAGGTAAAAATTAAGGTTATATTAAGGGGTAAAATTAAGGGGGGAGGAGTGTGAGGGGATATTAGGGATTCAAACCCACAACCTTCTTATTGCTGGTCCAACCCTGCAACCACTGACGCAAAATGTAAAGGACAGTCTTTTCAGATAACTCCTTAATGAAGTGCTAGAGGCAGTTTTAGTGGATGGAGAAAATATTTTGGGATGTACTTGCAGAAAAGATTTGTGTGTCTCATGAATAACTATTATATTAAAAATGAAAGAGATAAAATGTTGACACCAAGCATACTTATCTACTGGGATGAGTTAAAATGTGCAGTATTTACCTCAAAGTAATTGAAATAATGAACCCCTTCCTCAAAGCATTTTCACTGTTTAGATGAGGTCCATCCAGAGTGAAGTTTACACTAGACATGGACTTTGAAAGTCTAGTGTTTTCAAATGTAAAAGTTACAAGATTTAGATCAAAATAATCAATTGGGAATCTGTAAAGCAAGTTCATACTGAAGTCCAGATGTGTGGCAGTTGAATTTGTTTTGAAAATTTAATGGACAATAAACTTACACCATATTAATGGGAAGGTTCGTCAAGTCAATCTTATTCAAGTCAAAAGTCAAAATTATTAATTAAATGCGGGGCAGTTGTTGAGCACAGTTTACCTCATTCATTTTTATTGATTTATTGACTCACTGGGTAGTGTTTTAATATATAATGAAACACTCTTTAAATACATTATGAAACTCAGTGTTTAACAGCAATAGTCTATTCAGGCAAGATTTTGGTGAGAAGAAAAATCAGCTCATCCCTTTTTTCGACTCTTTTCGTCACAAATGTTAATATCTCTATTCAATTCACATCAATTTAATTGTGTTAATTTATGTAGCGCTCCCTCAGCAAGAGGAAGAAACCTCGGAGGAATCAAGACACAATCAGTGAATGAAAATGATTAGCTGCCAGTTTGCATTACGGAAATAGAAAAGCAAAGTAAAGTTGACACTTATAATCACGCAAAGCACCATATAGCATAGACCCTGTTCACCAAATGAAGCTGGGTAACAGAGGAACACGTACATTGCTTAGGGGTGTCGCCACTAGCAGTCTTACGATTCAAACCCACACCCTCTGATGCAGGCGGGACTCCCTAACCCCTAGGCCACCAGCTGCCATTTTAGTCTGGGTGGGTGAGCACATATGAGAATGCATAATGATTCTGGCAGCTCGAGTCAACAGTGCACTTATGGGCAAAAAAAACCTTATTGTGCCCCGAAGTTCATTTTCCCTTCTTCATGTTCTTTATCGCTTGAAGCTTCATGCACATTAGAGACACCTTCTGCACAAAACACAAATAGCAACTAAATTTCTCATACATACTGTGAATTCATGCAGCCTGGCTTGCAACTTAATGGTCTGAATCTGTCCATTCAAGGTTTATGTAAATGTATCATATTGACAATAAATCTGTAAAGGTTAATAGTATCAGATCCATCCTGTTCGCATGTGTTACATTAATTGAAATAATTTCACAGCATCTACAAATTTCAGCTGATATTTATAGCAAAAAAGAATATATCACCATTCAGATTTAACCCTTAGTCCTCAAATTATCTACTACATTTGTGGAATAAATGTATGAAGTCTAAATAAAAAATCTAAGTTTAAAATGAGTTTGCCTAAGTAGTCACATGGCTGTGTCACAAAGAAGCTCTGAACTGGGCATATCTTTTTGGAAAATAGACCAAGTTTCTACACAGCGCTTCAAAATAAAATGTTTTTTTTTTCCTGGGTACTTTGTGGCTTCAGTTTCATTATTACAAATTCTTATTATTATCATTATTTTGGGCAGCAATTCCCATTTCAGCTTCATTACACCAGTATGAACTGAACACTGTAAAACTGTACACAGTTCAGTGTGAATTGTCCTTGGCTCCTTCCATGGTGGATTTCCCCACTAGTGCTCTACCATGACAGGCAGATCCGGATGGCAGGTAAGTCCAAGGAAGGATCGGATTACATTGTTTCCGAGAGAAAGGGGAGAGTGTTTGGCGAAGGGGGGCGTCCTGGTATGCCCTCTTCTCACTACATCTGTACTTTCCCTGCATCGCTGCCTCTGTTACACCCCAAACAGAGCAGGCAAGCCACCTTCCATCCATCAAACCCCCATTACTGCGACCTCAGACACTATGTCTGCCAACCACAGATCCTTAAGGAAAGCAATATGGTTGGATAGGGATGCTGGACATGTTTAAGCTGCATTCTGTCAGTGAGATATACTGGCAAATGGCCTCTTTAAAAACCCTCTTTGGTCTGATGTTCTGGACACAGGTTTAGGCTAGACAGGAACTTTAATAAGAAAAAAAAACAATTTAAGAATCCCATTACTGGTGAAATTTGGCCCAAGGAAAGGCTTAGACTGTCTCCTTGAAAACCAAACCTTTTTGGCAGAGATGTGGAGCTTTGTGGTGACTGCTGGGTGACATGTTTTCCCGCTCTTTTTGACGGCTCCTCAGAGGGATGTCTGCCGGGAAGAACTGAAGCCAAACCCCAGGATCACTCACCAAGCCTGAGAGTCTAAATAAGCACAAACTGTGATGATGTAGCAATTAGCATAACATCTCCTGATTTGTAATGTTTGCTGCTCTGGAGAAAGATTTATACCTACAGGTCCTTGGCACGCCTGGAAAAGTGCAAGAACACCCAAAGCCGCTGAAGCTACTAATAATGAGGCAAAGCAGACAGAGAGTAACATTATGCAAATGTGATCCTGCCAACTGTTCAATATTAGCATGATTAGCATTTTCAAGGGTTCTTTAAAGCTACAGACTCAGAAGATTACAGATTAAACTTGCAGAACACTTACACCCAGTTCTCTTTAATGCTGCTTCGGCCAAGAAATGCAAATCTGTAATCAGACAAAAAGCTGGAAAGGAATAGCTCAAACCAACATGACAAACAAAAAATGAAAGGTAAGTCTCACCAGCTGGCCTAAGAGGAAAGTGGAGAACTTATTTTTTTGGTTATAATTTGGTTAAACAAGTTACAGATATCTCTATGTAGGAGGCAATGCAAAATGTTTTGAGCACAAAGTGAAAATGTGGAAATTACATATACTTTCCCTGCTGTAAAGGAAATTTGACATATTTTCATTTGTGGTTGGTCACTCAATACATTTCCAATGCCTAACAAGAATAAAGGTATGCAGATTATTAAGTAAATGGATAAATTGTATATATAAAAAAACCCTGACTGTATTTTTACTTTGTTTTGACTGGAAGTTAAAAAATTATTCATTTTCGATGCAAGAATTAATTTTTTGCCAACCATCGGTTACAATCTGTTACAAGCTGTTACCTGTGCACTCCACTTCAGCTATACTCCATTTGGACCGGATTGGCTCCAGCTCCAACTTCCCCCTGGCTACACATTTTGTTTATCACACATACCTGTAGCTAGTTACAGGACTCAGTACCTTTGCAGCAATTTACAGAACTCTCTATCTTTGCTTCTAGTTACTGGACTCAGTATCTTTGTATCGCTTTGGTATTTCTCCTTGAAAAGTCTATGTTGTTTTTGAGCCATGTTCCCGATTCGGTTGTTCTTGGCACCACTGAGGTACCCTTGAGCTTGGTAGCGTCCCCACACACACTGCTCCCCTTTTGCTGTGATGTTGCTTTAGCAGTGCTTCACTTGGGTGAATGGGTTTAAAGCAGAGAACAGTTTCAAAGTGTGTGCTTTGCTGTAATGTGTTCATACTTTTCAGATATCTTGGACTATAAAGATCACAACGAGTGGCTTTTCCCACATAGCTGTAATAACACTCATCTCCTCACTGCCTGTCCTTCCTATGAAGTTTAATGTAGGGCTGGGAAGGTGCTGGAAGTTCATATTGGGTTGTTCTACACTAAGAAAGACTCAATTCAATGTTCATTACCCACATATGCACTTATGTCTGTGCAGGTATACCCTTCACTATGGCTTTTTCTCTGAAGTCGGTTTGAGTTCTGAATCCTGGGTCATGAGTTTTGCACATGCAGCCTTTCATTCAGTGCCCTATCATTACATATTTGATATTGGTATTATTATTATAGCAGAAGGTTTCTTGTTTTTTTTTTTTTACTGTTTTAAAATACATTTACACCTTTTTGGCAAAAAACAAAAATGGTGTTGAGATGTTCTCTGTCCCCCCTTAGAGTACATTACTTTTAACATTTGCTTTTTGACTGAAGCATTCCCAATTCAAACACCCAGGCATTGGCAAATGCCTTATCCCTTCTGGCTCTGTGTGTACATGTGGAAAAAGGTTCATTTTAGGTTGCTATCTGACAGGAAATTGTCTGTGTGAGCTGTTTCTAGGTTTCTGAAAGAACTTTGGCAAACAACCCGGGTAGCTTGGTCTAAAACATTAAAGGGCAAGTCATACATATAATCTCAAATAACATTATTATTTGTCTTTCATTTAAGTGCAAACATGGACAGTAAAACATGATAAGTACATCCTGTTGCAGGACTTCCTATTGGCAAGCTTTAGAGGGGGAAAAGAGAGAGAGAAAGAGAGAGAATTTCAGCTCACCTGTAATGTCATCCTAAATGTCAAAGAACAATGCTGAGTGTACCCCCATGGGCAGTTTTAGAAAACCTTCTTAAAGGTCTCTTATCTCTGCTGTAGTCGATTCAAACAGTAGACAAATGAAAATCAATGAATGCTGAAAGTATTCCCTATATATATATATATATATATATGTATGTATATATATAAAGATCAAGATTATAAGTGGGATTATGCTGAAAGTATTCCCTATATATATATATATATATATATATATATATGTATGTATATATATATAAAGATCAAGATTATCAGTGGGATTATGCTGTTTTCAGGGATTTACATGAGTGTCGTGTACTGTGTTTAAAGAGCTGTGTAGGGATCCATACAAACCCGAGAAAGATAGGATGTTGTAATCGTTAGAATTAAGGTGTCTCAATGCATCAGCCCACAAGTCTGCACAGAATATTCCATACAGAGGGGGAGGGGTTCTCTATAGAGATGACATCATCGCTTAGAGTCAGGTGCAGTGCTTGTGTGTGGCAATGAAAAGATCTACTCATAAAAGAGGATGCAATCTGCAAAGATTCATGTAAACAAGCCAACAAGAAAATAACCATCACCATCACATCTTAGGTTCAAAAATGAGAAAAATAAATGATTTTAATATGTCTATACAGTTGTAGAGAGACTGTACAAAGCATTCAAATCCATTTCAATTCAATGTAATAACAAATGATAGCCAGTAGGGGACACTCGTGTAGTTTTCTTTCTTGGTCTCAACAAGACGTAAGCTATGCAGGGTTTAATGCATAGATAAAGTCAATTTTGTAAGCTGTGACTGAAGATACACACACATCTGGTAATTTTAGACTTGAAGTCACATAATGCAGAGAGAGGCATGTCTCGAAATGGACCATCTGTAAGATGTTATCACAGAGCGGCCTAAAGCGACAACTTTTCCTTCCCTTTTTTCAGTCTGGATTTACAGTTTAATAATGCTCCAATGTATCCACTGCCCACATATCCCTGGTCATATATAAATATATATGATCCTGCATATGTGCAAGTCGGTGGGTCAGTATTCCCAAGAGTCAGAAAGTACAAGCCAACCCTGCGCTAATTATGACCTGCTATAACTCAAGATATGATAAAACCACCTTGTGGCTGTAAACTCCAGTGATCATGATGGCTATAATAGTGTTCATGTAGCCATATGGGGTGCTTAAGTATGTCCCCCAGTGAGGGAGAGTTAGAACTAAAGGCAGGGTTGGGTTTAGCCAAAGAGCTAGCATTGGAACCTGAACCTGGAGTCATAGCTTCTTCTGCGGGAGCTGCGTGGCTCAGCAGGCTGACTTTATGCACACTGACATGGCCACAGGAACCTGCCAGAGGCCATTAAAATCTCCCCCAGTCAGGTGTCTCCTCCACATCGCTCTACACCAGTCCCCCTCGGCTTCCTGCCTATGCACTCTGTTCCCGCAACAATTGATACGCAAAGGTGGCCACCCGGGACAGGACATGCTGCTCCAACTGGTGGGATGGGGGGTTGAACTCTGTCCTCAAACAGATATCATGGTGCTCTGAGCTGCCTCAGACGAATTATGCAGCTTTGAACGCTCTACTGCAGCCTGAATAGGGCTGATGAAAAAGATCTAATAGGAAACAGCAGGTTGCCATGATCTTAGGTCTGAGTTTCCTTGAAAATGTTTGGATCATTCGGGGCAATGTGAGTTATGAACCAGATTTATGCGTTTGTTATAGTTAAGGCCATCCATATGCCAGATCTAAGCTACTTTTCAGCTGCACTGCATTTTTTTTTTATTTCTTCTTTAGGCTAGTGGAGGTGAAGCCCTCATTTCCAGCAATGACTACAGTCAATGTATGCCTTGAAATTGATCTCATTTGATCAAGGGGCCCCTGTCTCTAGCCCATGCCAGTCGAAGAAGGCCTGAATCTGGTTATTTAGGTATTGTAAAATGAATTAATGCTCACAGGGGACAGAATAGGGACCACTGTGTTTATTTTCTTCCAAGACTTAAGCCAGATGTGGATTTCCAGTACGGTAGGTGTTGTAGATGCTGGGTTTTCCACAAGCAGATTGGACATTGTTGTGGTAGATGGTCAGCCATGGAGACGTTGCTTCAGACTGCTTCAAGCCTCTTCAGAGTGCTTCCTGCAGACTGGCGATCAAAAGCTGGCTTCGACAGGGTCTTGGCATTTGCATGCAAATCTTTTCGTTATACCTCTGCAGTCGTTTGAGTGTTTGCACAGATATCTCTGTTTCATTCAGATTTGTCTGGTGGCTAGAATGTCTCTTTCACCGCACTCTCCCTCCTTTTTTTACCTAAAGTCTAAAATTTTCTCCAGATGCCATCAGAAGACAGGAAATACTGCTTCCTAGAACACAAAGTCCACAAGGCTCCTAGGCTCAAGATTCAAATAAACTCAGATTTGACATCAGTCTTCTGGCCATCCTTTTATTTGCACCGTTTGATGTTGTGTTTCATGCCTCGTTGGGATTTTTGTAAGGAAAGAGAGCCTCCGAGTGTCCAAAATACCAGAAACGTCTTAGCATTGATGGAAAATGAAATATCAAAATCCTCCTGAAAAAATGGCCTTTGCTCTTTGCAGGATGAAAATGCTGCACACTGATGCAAAAATCCATCCCTACAGATCCAAGTAGGGATAAGTATGCGGAAAACAACCTCTGTGGGCCTGTACACAAACAGCAGTGTTAATGAAGCCTTCCAACAAAATAACAAACTCATTTTGGTTTTCTATGATTTAAAAACCCCTCCCTCACCGTTGGAGATTCTTGGGGAGAAAAGTATTGCCATGGTGGTCACTGTGTGACTGGAAACAGACAACAATGTCACTGATGGTTTTAGCACAATTACTGCTTAGAGACATCTCAAAGTCTTTAGACTGTTTCAGACCATTTTCCACTTTCCCGAGGATAGAGCAATCATGCAAGACAGTTGTTTGTCTTTTTCCAGGGGGCTTTGAACTTCTTGTTTTTGTTGGGGGTTTCAGGGTGTGAGAGAAGGGAATCTGTTTTGATGGGTTTGTTTTGAAGGCTCTGGGGTGGGCAGGGCCAGAGAGCATTGATCTGGAAAAGAGACGTCCCATGCCGAGCCCCATGTCTGAGCTGAAGGTCAAGGGGTGCTCAGGGAGAGCAAGGCCGGCACAGAAGGGTGAGGGCACTGGGGTCAACCCTCCAGAAGGGTGCTTTGGGGGTGGGGACCGGGAGGAGGGTGGTCCCATGAGAACGCTCCGTGAATTAAAATGCAAGTGTTGACGAGTAACTATGGATACTGGAACACAAGCCTGGAATACCCAGAGACTCGCAGCAAACATACACAATTGCACAACAATAGAGGTTCCTCCCCATCTCCTTTCACCACTTGCTTTTAGCGGTAAACGCAGCATCGAAGGCAAATACACAAAATTGAATCTGTAGTGGACATAGGCAAGGCTGCTTTAACAAGGCTGCCTAAAACAAAGCTTACGTTTAGCATAACAAACTATTCAGTTAGACAGTGGAGTTCAGAGATGCATCACAATGAAACTTTTAGATGGTGGTATACAGACATTTTGGAAGCAAATATGCATTTAAAGCTTCTAAAAAGAAGATCATTCAAGGAGGTCAATACGCAGTGACAAATAGCAAATCCCATTACTTCTGGAAAGTAAAAGAAAGAAGCTGATGCAATCCTGACCTCACTTATTGAAGGATAAAAATATTGTAGATGGTAATACTAAGATGGAGTGTCTACAAGGTTGGCAGAAGTCAACATAGGATGTTGTGAAGTCTGGAGACATGAAGCAGAGGGTTTGAGAAGTGGGATTGTTGAGGGGACCCTCACGACGGCTTGTGGGCAACGTAGCATAGCTCAAATTTGCTAAGAGTGGCGATACTGTTTCATACTACACTCTTAAAAAGTGCAGAACCCTTTAAACCAACAAGAATTTCTCAAAACCCATGACTGTTCGACACCAGTTTTTGGCCAAAGATAACGAAACAATATTTAGGAGTGAAATACACTGATGTAATTATAAAAATTATGCCAAATTATGTCCTGTCCCACTGTAATCTAATAAAATGATAATGGACATTATTTAGAGGAGCTAAAGAAAACCTTGGAGTAAACACTTGACTCCAGTAAGACCCACTCAGAGTTTCCGTTACTGAAAATGTGATTTGTGGGGAAGTGAATTCATTTATTGATGCAAGACTCATCTCATTGTCTTCCCCAGCCTTGCACACAATACCTTTGGGAGAAGTGGTGTGTTGGTGGGGGGCATCGATTGACCTCCCTCAGTGTGGATAAGCTATGATCTCTGGTCTATATCCTCTCACCCGCATCTGTCAGACGTCGTCTCTCGCTGTTTGTATGATGAGGATTATTCCCCTGGAATAATCTTGTGAGCTTAATTGAAATGGATTTGAATAACATCGCTGATATTCTGTTTGTGAGAATATAAATGGAGCATGTTTACACTTTTGTTGTTTACAAGATGGCAGGATTACGATGATCAGTTCATGGTCTGTCAGTGCCATTTGGGGCTGTTCTGAGACCTGTTTTTTGAGTTCTCTCTTGTTGTAATGATCAGATTTAGTCGGCTATACATCAGCATGAAAACGGGAAACTTATTGTTCAAGCTCATTTGCTATGGGGAAACTCATCAATCATGGTAGCCACTCGTGTTTGAATTGTCATTGTCATACTGAAACCTTTTCCTTTTTTCATGTTAATAGCTTTGCACCATTTGAAAACACTAATTGGACCAAATCCCAGATTAAAAATTATTTATTTCTTCCTTCGTTAACAGTAGTTTTATACAAGAAATGATGTTTACAGACGAACCAGTTCACTCACTCGTTGCATAAATACACAAGACGATTTGATTTGCCACTTTCTTTATTATCAGGTCATTTGGTTTAGAAAACGTTTTGTCCAAATTAGAATTCAGCAGGCACCCAAATAGATCAGATAATTTCTGTAAAGCTACATTATTACAGCTCATCCACTACATTAGGACTGCTTTGTGAGTCCCAGTTCTGCTGTTTGTGGAAATGACTGCTTGTAGTGGTTAAGTTTTGCTCTTTTTAGAGCATGCAGTAAGACATGCAATATCCCAAACCACAACTATGGTCTGCACCACTTTAATAAAGAGCTATTTGTAATTTGTAGTGATCTGACAGAAGTTTTGGCAGTGTGTTTTTATGAAAATTATGGGGGTTGTTTGTATGACAGTCGAGTTCTAGAGTTAGTTAGCAATGTTAGATTCACAGCTGCAGTTTCATATTAGAGAACTAGCAAATAGATATTAAAATACTGTTCATTTAAGATGGTAAATGGACTTATATGGGTTTGTCTTTTAGGGAAAACCATTCCTTAGTATGGCCGTTTTACTTGACGTGGAAGCAACTTATCAAATGCTCTTCACACACTTTACAAAGGTTTTTATTTAAAGAACCATCCACTGCAAGGTTTTATAGGTAGCCAAAGCAGTTTTTATGGTGTCACTTCGAAGAACCCACAAAGAAAGCTTTAATTTTCGTAAAGTCGGCGAGAAAGGTAAGAGGAGGTCAGATAAAAGCAGGATGAGAGAGCTGTCATGGGTGGGTGTAAAGGTGAGGCTCGTAGCAGAGAACAGGAGTGTAACAGTATCTCTGTCCTCAGCAAGCACAAACGTTTCCTCACATTGCCCTTTCTGGGCTGCGCAGCCATGTTCAGTCAGTTTATTTGAATTAAATGTCATTCTGGGGTTCCATGTGGAATGGCTATATCCTTCATTTTAATGTGGTCTGTTTGATTTAAAGCAAATAAATAAATAAATGCAGCGAAAGCTGTCCCGCACTGATTTGTAGCTGCGGGCCACGTTTGAGGTCTTTACAGTTTCTTATAGGTATTCTTTCATTCTTTCCAGGCCAGTAGGGGAACTGGCTTTGTGTAAGTTGGCAGAGGTCCATCGCGCCATCTTCTTAGAGTGGTAGAAACAGCCAGAGTCTGTCCAGCTACCCTAAAAGGGCTACTTGTTTGTTGCCTTAGAGCATGACTCCTGTTAATACGAGCCACTTAAGCACTTGCCACTTCTGTGCAGAGCCTCCTAAAACCTCGACATTAAAAACACAGATCGTTTTTGACTCAAGAAAAACCTTGGAGTCAAGTTTCCACTGAATACACAGATTCCCTGCTCCTTCAGCAATATACAAAACAGCAGCAATGGGGCATGAAGCCAGACACACACCTAGACATTTCATACTCTCCGTTTGTGAAAATTGCTAAATTACGGTCAAAGTGGAAGGTTACATGGAAGAAAATATCTTTACAGTTCCCAAGCTGGGAGCATCTACTTATACTGCTGAACTACTTCTTTTCCTGCAGTTGGTTTTCCACCTTCCTCTGTAATGTAAAGGAAAAACACAGGCTAGCTTTGTCTTTATTCTCATTTTATGGGCTAGTGGCGATGCAGTTTGTGTAAAACCAACACAATTATGGATGGGCTGCATCATCGCCTGCCTTGAATTACTGCAGCTTGTGTAAAATGTCTGCTGACAGCACACTATGTTGGCATTAATTAGCTCGTTATTCAGTAAACGCAGCAGCCGCTCCATGAGCTTTTGGTGCCTCTGGTTCATGGGGAACTCATTTGACACTGCACTGGCTGAAGCTCACATATTAAAAAACGGAATGTTATAGTATAATAACAATTTTTTGAGAATTATAATTTATAAACATAAAAGAATTAGCTGACTTTTTTATTTTGGAAATCAAAAAAAAAAAAAAAGTATAAGGTAAAACTGCAATTCAGCACTGAAGGATGAGCACATTGGTGTTGGCTTTGATCTCGTCTCTCATATCACCAGTGCCTCAGCGCTGGCACAATCACTCTTGGGAGGCAATGCAATTGTCTTTTGGCTAGATGTTGCTCTGGTGACGTCAGGAACTTTAAAGGGATGTCAAAGTGATGGACTGATTGCTTCAAACTCATTCATTGTGCCAGAAGAAAAGGGGAAATAAAATTTGCACGACACTGAAAGACCGGCCACACCAACTCATTACTTATCCAATTCCATCCTTTTCCTTTGATTAGATAGGCCATTTCATTATGCTATAATTTAATTAAACTTTAAAGGCAGCTTGATAGCATTGCTTGAATGGCTTATGAGCTATCGCAAATGTTTTGCTATGAATTATTGTTACTTTTGATAATGTAACATGTACATCATAAATTGATGGATTGCTTTTAGACAGGTAATGGCCTTGTAACTATGCATGGGTCTGACCTTTGAGTTGAACCATTGATCCAAACCAATTCACTGCCTCAGAAGGAAGGTTCTTTTCAACCCAATTCGAATACTACTATGTTTTTGATGAGTGTTATAGGGTGTAGCCATGAATCTAGGCACTAGACTACATTTTGTATACACTGCAAACCAGTTGGACTGGCAGGGGAAATTGTGTTAAATAAAAAATCTTTGTTGTTAGCGCATTAGTAGATTATTCTATTAATTCAGCATTTATTCATTATGTCAAGTTTACTCCTTCATACGATGTGACCAACTTGGACCAACTTTGGACAGTGACCACTCTCAGCAGTTCAGTGTCTTCCTGTGTTTAAAACAAGTGATGTGGTTGTTTTTATGTGATGAGCTTATGTTCCGATTGACTAGTAAAAGTGTCCTACTACAGTTTTTTTCCCTGATGGAGTGTTTGAATGATGCTCAGGTCAGCATCTAAGTTAGAGTTATACCTTTTGCAGCCACTTCTCCAGTAACCTGGAGAAAATTCATATTAAGAGTGCTGTTACTTTATGCAGTAGACATTTATACTGTGTAGATTTAAACCTGCTCAAACACAATATCAGAACATTTGAGATACGTGTTTTCTGCAGAACAGATACATACACAGTTATGAAGGGATATCCGTCTATCCACTACACCACAGCACACAAACCCTTAGACTTTAAGGGGTTAAGTAAATTAGCAGAGTAAGGGATATAGAGATTGGTCTACTGGATATAATCCCCTTTTTATAAAACAGAAAGGAATTCAGTGTTGCATCTGAAGTCAAGGTCACTGCTCCTTTCCTCCAGATACTGTCAAAGGAGCACTTGCAAAGGTGCAATATTCAGCAAACCTGCTTGATGGCATTACCCATCTTTCAGTTTTGTGCCAGAGAGCAATTCTTAGTCATTGCCCTGGTCTTCACAAGCACACCCTGCATTCCTGTGGGGATCCTTTTTCATCAAAACTGTTTTGTTCATTCCCATGCTGTTCCAGAACGCAGACTAAAGGCTGTCTAGCTGAACAGTAGGAAATTTTTTACTGCTGCTGCTGCTGCTGTTCATGGTCAGATCTCAGGTTTCTTAAGAGCTCGTGTATCATAATAATGTGTTCTAAAGAGCCCCCGAATGGTCAGGAAAGGGCTAGGGCTCTCTGGGTGAAACGGAGGTAGTGGCAGGAGCCGAGGACAAACTTGTCATTTTTTTCTGAGCACATCTTCAACTTGGCTGTCGCACGGTTTGCAAAGAACACAGCGTTCCCCAGGCCAAGGTTCACTGGCAATGCCAAAGAGGAACATAAACCTTTACGTCAAGCAGAAACAGACACAGGTTGCTTTCATTCATTGCTCCACTTTAAGCATCAAAGGACGAGAGTCATGGAAGTAACAACAGGGGAACTGGATGTGAAATTTGTACTTGGATTTGTCTTGGTTTGATTGGTAATTGGGCAAAAATGCAATGTTTATGCAGTTTGACAAACAAAAATAACTTATTAAAACCATCAGCGGAACGTGTTTTCAGTTCCATTAAGCTCTAATACTGCAAACCTTGTCAACGACTAGAGTACGGAAATTCTCTCAGAAAGGTGACTTTGTGCCCAGAAGGCGCATAAGTGTCCAAAGAATTTTGAATCACACTATTCACTGTGTGGATCATCAGCCAATATTTTTGTGAGTATTTATATGAAAAAAGTAGGTAAAACATTATACACCAGTTCAATGTGTGTCACACTGTATTCTTGGTAAAAAAATAAAGAATTTAGCACTTTAAATTAATACATTAATTTTGATTATCTCTGTTTTTTAGATTTTTATTTTTCAACATGAACTCACATGCCCTTTGTATCCTATGGATCTTTTATGATGAACGAACCTGAAGAATTGTTCCGAAATGACTGGAAATCAAATGTTTGTGTAGTAACTTACATTAAATGTAAGTGAATAGACACTATTAAGCTGTATTATATATGTATGTATATCATATCAACAATATTGGTAACAAAATAATGTTATTATTTTTTGCAGTTCATATACTTGTACATTTTTTGTATTTATATGGATTATGAAACTGCACTACCAGGCAAAAGTTTGGACACACCATCTCATTCAACGATTTCCTTTGTTTTTATTATTGCCTACATTATAGAGTAATACTGAAGACTTCACCTATCGCTCTGATGACAGCTTTGCATACTCTTGACATTTTTTCAGTCAGAATCATGAAAGATTGACCTGGAATGGTGTTTAATTAACAGATCTTCTTCGTCAGGAGTTATGTAATGGAATTTCTTGCCATTTTAATGTGTTTGGGATCATCAGTTGTGATGGTTGCATTGGTAAACAGTTAATGATCCTGTTCCACTTTGGTTCTACTCCACATTATAGCAAGAACCACTTTTTCCTTATCACAAAATATATTATGATTTGGTTGTTGGTTCACTGCATAATTCCATGTGTTTCTTCATCATTTTGTTTGTGTTCAATATCAATCTACAAGAAGGTGTTTCTAAACTTTAGAGTGGTAGTGTATACAATTCATGCAGAATTTTATACGCTAATTTTGTCTATAAATGTATACAGTCAGCACCAACTATTGGTACTCTTTGTGAGGTGACCTTTTTTTACTTGGTTTTAGGAACCAAAAACCCATACATTAAGCGGAAACAGGCACATGTTGCTTTTATTCACTGCTCCGCTTTAAGCATCAAAGTACTAGAGTCATGGTAGAAACAAGAGATGGAACTGAATGTAAAATGTGTGTTTGGATTTGTCTTGGTTTGATCTGTAATTGGGCAAAAATGCAATGTTTATGCTGTTTAACAAACAAAAACCTGTTATGAAAAACACCACTAAAACAAAAACATCAGTGAAAAACAAAACACAACAAAACAAAACAAAGCAAAAACAAATGAGTTGCTGTTTATTGGCACCCCTAAATTTATTATTTTGTGCGACCATCAGCAATTTTTTTTCCGGTTATAATTCCTTCTGAGATACAGAGCATAAAGCAACAACTAAGACTCAGTAGGGTCCCTAGATCCTACAGGGTCCTCTGTCTTCTCTTTTGGACTCTTCTCTTCATCTAACCCTCCTCAGGTTTCCATGGAGGTTAGATCAGGGGACTGGGATGGCTATATGAAAACCTTGTGGTCATTGTGGTCATTGAAGAATTTTTGTGAGGATTTCAGTCATATATTTTGCATCTTTGTTCTGTTGGAAGATCCAACCACAACCCAGTTTTAGCTTTTTTGGCTTGGAGTCCATGATGCCATGTTTCCTAACAAGGTTTCCGGGGTATTTGGTCAAAAAAAAACATCACAGATCCTTCACCATAACAGTCGAGATTCGATTCTTTTCTGTATAATGAACCATCTTTGGATGCCAAACCCATTTTCCTTGTTGAGTCCTTGTTGCTACCTACAACAACTAACTGCATGACTTTGATTGTGAAGGGACCGGCACAGCGTGAGCGCCATAAACTCGGCAAGCGATCTGTTGAAGCATCTAATCATGCAAATATAGAACTCATGGCTTGAAACCTCTGCACTGAGGAAGAGAGTGTTTGCATATTCCCCTGTATATTTCAGTTTAAGCAGATTTGTGTGGGGGTTAAGAGTGTAATATTGAAGTAAATTAGAGTAGTACGACTACATTTTCCCTAGCAAGTAAGTAGAGTGCCCCAATGCTGGTTATATCTTACGTTTTGATCAATAGTTTCATTGTTTTAATCAAAACAGAGACAACTTGACGACAAATCATGAATACTGTGTCTCTGAATGATGGTACATACAGTCCCGGTTTGCATTAGGTAATCCTATTAGTGCTCAGTGTCTTACCTACCATTTGCAGGACACTTAGCTCAATCTCCTTCCGAATGGTTTCGCTTTTTTCCGAGGCATGTTCCGAGGCAGCATCGCTGCTGTGTGTACCAGCTTTGTGTAGAATGATGACATTGGCCCTGAGTGCTTATGCAGTGAGGCCAGTGCCTTGCTGCCACTAGCTGACTTGAGGGAGCAGGGCTTGAGATGTTCCCACCACCGTGGGGCGGAAGTGTCACTGTCACACACAGAAACAAATCCTGACTGGCCCGCATCCCTCCGTCCTCCGCAGAGCAAAGGACACGGCTCTGTGAAGTGGGAACATCTAATGCCCCCGGAGAGAAGAGTTATGTAAAGGACTGAAATATTCATCTGCCCCACATGAGAGCGCTTTTCACTCCCATCACCTGAGAATGCAATCACCTCTGTAATCTAGGTCAGAACTATGTAAAGTGGACTACGATCAGAAAATCTGAAGAATCGGTTTACTTCGTTTATTGCGCACTAACGCTTCCAGAGGTCATACAGAAGTATGGAGTGGAAATTGTTAATGAGATTCCATTTGAGCTATTTTGACCAAAAAACGGCTTTTCTGAAAGCTCAGTGGATCGTGTAGAAGATAAGAACAGAAATGTTCTTGTCCTCATCCCTAATAGTCAATCTTTAAGATCTGTTTGTTGGAGTTTATATACTAATGTGTGCACTTTTTATCTAACTGTAGCCTGTGATTGTCAGGCTAACTGTGATTTGTATGTAAAACTTCACAAACGAAACAAGATGCAAAATACAAAAAAACAGTAGGATTTCTTTTTTTTAGCACAAATTTATTTTGTCTTTCTCTCTCTCTCTCTCTCTCTCTCTCTCTCTCCAACAGATAATTAGATTCAGAATCAGGAGAATCAGAACCAGGAGAAGATTGAATGATCCAACCACTGAGATGCATTTGAGTACCTTGGCTCTTGATCTCCTAATTGTATAAATTGTATAAAATCTCCTAAAATTATAATAAGAGGTAAATTGGTAAACATGACATGCATGTTTTCCTCATGGTTTGACAATCCACTATTTGTGACCTGCTACACTCCTAAAGATAAAGGTTCTTGGCTTTAACCTCCATATAATCTTGGCATAAATGTGAATTTAATCATTTAATCATATGGAGGTTCTATACAGGGGTTCATCTTTATACGTCCTACGCTGATTTTAATATCATCTTTATTCAGAAGCTCAGTGATGTAACACTCAGATTATGTGTTGGTCTTGTTCCTGCATGGAATACATGTCTGAGTAGGGTTATTTAAATGTCTGCAACAAGTATGCATGGAGGCCTGGTGCACCAACCACAAGCCGTTTCCATATGGAAGCTGTGCGCAAGAAGTAGCAAGGCGAGAGGAAGCTGTGCCCCACAGAGGAGGAATTTCCAGGAACTGGTCGTGACCAAGCCGGCCTCATTTATCAACTTTCCTCCCCAAAGGCAAGGCTGAGATTGACTGGCCTGGTCATGACATAAAGCAGAATACAGTCAGAGCTTCCACAAAAGCACCACACACACACTCACCCACACACACTACTCTTCTGTCTATATCACACAGAGGCACCGCAGGCATCCCCAGTGGGGAGCATGTTCCTGTAAATCATGCAAAGCCACTCTATCTGGGTGTACACCACAGCTTCTCTGAGGATGTGTGGAGATAATAACTGTGGTGATGTTTCAGGAGTGGGAAATTAGCAGAAGGTCTCAATAATGGTCGTTTCTGGAATAGAGGTGTCAAACTGGTGGGATTCTGGCTCCTTTCCAAGTTTCACAGTCCATATCATGGATGGCTGAAGTTTTCTCACTGCTTTGAATTAAAACATATAAAGTTTCCGTAGGTTCCATTCACTCCCCAATACATGCAGGTAAAACATGCTCCATTTTGTATTCACAAATACAATTTTTTTTCATATTTTTACAATAAAAATGTATATTTATTTGCCTCTTCAGTCTTCAGTAGTTTAGTCCCGCCCATTCACAGTTTTAAAGAATATTTCACACAAAGACTGTGTTATGAATGGGACACAAAACAGGGCAACCAATGAGAACAGAGGGAATTTGATCTTAAATGCACAGTAACAAAACAGCCTGCTTAATTGTGAGTGATAAAGAAAGAGGTTGAAAAAATGGTCATAAAAAATGAATTACGACTGTTTTAGGTATATTAAACCACATAAATGTGACAAGCAGACAAAAAGAAAAATGTAGCATATGGACCCTTTTAAAAGCTCTAGTTACACAGCCAGTTAAATATAATATAATCAATCAAATACATTGCGGGTAACCCTCATTTAACCTATTTTACAATGCAGTGGTGCATTAATAGGGCAAAGGGAATTAAAAATGATAAAAACAGGAGTTGAATCAACTTAAAAATCACAGGTTTTTTACTTTAATTTAGATTTAATTATTTCTTATTTTTAGTAGGCCAAAACAAATCCAACGTTGTAGATAAAACCAACATATTGTGTAGCACTATTTATACTAGATCTAGTCCCAGAGCAGCATTGATGCCCACAGAGAGAGGAAATGTCCTAAAACACCTCCAAACACTCCTGAATTACAGGTGGCTGATTATCTTTCTCTGAGTTACGTGCAGAATGTCATGATGTTGGAAGCACCAAGGCAGAAACGATACTGATTGCAATATCAGACATTATCAGAATGTGAACGATGAGACTGGAACACAGAGTCCTTGCTGCAGGCCTTCATGTAAACAGTCTGCTGCTGTTTTTATTGCCATGATCCACAAAAGCTGAAAAGTCTGGAAAGTCTGACAAAACCTAGAAAGCAAGACTCGGCTGGCTTTTTCATACACTTCTCAGAAGGTCTGATGAATCTTCTCAGAAGATCTGACGAATTTTAGATGAAAAATTACAGCTATTTTTATTTAGATGCAAGAGATGTAATAAAACTATTTGAGGATGCGTCTACATTCCTAATGACGCATGAAATGCTGTTTATAATAAAAACATGGAGAACAAATATTTTGGCGGAGACAAAAAAAAAAAATAAAGCAATACATTTGGATAAACTTGCATTCTGGTTTGAAGATCGAGCCCATATCAATAACGGTTTGCCAGCCAATATGAATTCCAAACAATTCTTTAGAGACCCTATTCATTTTGGTTATTTAGGCAACATCATGTCGATTACAGCCGTACTGTGAAACGCTGAGTGAAATGACAACTCTTTCCACCTATTCATCATAGTCTGTTGCATTGGCCTGGGTACAGGGTTTTTCCCCATCTCCCCAAGCATGAATTGATCTCATCCTTCGAGGGAACACCTTGAATTTTGAAATGTACGAAGCTCTTGGCCCTCAATTGGAGCAGATACAATAGGTGTCAGAACATGCATCACTCAGCGCTTTGCTGATGGTTATCTTTTGAAAGCTGGGTACAGTAAACACCAGGTGGAATTTCCCTTTCAGGTCTGACAAAACCACACATACACACATACAATTCCATACCCACACTCAGGGAGGTAATGAACAGGTTCTTCCATCATGGCCAATCCCTCTTTTATTCATGAGATCCTCAAAGGAGGACGGTGTATCTTTTATTAATAATCAGTTAGTTTATCTAAATGTGCCTCAGCACTGGTGAGACTTTCTGAAAACCCAAAGAATGCCAATTGCAAATAATACAAAACTATTCAACAATTATAGATGTTCTGATATCTCCATTGTTGGTTTAATGGCTCCTTTATTAGTGTTACTCAGGTGGAGGGTCAATATTCCTAAAATGCCTCTCCTCCAACAGTGAGCCTTGGTTCAATAAAGAAATATTTCTGTCTCCTTGCTTTTGCACTAAACAATATTTTACCTGACACAGGAGCTATTATTTTATGGTTGAGGTGCAGAAAAGAGCAATGCATTTGATTACACTGCATAGATGAAACCTAAAGTAGGCTTGGCGAGGCAAATTCTGCATTTGTTCCACTTTTGACCCCTAAGATCAGAGCAGAAAGCAGAAAACTGTGTGTGTGTGTGTGTGTGTGTGTGTGTGTGTGTGTGTGTGTGTGTGTGTGTGTGTGTGTGTGTGTGT
>JBBKCR010000038.1:4002807-4013293 GCA_037577295.1 Ladigesia roloffi | reverse complement strand
CAGTGGAGCACCTTAAGCTGGTCAGTCTGTGGCTAAAGGTACTCCCCCTGTGGATCACCACACTGTGGAGAGGGTGGATAAAGATCTAACAAAGCAAACATTATATAAACCTTTATATAATATCAAAAGCTACCCTCTTGAACAAGTAAGCATATGAACAGGAGAATAAGTCACATCTGTTAATGTGATTTGACAAAACAGTCCTGTGCACTTACTTACAAACTGTTCTGTGAATGAATATGAATACCTTTGATGATGCAGAACGCTCTATTCTATCTGCTAATCTGTTTCCAACATGGACATGTGTACTCCCTAAGCCTGTTCGTGAAATGTCACGACCCCAATATTTCCAACATGAATGGAGGGGTGATATTAGTCCCTTGGATACTTTTTTATGTAAGAGGTTCTCCATCACATTGGAGTGGAAGTCACTATGACGTCCTGCACATTTCTTTTTCTAATTTTAACTGGAAAAACGGTTAATGTGAATGATCATAGTTCTTACTGAGAATGAATTGCAATGCAAGTTGCTCCAGTTACAGTGAATGATTACTATTTCACAAACGGCAGAACCGCAACTGCGTAATGTAGCCGCCTGACATTGATGGCTAAATTGATACTTACTCGATTCGACGGGCAAGAGATTCTTTCATCTTGATGTAAGTCAAGCCAATGGTCTACCTCAGGAGTCATTGCGGATGTTAAGGATAGCAGCAGGACTCTTTTAGCTGTGCCTCTGCCTGACCACAACAAACATGTCTTATAAAAACACTGCCGCATGACCACACTGCGGGCCCGGATCCTTCAGCCCCTGCCTTCAGGGTTGGCTAAGATTGCTGCTTGTATGCTTCTAAAGGAGTGTCCTCTGGCGCTCTGCAATTCTCACACCGCTGAGACTTGCTGACCCATATTTGACTGTTTGGGAAGTCTGCTACCGGAGGAAGGCCAGCAGGGTTAGGGCGTCATGTTTTGGTTTCTCTCACTGAATCTACCTGCACCAGCTGCTTTCGTTTTTCATTACACTTTGTGAGGTATTCTCAGGTTGAGGTGGTGGACTAAGTTTATACTGGAAACTTACTTCTGTGTTTGCAGAATATTCTCCGCTAGGATTAAATATAGGTATAACAATAGGTTTCACTTGCATTTCGCTTCTATTCTAAGGAAATCCATTTATTCACCATTCAAATTGTTGCAGTTTATGGTGCTGTATATGACTGAGCATGTTCTCTAACTAGAACAGACTGCATGTAACAGCCGCAACAACAGCATCCAGCATCCACCGAGGGACGGTGTAAACACACTCCCAATATATTTTGGTCTTTTGGGTTCAAATGCGAAGCCTAAATCTTTTTTTAATAAGCATATGTTTTGTTTTTTTTACAGCTTAGTATTTTATTAATGTAATTTTATCTTGCAGTGACAGGTTTTAATTGCATTGTCTCCAAAACAATAAAATAACAATACTATTACGTTCCTAAATAATGGTACTAAAGACATCCTGAAGAAACTATACTTGTGAAAGTATGGGTCAGTGGAAATACAGTGCAAGAAATACTAGATTGAAAGTCTGAATTCTCAACATTTACTTAAATGTATGACAATGAAAAAAAGTAAATTAACAAATAAATTGAACATTTTATGCCGAACAATTGATTGTACTGGTCTTCGCATGAAGACAAATGCTCAGAGTTGTGAGCAATTTTATTTTACATTTGTTTGCATTTGTTTAAATCTTTCAAAATAAACGTATTTAAACAAAACAATTACTCAAATTTTTCCAGACCACCACAGTGACTCTCTGAGAGTGTACTCCTTTTATGTTCTGGCAGCAAACTTAATGGCACTTTAAGGTACCAATGATGATCTGATTTTTATATAAAAAATGATTCTGAAATAAAATTGATCTGTTATTAATTGTTGCGCTTGAAGATGAGCATCTCAGAGTAGATTCTCATGCTGAAACACTGTAACATAATATGATACAAAGGGACTGTTTGGAGAGATGCCATCTCTACTTATTTCATACAGCTTACTCTTCAGATTATGGATATGCATGTTAATGTGGTGTTTGTTTTTACTGTAGGTAGATGTTTTAATTGTGATAATCAGTTGTAGATGCTAATGACACTGCCACTACATTCTGCATGGAGGGGTGATAGACCTGAGAGACATATCAGTGGACTGAACAGGTTTGGAGTTGTGGATCTGAGACCCGCCTGAATATGTACTTGTTAACCCGACCCCGGCAGGCAGCTGCGGAGAGGTGTGGGAGGAGGTCAGCCTCTTAGACGAGGTGCAGGATTCAGGGAGGGGAATTGAAGGACTAATGAGACATAGAGCTGGCAGTATTGCCCTCCAACAAAGCGCCCCACACCCTCCCCTGCCTTCCCATTTGATCCTTCGTTCTCTGGGCCTCCACCTCCACTCTCCCTTTCGGTCCCTATTTTCTTGGAAATTCATTGTGGGGGAGAAGATCAATAGGGGGTGAGGAGAAAGAGCAGGGAGGTACAGGGAGGCTGGGAATGGGAAAAGGGTTAATGGGGGGCAGGGAAGCCCACCCGGCAGCTCCAGCATTGCTTTGTTATGCCAAAGTGAGTTGGGCCGGGTGGCTGTGGGTTCTGCTGATCCCAGCGCAGACTCTCCGAATATGACAGGCGTTACTTTGCAGAAATACAGCTGAGTCTGGCGCTTTGTGGACCTGAGGGTTTATATTACAGCCCAGTGTTGGGTTCTCAAAGGTACACTTTGTGCTATCCATAAGATCATATTCCAGATTATTCTCTTCTTCTTGTTTTGTGTGGCTTTCTTTTATATTTTTTACTTTTTAGTCAGATAGCCAACACTTCAGTCTATTTTTTTCAGTCTAATCATTGCCACTGTGGTATTTTTATGTATGTACACCATTTGGCAATGCTAGCTACCCATTTTTTGTCATGTCACGATGAACTGACCAACCCTCATCACATTCATTTAGTAAGAAAACAGCCTTACTACTACTTTGTATCAAAGTGTCATGATTAAATGTTATTCTTACCTAAATAATTGAATCCCTTTCAAGTCACAATCAAGACAAGAATTGTGTTATTTATAAAGAATTCTAACCAGAATTTTAATTTGTTTATCAGAATTTTAACTTTTAGTTATTTGATTTTTCATTAAGTAATTTTTCCATTTATTAATTTGGCTTACTGCAATGTCATCATGGATGTAGAAGCTAATAAATGCAGAAGTGAGATTCAGGTTCACTGGCTGGTGGTAAAAAATGTACACCCTAAAGTAAAATTCTCTTACAAAATATAGATCAGCCTGTGTTTTTCAAGTGTTTAAACTGGAAAATATCCCTCCAGAAGCTACTGTGGTATGAATGCTCATTTAAGTGATTACAAAATAAATAAAATGCCATGAAGAGCACCTGTTAAATTGTGGATGTTCACTGCAGGGATGTAGAGCCTGGTGAGACATATACCTACCAAGTGCTGACTGTGTCCAAGACAGCAGAAAGTGAGCCATCTCCTCCACTCATACATCAGCTGGGCTCTCCCTACTGTGGAGATGGCCTTATCCAAAGGTAAGAAATATTATTCTCATGGCTCTCACAACAACCAAGGAACACTTTTTTTAAAGAGAAAAATAATAATAATTTTCTATTATTGCGGTTTTGCATTCTCATTTACATATTAAAGCTAAATTTATGGAAATGTTCTTTCTTTTCCAAAATATTAAATCACTTTGTGTCTTTTAGGTATCTGGACGAGCAGTGTGATGACATGAACTTTGCCAATGGAGATGGTTGCTCCAACCAGTGCAAAAAAGAAACCTTGTTTAACTGTGTTGGTATGTTTCACTACTATTTCATCCTAAGTCTTTTTAGCAATTTGGTTGATCTTCAGCCCAGTTCCTTAGATTTCATGTCTAATTATCTAATTTTCAGTCGTATTTTCCGTTTTTTCTTCCTGCTAACAATGCACAATAAGTCCAGAAACCGTTGACGCACTAGATAATATCAAAGTCCCATTGTGTTGTCTAGGCCATGCTTAGTCAGACTGGGATTTTGCAGGATTGTGATGCTAATGGTGCAACTTAACTGCTGAATGTTAGTGATTGGGCCCTCTAACTGACATGACGTGAAATCTCTTCACAAAGCCCTCTCAGACCAGACTACGAGCCACTGTCACTCTACAAAGACTTCCGACTAATCCCATTGCAGTGTGCTTTATGCGACTGAATTAATAGGAGTTCTAAGGATTTCTAAGACATCGGGTGAGCAGACTTTTTGTGAGTCTTTTTCCTACTAGCTTTGTTAGTGTTTCATTCATCTTTTTAGACGAGAATGTATGAATGGGGCCGAGTGGTGGAAGTGGAGACAAAACAGAGTGCAGACAGAGAAGGATAGCTAAAGAAGCCTTTGAAGTTTCCCCTTGATTGTATATTCAGCTAGCTGAAGGGAAGACCCGAGACACCTGTAAGAAGTGTGATCTGTGAATTTGCTTGGATGTCACAGCTTAATTAGCAACTCTCAGCGATGAGCCCGTCAAGCCGAACAGTTGTAAGACGTCCATTGAGTTTGTCCCTCACAGACAGTGAGATTTACAGAAGCCTCCCTTCTTTCCTTCAGAAAATTCAGTGTCAGCATTTTGCTAGCATTTCACATCCCTATGCTAGTTTACTATGGCCATTTTTTTTTCCTGATGCATCAGAACAGATGGAGCTAGCATTTTAGCTAGTCTTGCAAAAGGGAACTCACACGTCCATAAGGTCACTGTTTACGTAGAATGAACCTGTATAGGCCTTTCCCTAATGGTCCTCATCTCTCTTCAATACGTGACCCAATGCCTATCCTGTTCTTTTGACAGAAGTGCTGAACCATGGTCTGACTGATGGTTCTGCCTCTAGGGAACAGTTAGCAGAAGGTGTCTGCCTCTTCAACAGGATCCAGACCATTGTGTGTGTCCCCCTTTTTTATCCATTTTCTTCCATATCCTGCTACTTCAGCAGCTTTCTATGGAAAGGTCATATATCTTGATTAAATGTTAACTGCATTGAATAATTTAGCGATGATCCTTTACAGATGGAGGTAGCTGTGCTAGCATTACAAGATTCCACTGTAACCGTAGGACCTTCCAAAAACACTTTATGACATGACTTCATGTTTCCGCTCTTGACTTTCCAAGTGGTAAAATATGCGACATGAAGAAAATGCCTCGGCTTTATCACATCATGGTGTTTTTGTATGACTCACAGTTGTGTTGAACAGGCACCAACACAAACCTCTCAGGGAGAGCGAGTATTTCGGAGCCCAACCTCTGGCACTTGCCGCAGTATTTTCCAGGGCTGTTTTTCAATATGTCACCCGACAAGCACGTGGAAACGTGGTATTAATGAAACCAGTGCTTTTTTAGCACGGGAAGGGAGGCAAAGAGGTGCCGTTTGAATGTTCTGCTTGCACCGTGGCTTCCTCTGGATGATTTACACCTCGGCTGCAGTGGGCCCGAAGATACTTGTTTTCCCTGCCATCCTACTCGCTTACATAGTGAGTAAGTTTGCCAGGGAAGGGGTGCTCATATTGATAAGTGGATATCCTGCAAACGTGTTTCCTGGTTCAGTGGCTCTTGACCAGCAGCCGGGTGAGACCCAGAGCAGGTGACAGGGCTTACACACCTCCCTTCAACCCTGAGAGCTGACTCAGTGTCAGTCACACATGTCTGCAGATTCCTAACACCTCAAGGTCCAGGAACAGGCCATATCAGTGTACTGAACTAGAACCTCCTCCTATTCCACTTGACATTCCAAAATTCCAGTGAGAGTATATTGCAAGGCCAACTTTTAACCTGCTTGTGTTTATGCCCGAGGTCAGCCACCTGACTCCATTTCTGAAATGATTTATTTACTTTAAATGGTTCAAACAAACTGCTTAACAAAATATGGGAATTAGGGCTAATTAGGGCTGTATTGGTTAGTAAAAAATGTGTTATTTATATATTTATTTTGCTTAGACTTGATCATAATTTTTTCTCAAAGACCTAAACATTATTCTATATTTGCTAAATAATTGCATGGTAAAACATGTTTGATAGCAGCTCAGAGATTCATATATTCATCTATTACATGTAAATGTCTAAATAAACAAATAACTGCTTCAGGATGCACATAATGTGGGTGTGTGTCCCCTCAATGGTAGGGATGTCCTCCATGTCCTGACATGGTGGCAAATATACAACATTTTAAATGTCTTTATAAACCTTAATTGACATTAATAAAATCTAGAAGTGGATTCCTTCATTGCCATTCAAGTGATTTTTGATAAAGAAATCTTTCAGTGCTTCATTACAGTGAATTCTGTAACAATATGTTACAATTCTGAAAATATGTGAGTTATATTACTACAGATACCAGTAAAAAAAAGTCAAAAGGTATAAGGGTGTGTAATAAAAAAAACACACAGAAATGTTATTTATTCCCTGCAGGCTGATATTTATTGCATTAATACAAACAGGTTGGTCAAAACCATCATTCAAGTGCTTTTGCTCTGTCCCACTCTCTAATGTGCAGGCGAGCCCAGTCTGTGCTATTTCTATGACGGGGATGGCGTGTGTGAGGACTTTGAGAGGGAGACAAGTGTGAGGGACTGTGGACTCTACACACCCAGTGGTTTCCTGGACCAGTGGGCAACAAGGGTGGAGGTTTCTACCGACCACAAGGTGCATTGCCCTGCTGAGGTGGCTGCTGGGTATCCTGCCGTGACAAAGGTGAGAAAATCAGGCCCACACACAAACACTCATACTCACACTAGTTTTTCGCGATTCAGCAAAATGTTATTCAGGGTCAAACTACTTGAGATTGAGTTTCCTTTTGCTGAATTTAAACAAAAGATTTTGCATCAGGGTACCAAATAAGTCTAAGCTCTTAAATTCAAATGTAAGATTTTAAGAGACAAATACACGTTTCCAAGTTTTTCATTTGAAAACATTGAAAAACACATCTTTAGTTCCACTCACACAAAGCAGGCATGCATACATTTAATGTTACCTGGTACACATATATTTAATTTGATGCCTGCAGACACTTTGTTAGCCAAGCTTTACCAAATACCTCCCAATACCCCATAAACATATTTTTGTTATTATTATTATTAGTAGTAGTATTAGTAGTAGTAGTAGTAGTAGTGTTATAAAAAAGCAACATAAATAACAATAATAATAATTATACTATAACAACAACAATTACAAGATCAATTTAAAAAAAAAAAATTATATTAGCATGATTAATTATTGCGTGCAGTGTTTTTTTTATGTGCACTGCTGACTTTAAATAATATTTATTTTATGTGGGAGGTCCCCCTGTTATGAAAGATTGGTTGTTAAAAACATTCAGAGTGTATTTTGTATAAACTGTGTAACCAAGTTTCCATATTGTTTGCCATTAGCTAGTTTCAGTACCTCACAACACTGTGAAGCAACTTTCTAACATTGAACGCTGCTACAGAACATTGACCTCACCATGATGCAAACATGTCAAACATGTCACAAGACGTCATGTGATGTTAGGAGTTGTCAATCACCGATTACGTCCAGTAAAATAACTGTGATGCTATGTCATGACAGATACTACAAACAATATATTTTGTCTCCTGACAGCTGCTGGTAATGGTAATATATTGTATTATTGTTTTATTAATGGGCATAATTTGGCATGACCATGCCTGACAGCATGTGACATTTGCTATGACATATTTCTGGCATATATTTGGCTATGTCAAGGTTATGTAGGAGGGTGCAGTTAAAGTTCTGCCCAGTGTAGTCCAACTATAGCAGAGGATTTTAAACTGAAAACTAAATATAATTAAGCTGCTCTTGTAGTGGTTCAATGTGATTATTTGTATGCATTTTGCTGAAGAACAAGCTATGTATTACAAGAAAGCAACGGGACAAGGATAAATCATTTTCAGATGTATTCTAGGTAAGTCTGATTTACAATTCTGTGAACATGCACAAAGTATCAGAATTGTGGTTCAGAATTGGGGTTCGAGTTTCAAGTGCACACGTGTAATATTTTATCTATGCGTCATTCGAACAATAGAGCTGTGTGCTAAAACGACGCAAACAATGCTAGCACTAGTACCGAACCCGGGACTAGCACTAAAGCAAATGCAGTTGTTAAAGCATCAGTAGGCATTTCTACAAATGCTAATAACAAAGCTTTAATTTTTGGAATCAGAGGGGAAATGCTAGACTTTCTTTTATCTACATTTGGGTTTGGACACTGCCCCCTAGTGTTGACGTTACGTCCAAGTATTTTGACACCTGTGCGAATGTCTGCATACCACACTCACACATGTACACAGATGCAGAAATGAAATCCAACATTCAGTCAACACATGTACGGTCCCTAAACTCATTCTTGGCCTTGACAACGAATCCAACCAAGATTATGTATAATAACTAACTTCTGCAGACCCTGACCGCTGATCACTGTCCAGTACATTCTGCTGAAGAGGCTTGCAAGAGCCCTTCACACAGTAGAACTGTAAAGCATTCACTCTTTCCAAGAAGCACCTTAACAAATGGTTTCGTTTTACTCCCTAGATATTTCAATATGAAATATTTATAATTTTACACATTTCTTGGCCACCTCTCCACCTCCTCTCCACTCTTTCATGCTGTTTGTAGAGCGAACCGCCCCTGCACCCATAATTGTCTACTCTCCCAAATAAATCATGTCAGAAAACTATTCCCATCATGCTCTGCACAACCTTAGGATTTATAGCTCTGAGCCAAACAGCCATTTTTCATTGCTGAGATTTGAACCTTATTGTTGCTCAGAAATATATTTTGTGGATTTTCGTCCAAAAAGGCATTATACGACTATGTGGATCATACAATACCCTCTGCGATTTAATACATGAATAGAACATCACTGCAAACAGTATATATTTGTAGCATTAAACAATTTGGTCAACAGCAGCTTATAAGAAAAAATAGAAATGAATATCGATCTAAACATGAAATAATTTTCTACCCATTCATGGTTTTCAGAGAGACCCTTCCTTAAGCTGCAATCAAGCAATCAAATAAAACAACATGCTGCCATCTGTTAAAGTTCTAAACCCTTTTTGAGAAGGTTTGGGAGCATGTTACCATGCATAGATTCATAAACAAAGGACTTAATGCTGGTAGTAACAATCAGAGGCAACAAATGGCCATTTTGCTTGGATTTGCACTGATTGTAGACAGTAGTAGCAAACCCTCAACTATTTTGGCTCATAGTGAAGGAGAATAACTGTACTTGAAAAACGATGCATCTAAAAGGCGTAGGCTCTGCGAATCAATGGGAATATTCCAAAAAATGAATGGAAACAGAAATGGCTTGACAAATGCCTGCTTGTGGTTTTAAGTGGAGCAGGCTTTAGCCTGTGATTGATGCTGGAGTTCTATCAGGATAAGTAATCATATATAGGGTGTTATTGTGTGCAGCAGCAGCATCTAGAGTTGCAGTGCTGAGTGTGAGGCAGAGGAGTCCATGAATCGATGTAAGGACGAGGGAGGGGGGGGCACAGAGGCTACTCCTTTATGGTTTCCTGGAGGAGAGGAGTTCCACAGAGGATAGCGGAGTACAAGTGGAACACTTGCAGAACTTTCACTCTTTCGCATTTTACCAGAATTCACCATACTTGTGGCTCATTTTGTAATCACTCAAATTTGGATGAGGTATTTGGCGATAAAAACAAATATGCCGCCTCTTTCACCTTCTCAGATTACCCAGCTGCCTTGGAAGTAAAACATACTGTAAAAATATTAAGATACAGTAAATTAAAATTCAGATTTTGAATATGAAAGACTGAATATGAATTTGAGCTTCTTACGTTTTAGAAGTTTACTCACAAACTCTCAGGAAAGCAAGTGAATGTGATGAAAGTAATTATATCATTATTTCCATCAAAATACATCTTTATGATTTATGAAAAAGTAAGTTATTCCTTCATTCATTGTTTTGTAACCGCTTTATCCTCACCAGGGTCGTGGGTACCCAAAGGCTGAAATTGAATTTAGACCCATACAATTTTAATTAACTTGAAGAAGCTGATATCTTCTCCTCGCAGCCACATATAATATGTTATATATTTAACCAAATGGAAATGCATGTGTTTGGAAGGATGCCATGCAGAGGGTATGTAAAATGAAGAGGAAAAGTGGGTCCAGTGTACAAATAGATGGAGCCAGGAATCATTTGGAAGTTTTTACTTAATAAAGTAGACCCAACCTGACAAGTCAATTAGCTCAACTCTAATGACACAACTATGTATCAAATACACCATTCACTGCACAGTCTATGTATGAGCTTGATGTCACAAAAGTTTCCGTACATCTGCCTGTGTAACTTTACATTTACATTTACAGTATTTAGCAGACGCTTTTTATCCAAAGCGACTTCCATTCTCTAACTACAGGGGACAGTCTCCCTCGAGCAACTTGGGGTTAAGGGTCTTGCT
>JBBKCR010000038.1:3974377-3984663 GCA_037577295.1 Ladigesia roloffi | reverse complement strand
TGTGTGTGTGTGTGTGTGTGTGTGTGTGTGTGTGTGTGTGTGTGTGTGTGCGTGTGTGTGTGCGTGTGCGTGTGCGTCTGTGTGTGCGTGTGCGTGTGTGACATTTCTCATCAGAAGGGCGTTTACAAGGCAGTGTACCGAGGATGGAAGCTGGCAACCAGGTGTTTGTGTGCCGGTGATGTGTGAGCCGCCACCGCCGGTCTTCCACAGCAGCTACCAGTGTACCAACGGCTTCCAGTTCAACAGTGAGTGCTGGCTGAGCTGCCCCAGGGCCAACCACACGGTGAGAGCGCACAGCCGCTGCAAACAGGTCTGTTGCTTTCCCTCACTCTTTTTCCGCTCTACGCCTGCATCTGTCATTCCCACCATCATGGACATTTTCTGGACTGCTCTCTCACCATAACGTGCCTCATATGTTCATGTTTTGTGGATTTTTTCCATCCTGCTCTTTTGTAATTCACGTAGGAGTTTCATTTCTCATTTCTTGTTAAATGAAAAGTCAATTTATGGGTCATCCCATCAGACACAACCTGTGTAGGAGTTCAAAACTGGTCTATACTCCCTCCCACAAATGTTATAGTTCTTACTCAAACTGCCATTTTTAAACTTGCTCTACACCACTGGTTGTCATGCAACTCTACCTGGCTTCAACACTTAGAATCAGATTTCAAGAAACAGCTAAACAGAACCTCTATGTCAATCAATGCACTATTAGTACCACCCTACATTTAGGCATTTACATAGAATGTAGTGCAGTTTTTTTAGGCTGAAATGGATTTTTTTGCATTCTGGAAAGTTGCTATGGGAAAATACATTTGTGGGAGGAACATGGACAGGACACTTGATTGACATCAAATTTAGCAGCTTGTTTTCCAGACATCATCCAATTTTGGTGCAAGTATCAGTATGAAAGCATTCCCTCCAAATTAGGGTAATGAAATACTGTATTTTTTTTCTGCTGATTTGTGAGTGAGTATTCTTGCTTTTTTTCTCCAAGGCTCCCTCCATCACTAGTGTGATCCGCTGCAGAAAGGATGGCAACTGGACAGGCTCTTTCCAGCTCTGCCCAGGACTAAAAGGCCAGTGCTCCCTGCCTCAGAACCTGGGACCTAGCATCCTCACCAGCTGCACTGAAGGAAAATACAACATTGGTCTGTATTGTCCACATCCATAATAATTTCAAACAATCGAATTCATGGATGCATGCAATTAAATTGGTTTATTACTCATGAAGGTGTTTAACCTCAGCTAGATCTGAATCATCAACTGACCTAACCATGCCGTGCCTTTCAATGCAAGGGTGAGCAAGCTAAATAGGGCAAAGCCCTACTTAACAAATTGATAAACTGAAGCGCACACCAGCATATCAGTTTATTGCATTAATCCATCAATTGCTTTATTAATGCATGTTTAATTTCGGGCATTTTATTTCATTTACCGCAGATCTTCAATTGATGTTGCGTTGAATTCATACGCCCCTAGTAAAATTTTCTGTTCAAATACATACATCTCAGTAACTCTGTCTGCTCTTGAGCAGGAGCCGAATGTGAACTGGCTTGCAACGACACTGGCAGTAGCCTGGTACTCCTCCCCAGGAACATGACCGGTAACGATGTGATGAAAGACCACTGGCGGAACCCACCCAAAGTTAAGGTGCGTTTAGATCCCAACAGTCCAGCGTCTTCCAGACCTGAGTGTCATTAACAATATCATAAAGTGTTTTGTCTCTTTTATATTTATCATGTTACTAAAACGCTCTTTCTTTTCTAAACGTTTCAGACGGGTCTGTTTGTTAAATAATTCCCAGCCCAGTCATAATAAAAGCATAGACCTTAAATATGTCCATAACTCAACAGTTATATTTAGCTCTGTATCGTGGTTGTTTAACTCTGGACTATGACGAAACTTCTCTGAAATCACACATAGTTGTCCAGAAGGTGGTCAAAATAAACACACCCTTAAATAAGCACACTTTAAAAGCCTGCTTTTGTTATTGAATGTATTGTGATTAATAATAGAATTAACCATTAACATTAAAATAGAAGTAATGAATGCTTCATCCACTTGGCTCTAAAATCCCATACGTCATATTGTTTATCAAACTGAAGTGGGAAGACTTAGACTGGACCACACACACTCGCTCGCTTACGCGCACACACACACGCAGAAATGGTTGTGACATTTTCCTTTTGCCCTTTTCCCTGTGTTTGAAAAAGGTAGGGAGCTGGTGGAGGAGGCAGTACGCCGATTGTCTGGAAAAAAAGAGATTTGTTACCTAACAAACAACCGCCTGGCACAGAACACAATGATTATAGTAATTACTCATAAAATCCTAAATCTATAGCAGAGCAGTGTTTTTTCTCGTAGCCACTGTTTATTGTAACACTCAGTGCAGTACTTTTGAAGCTACTCGGACGCTTAACCTCAGAAAACGTACATTATGTCATAAAACACGGCTCAGACACAAACACAAGCTTTCAGACAGTGGTGACGCATGTTTCTTATTTCCTCTTTTCTTACGGCACTCGGGCTTGACCTGCAGTACCTTTAGAAATGATGAGTGTAGCGGGTGAACAGCTGTTATTTTCCTGAGAACGAATTTCCCATCAGAACTGTCTGACCACTGCGCTGGACCATAGGCGTGGTCCGCGATGGCCTCAGAATGTTCGACAATAACCGTGACGATGTACTGAACTGCTGTTGAACCGCCGACGCTTCCAGAACGACAGCCTGAACAGCTCACCTAGTGGATAAGGGCGATGCCGCCGTAGGTGGACGTCCTTTCTTTGACACTGCAAATGCATCCCTCCCCTCAGCCTCCCTCACTCCTGTATCTCTCCTCATCTGTGGGAGCTTTCATCACCGCAGCCATGTCATATCTTTGTGTTCTGCTGACAGGAGGAGGCCACAAACACCAGTCTAGTGCTTTAAAGAATGACTTTGGCTTCATTAAATGACTCATCGTTTAGACTCATGGAAAGATGAATAAAGTCAAAGCCTCTCCTCAGTCTTCTCTATGGGAACGGAGTGATTTTTACTGCGAGGTACTGATAAAGGGGAACTTACATGGTGTCATACAGTGATGGAAACTTCTTTTTTTTTAAATAAAAAGTTTCTGCATGTAAGAATTACTGTAAATTTGAGGTAGGTATATATCAGAATCAGATTCTGATTGTGATACTAGTTTATATCTACTTCGAATTTACACACAAAGTAATGCAGAATCAGACTTTTTATTTATAAATATGAACATACTAAACGTATGTTCACAAATATTTTTGAACATATCCTAAGATTTATAAAAAACAAGGCTGATAGAAAGAAAAGCATCCAGGCACAACAAATTAATAACCTTAATTTTGTGCTAAGCAATCTATTTCAAATTTTCCCAGTTTTTTTATGTTTTCAGTTTCCATAAAATGAGGACGGACCCACAATCAAATTTTGAGTGGGAAGATGAAGATTGACACATTCTCAGGACAGCATTATTAAACTTTTGAAAGTAGACCGCCTTAAATAGCAATATCCCTAAGGAAGGTAAGAGAGAAGCCAGTGGGCACTCAAAAAGCACATTCAGGTTTTTAAGGAACCAGTCTTAAGTTAATTTGCTTGTTGTATTTTCCTATTTTTGACTTAGGGTATTTGTCCAATTTTGTCCAATTTTGTCCATCAGCCCTTTTTCTCTGAAAATAAGATTTTTTTGGTTTGAAATTGACCTTGGTGAAATTAATTGTTTTTTGTTCTTTGCTTAATTGCAACTGTAACAATTTTTGCATGTCCACTGGCTACTGTCTTACCTTTTTAGGGATAATATTTGCTATTTAAATCTCTGCATTTTTCTACTTTTAAGTATTTAATAATGTTGCCCCTGATCTATGTACTTTAAATGATGATTCCTATTTGTTTAATTCAATCTCACCACCCTTAGACCTTATAGGTTTTTGTTCTTACTGTGATTTCAAAACAGTCTGATGAACCCAGCAAAAGACAGATTGCAGTTTTATCAACAGATACAACTTAAAATCGACATTGTGTGGAGGATGTTGGACAGCACTAAGTGATTTCATATAGTATCAGCAGTGCTAAATAAGCCCTGTCAGTATTAGCAGTGCTGGATCTTGAGCTTGAGGCTCTAAACAGGCTCAGGTCATGAAAAAAAGCAAAGAGAGGAATATCCATCTACTTGATTTATTATACCATTGATTTATTCTCAGAAGACTGAATGATGTTTTTGGGTGACATCATGCCTGTGTGTGGTTAAGAGGTTGTCTGGCTTTCTCTTCCTTTTTTTGCCTTTAACTCCAACTGTTGTAGAGGATGTTTTGAGAGGCCTGGTTGTTTTTCATTCGCTTCGAGACGGGCCTGTTATATGTAACTCCAGGCAACGACAGAATCTGAGAGTGTGTGTGTGTGTGTGTGTGTGTGTGTGTGTGTGAATGGTAACCCCCTCCCCTGGCTCTGACCCTGTGTGGCCCCTTGTGGAGGCAAGCATGCTGATGGAGATGTGGTGTAAATCAGCTCTGCAAATCGACGGAGATCTGAACTTGGTTTACTTTGCCCAGGTCATTTTTAACCGAAAAAAAATACATATCCCTGGTAACCTTATCCCTTAAGAAATCACCCTTTAATGCCCTACACAGAAGCTCCTAATCCATCAATGGAAAGAAAAAGTCAAGGTCTCAGTGGTGTGGCTTGGAAAATGTTGGAGGGAAAAAAAGAAGTACAAGAAGAACGGCCCTCTGATACAGATAGTATAAAAGTCTATTTAATAGAAGGCAGGTAGTGCTTGTCCTGCCCAGGCCTTTAGAGAAACTGTAAAAACAAGCACAGGTTCAGGAGCAGACGGTTTAAATTAGGTCTGAGTAAACAGGCCGCCCGGGCCCTCTGTATGACACTGAATGCTAAGTGTGTAAGAGTGTGTGTGTGTGTGTGTGTTGTATGTGTGTGTGTATTTCTCAGGCCAAAGCTCACCACCCTAAGCACCAGAGCAGAGGGCGAATGCTGCTTTCTTGGAAATGTTATGTTTACGTTTAGCCTTTTCCACTCCTCATGGCTTCTGGAGTTCCCCCAGAGCGTGTCATTTCACCTCTCCAAACATCCTCTCTACCTGCGCTAACCCAGGAGTCGTCGCCTCGTTACGTTTGGCCACATTATGGCTGGCCAGTCCGCGCTCCTCAGGTTTAATGGCTCCCCTACTTAGCCAAGCTCTTAAGACTGTAATCCTCCGAGTCCGATTCTTTAATGCGTTCCCCCCCTCTGACTCCAACACCAAAACCAAAGTGCTGTAAGCAGGGGGACTCTATTTGTTTGCACTTTCATATGCTCGGATAAGAATCTGCCGAGAGACATGTGCTTTTTCGAAGTTTGTTCAAATTCACTTAAATTTAACCCCCTTTGTGTTTCATTGTGTGGAACGTCCCCGGCCTGGAACTGCATCCGCAAATTCCACTTCCAACATGACTGAGAGCTCGTATAAACTTGTTATGTGGGATGATTCAGCTTAAAAACCAAAAATTATACCCCGCTTTGTCTCTTTCACAGAGCATTGTATGCACGATGGGACTGAAGTGGTATCCAAGTCCAGATATTCTCCATTGCATTAAAGGTTGTGAGGTAAGAGATGCTATTATTACTTTTTTCCCTTCTACGTTCCCGTTCCTCTAAACCGTAAAACACCTAAACAGCACAGATAGCGTCATTTGGTTGCTTCTTTGGGATTTTTTTTGTTTTTTTTGTTTTTTTTTTCTAAACTAAAATGCTGCACTGTAAAAAAATGCATGTCTGAGGTTGAGCTTTCCAGCGTCTGTTGTTTCTGCCATCTTCCCACGTTCTTTTGAAGTCCACAACATGAATAAACATGCGGTCGGCGGTTGATGTCGTCTCTTTTTGTTGTCCACTGTGAACAAGTCAGCTTTAACCGAATCCCAGTCAGCTCTAACAGGAGTGACTAAAAGATGACAGTGGTGTTTGTGACCACTTCTGTTACAATTTGTTTTCTTTTGTGTTCTGGAGGTACGTGGAAACCTCATCTCATGCTAGTCTTCAAAAGAACAGCTCATGCCTCCTCTTCCCCAACCTGTTCCCGCAAAAATAACGACAAAGGCCTCCCATTATCACAAACTGTAAAGAGGAATCTATTTCATTTCTAAATCCAGTGTCAACAGACAGACAGACAGGCCAAATCCTTCACAGGCCACATTTTGGGCAGCTCTTAGCTAGAGGAAATGTGGGTGCTGCATGAGCACAACAACTGGACATTATACAGATAATAAATAGACCCAGTTTACTCATGTTAATACATTTGGATAGAAAGCAACACTGTGCTGAGTTATTTGCATTTGACTCAGTAGACCATGACTTACTATTGAATAAGCTTAGAATGGTTGGTTTTGGCCTTAAGAGGATTTAAAGGTTTGGTAATTATTTTGTAGACCAAACACAGTGTGTCTATGCAGAGGGTTATAAATCTGAAGCTCATGAGATCATTAAAGGCATCCCCAGGCCTCTATAATAGGACCTATTTTATTTGAAATATCCATAAATGATTAAGGGAAGGACACTTAAGCAGAAGTTCAACTCTGTGGTGATGACACTGTTATTTATACACATGCATCCTCTAATACACAGGCAATGTGGGGGCATCAGATTATGTCCCAATCATTACAGTTTCTGAAATTAAAATTGGCTTTAAAGGATTATTATGATTGATGGTAGAACTATTGAAATAGTTTTCAAGTATTTAAGCATATGGATGGATTTTCATTTAACATTCACATAGTTAAATAGGACAGTGAAAGTGAAAACTGATTTTCATAATAGAAAAGAAATCATGTTTAAATTTCAGTGCTAAGAAATCACTGGTGGAACAAATATATGCATGTATTGTATTCTATTTTGAGGAGCCTTGATTTAAAGTCTCATGGATCCATTATTGTAGTATTGGTAGTTACCATGGTATTACTATTTTATAATAATAATTATTATTTTATAATAAAAATGATTTGCACAATTTTTGCAAGTTTTATAAAGAATATAAGGGGTGCTTAAATGGCTCAATTCTGGATTAATATATGTATTTTTATATTGTAAATAATGTTTTCAATGTGTTCATGGTTGCTGTTCAGTTTAATTTAATCTCAATTAAAAATCCTGGTTACGACCAAAAATGAATATACGATTAAAATCGCATTCATATTTAGTGTCCATATTCAGGGTGTTTTTGTCAAATTAAGTATTTTAGCATCAGGCAATGTACATCATTTCCTGATCACAATGATTTAATTGCGTTTATTTCCCAAAGTTATTGTTTTGTTTAATGTGTACACTGTGTTTTTAGTTGTTGGCAAATACAACTAGATGAAACGCACGGTGCTGTAAGCCAGTGATAATGTTTGTTTATTTGAAAGCGTGTGCTTTTACATGAACATTAATTAAATATATATATATAATTTATAGATTATACAAATTATAATTAATTAGAAGCTGAAATGTTAATATCAGACCTCACGCCATATTACTGAAGAATTACATTCAAATTCTGGAGACACCAAACATGACTTAATTTATAATACAAGTGCTAGGTCATACTCTGAAAACAGTAACAGTACATTCTGAAACCATGAAAAAACATGGAAAGCCGTGATTTAAGGAACGTTCCAACAAATCATCTTTAATAAGGCAGCACAGTTATGTGGCACTGACGGCAGCTGACCGGTTCCCATTTTTTATTTGTGCCAGAGCTGCAGACTTTTGAACCGGCCACATCCTGACCCACTTTCAGCCACTGGGTAATTAATTAGCAGCCCTCTGAAAGCAGTTGGGCTGGGCTGGGGAGATGATTTCAAACTGGAAAAAGGTCACAGGTGTGCCGGGCAACCTTTGGAGCCTGTCAAGATGGAAATGTGTAGTAACTCTCGAGGGAGACACATATAAGTTTAATAGGGCTTCAGTTTCCCCATTAAAAGAGGCCTCCATCCACAGGCTCGGGAATACCAACTCAATTTTTCCAGGGCGACATAATTGCAACAGACTCTGGTCTGTGTGTCTATTTTTGCATGGTGTGGATGTATATGTGTGAATGACTCTCTCCCTCTCGCCTCCTCTCTCTGGAGTTACAGAGGTCAGGATTATTCTAGTAGGCACCATGTTTTGGCGTAGTGCCGCGCATTCATGATCCTCACAAAAGCATGCATATACTTGGTGTTTCATTCAGAGTCGAGGATTGGAGGAACCTGTCCTTGTTAATTGGCGTTAATTTGTCTTTTATTCATGCAACTGTGTTTTCTTCTGTAGCCTTTCATGGGTGATAACTACTGCGACGGTGTCAACAACCGAGCATTTTGTAACTACGATGGTGGAGACTGCTGTCATTCTACTGTTAAAACTAAAAAGGTGAGTTTGATGCTTGTGTTAAAATACAAGTCGCCTAGTTGATAAACTGTAAGGTTTAATATCAAACGTATAACCAGGGAATAACCAGGGAAGAGAGAGTATGGCTACTGTTGATAAAGCTTATTGCATAAATATAAACTGTTTAAATGATTCCATTACCATAATTTGGTGTTCGCCTCAGAGAAGAGAGGTTTATTTGCAGTATCATTTAATAAAAGATTGTTTTAATAGGTATTCTAAACTGACAAAACTCAGTATCTATACTCATTTTTATTTAAATTTTAGCTGGACTCAAGATAAAATGAATACATGAAAATGAACCAATGTTTTATTATCATTCATTTATTCATTCCTAGCCACTTATCCTTAACCAGGGTCATGGTCATGCAATTGTTGGAGCCTATAGGGGAAGTGGTAATGTTAAAGGCAGAAACACACCCAGGTGTCCAGTCCATCACAGGGGAGACACATTCACATGCCACAGAGAGAAACCTACATTCCCTGGGCTTGGAATCGAACCCAGGAGCGTACTATTATTAGTATAGATGTAATTTTCCACATTAAATATTAAATTACATTATTATTTAAAAGGTTACAAACAGTTAGTAGTGCTGAATAACAGGGGAAGGGTTTATAAGGGCAGAAGAGGCTCTGTTTAGGGTCAAATGAACATTGGGATAAGATAAGGTAAGACAAGAAGCTAAGGGTGGTGAAGATGGAGGGTGGTAGTGGCCTTGTGGGTAAAACACTTGCCTGTGAACACAATGACCACGAGGTCGCTGGTTTGAACCTCAACTTTCTACCATTGTGTGCTTGAGCCTTAACCCTCAAATGCTCCAAAGGGACTGGCCCTGTAACTAAGTGTAAGTTGGTCTGGAGAGGAGTGTCAGCTGAATACCCCCTTTACAACAGCAAGAACATTACTATAACAAAATAAGTGCAACACTGACACTGCTGTATGAAAGTTTGTAAGCTGTGAGCTGATATGAGTAATGCACAGTAGTGTATAAAAGTGATTTTAAAATTAAATGCAATAAAGAAGCAGCAGATGTTGGAACTAACATTCAGTTAATGTTGGGTCATAAACTATTGTGCCTATTGTTGATTGAACAACTTGCATACTAATATTTAGGTTCTGTTTTCAGCCAATAGCCACATCCAGTGTTTTTTGTATGGGAGTTCACTACACTTGAAGACTATCTTTCACTGTGTAGTCCAGAGATTTAACGTCACATACTAAAGTGAAGCCTGCACAGCTGAGGCAGTGTTTTTTTTCCCCTCATGTACTCGTTGTCCTTTCGCTTCATCCCTCCCCCTACCCGTTTCTTCACATGGAAAGGTGTTCATGCTGCCAAAGAAAGTGATATTCTCTTGTAAGCGAGGAAGAGTGACCTAACCTCGTCAGAATTACAGCACCTCTTCTCTGGAAGAAGACAGGGCTGCTGAACTATCGTGTGAAATCAAAACAAAACAGAAACAAACAAAAAAATGAAGTCTTCTTGGCATGTGTTGCGAGATAGGTCCCAGCAGAATACACAACATGTTGGGAAAGATTTAGCAACGGAATTACACAGGAAGTTTTATGGGCAAAGTAATTAAATACTTACTGGATTTGCACCGTCACACCACAGGATTACTCAAGCAAATAAATAAAACAAGTTTATGTCCACCACCTCTGATGAAGGCCCTCAAAGGGGGAATGAAAGACTTATAATTTTCTCTCAAGTATAAGAATGAATCAGAACAAAAACTGAAATTAATAAAAAAAAACAAATTATGTTCTCTGATATATAAAATAATAATATAGAAAAAAAGAAATATATATGATTGTGTGTGTGTGTGTGTGTGTGTGTGTGTGTGTGTGTGTGTGTGTGTGTGTGTGTGTGTGTGTGTGT
>JBBKCR010000038.1:3943092-3973357 GCA_037577295.1 Ladigesia roloffi | reverse complement strand
GTGTGTGTGTGTGTGTGTGTGTGTGTGTGTGTGTGTGTGTGTGTGTGTGTGTGTGTGTGTGTGTGTGTGTGAGGGACACATTTTATTTTAGAGACCACAAAGCACCCATATATGTCTACCAAATGATTGGTATAAATTGTAATTGTAATAAAAGTCACAAGTAAATGAATGAAAAAAAACTAAATGATAAAGTAAAAGATGCATTGGTTAACAATAAAAACAAAAAAATAAACCTTAGAAACTTATGGAATGGCACTAGAGTGATCACTGACATCCTGAACATTTGCGTTGGCCTCATAAAGTTTGGAAGTGATGTTGCATTTTCCATCATTTTTCTTCCTTTTTAGTGTTTTTTATCAATTTCAGCAGTCTTGGAGAATCAATTGTTGTGCTGGAATAGCTCATAATTGTCAACCCCTCGCCCCAAATCCAATCTTACTCATTTGCCAGTGGCATTGTTGTTCTGGAGAGGCTGCTTGTATTTCAGGCCAGTGTTCCACAATGTCACAGCATACATCACATCACTGTTTGCCAAGCCTGGTGTCAGCCAAGGTCTTTTCCTTTCAAACACGCCATCAACTGGGCATTACTGCTCTCCCTGGGCCCACCGAGCAATTAGGAAAACCTGGTCTGAGTGGCGAGCTGCAGACAGAGCAGCAACAGTGACACAAAACATCCGAACGGTTGGGACTTGAGAACGCCAGGTCATCATGAGTTTATGTTGTTAAATAATGTGGTCTGCCATTTTGGATGTGAGATCATGATGGAGGACGTGACTTTGTTTCCAGAATGACGTGTTTTGTTAGCGTGGGTGGGAGGGGAAGGGGGACGCCAGTCTAGTTTTTCTGCCAAACATTCGTGCGATGATTATTGTGTTGCCCAATATCCAGGCTTAATCCCAATGATAATCCCAAACTTCACTCTAAACCCAGTTGTAACCTTCACCCTAATCCTAACTGTATTATAGTGGGATATGTTTGCCAGAAATGCACATTTAGATTTAGCCCTATACTCTAGTGGAGCTATTCTGTGATGTTTGAACTTGTAAGAAAAGCAAATTACTTAATTTTGCTTTAATTGCTCCATGACAGCCGTTACCGCGTGTTACCATGTTGTGTGTGTTAGCGTCACAGTTTCTGTACGGCGTCAGCCAGCAGATGTCGAAATATAATGCAATTAGTAATTACAGCTAATTGTACAGCAACTGTGTGTTTTTAGATCCACCTTAGCAACTTGGCCTCTAAGCTGAGATCAGAGGTAAACGAAGGGGATATCAAGTATTTCTCCATAGCATTGTTAATTCCACCAATGCTATGGTTGAAAGATGAAAACTCACTGTTGGCACATAATATTCCCATGGAGACTGTGGACAGGAAGCCCATATCCTCTGCTTCTGATTGGTGGAGTGACGTCAGTAAGAAGAAGGTCAGTTGTTGTCAGAGCATCCAGTGTCTGTTGGATTTTTTAAGTGCAAAGGAGCAATGTCAGTGGAGGTTTCAGGAGGTTTTTTTCCCCCACTCTGCTTAGTGCATGCCCCAGTCTCACCGCCAGCACTGTTAAGGCTTGTGTTTGAGCTTGTCTCAGTCTTGTGAAACACATGATATTTATACTATCCAGATGTTGGGGTCCCGGGGACCAGTAAGGAGGGAAGTGAGACTGCCAGTGTTTGCGCTACCTGACTTCAGCTTCCTCCCAAACAAACAACACTGCAGACTGAACTGACCTTGTCCTTCATCATTATAGCCAGTATCACTTCAGAATAGTTTTTGAAGTCCGTATTCTTGCAGGCATGTCACACTCAGCTTTCTGTGATTGATCATTTTGCATGTCTGTCAAACAACTCTGACGACAGCCATTCTCGAAACCTACCAGGTCAAGGTTATTTCAGCATGGTCATAGTTTATGGTGAAATTGGTTTCATCTCGTGTCGTATTTCCAAGCAAATTAAACAGTTAGGGCCTTGTGTGTTCTGTACTATCCTCTTGTCTATACAACTTTTCTATACAGCACCAAATGGATCCCGTTACAAGTCCTTTAATCAGTATAGAACTATTAAATTATGTGGAGGCAATTTATCCAAACCTAAACGTTCTTGTTATTGCAAAGGTACTGTAATTATATTACACTAATATCAGGTCATTAACGTGCTCTAATTCAGCACACGGGTGGTTTTTTTGATTATGTGTACGTATATCAAGCTGTATATAATATATCTGATAACAACACAAAATGTCTAAAAGAATAACTGCTAAACATTGTTGTCCAGGCAATTAGCAGTGTTGATCAGAGCTGTGATTTCCAAGCTGTATATGACGCAGAAACCCACACGTGGGACATTGTAAGTCTTTAATTTGGCAGCGAGTCTGATGTTTGTTGTGAAGTTATATAAGTTTGTTGTTAACATGTCTCGAAAAAATTTGTTCTCAGTAGTGTGTGTAAATAATGGACGTTCATTACTGCTTTTAGCCTAACTTGTAGTAATTATGCCCTTCAAAGACTCCAGGCCCAAAGAGAGTGTGTAATGACTCCTAGTCACTGGAACCATTTTTTAAAAAACAAATTCTAAAGATGCTTGAGGGCAACAAAAACATTTTTGCACTTGCACACACACACACACACACGGTACGGATCGAGAAGTGTTGGCGGCTTGTAATGAAAAGTATGGCCATTGGGGAATGTTGTGAGTCGGAGCTTGTGGGCATCATGAATGGAGCAGATTTATAGTTGGGAAAATCCCCCATGGTGTATGGGGACACCAAGAGGGAAGCCCTGTGTGTTTCTGTGTGTTTCACAGGGCAATGAAAGGCCAGTCCGCCCTCCACCAGCTCCCAAACACAAAAAAGCTCTTGTTCCTCTGCACTCATATGCATGCCTCCTCTTTCCTCTTCTCACCCTACACTTGGGCCCTGTCTTGCTGCCACCATGTGATTTTCACTTCAGATCGATTGAGTGCATGCAGACCTGTGGAAGTATAAGAATCAACAAGAAACTAAGCCTTACTGTACTCCACTGTAGCGAAGTTCTGTCACTGTGCTTTCTGCAGTGAAGTTAAGGTGGAGCAATGTTTTCCCATGCCCTGTGATGAGCGTGAAGTCTCCTAAGGTGTGCAGTTTTAAAGGTTTAAATAACATTGCATTACAGTGATGTCCAGTCATCTTCATGCTCTGTTTACAAAAAAAACTCTATCTGGGTTTATAACTAGAACTGTAATAACTTCAATTAAATCAATTAATTTAAAATTAAAATAATACAATCAATAGCATATGTATACGTTTTTGGCCAAAATTATATGAAAATGCTTATATATATATATATAAATAAAGTTGAATGCAAACATTTGTGAACTCCTGGTCAAATTGAATTTTTGTTGATGTGAATGTAAGAGCTTGTCCTCTTAAGGGATATTTTTCACATTGCATGTAAATAATACATAATCTACAGGCTTTACTCAAGTTTTGGCAAATTTTTACGTTTTGTTTTGCCACATGTTTTGCGCTTGATCTCAGGAGCATTTATGGAATCAGATTTGTGCCAGAATTTTGAAACAAAAGTTTCCCAATATCAAACAAAATTCATTCAAAATTAATTCTCGCCTGTGAGACTTCAATTTCGCAGCTAGTTTTTCAGTTTCGCTGCTAGCTTTTCAGTCACGCCGCCCCCTTTTACGTTTTCGCTGCATGAGGATTCGATTTCAGTTCTGGCACAAATCTCTCGTGTGGGCGGGGCTTCGCCGAATTTGCCAACAGGTTTGGAGTGACAACAAATCTCACATCTCATATGTGATCGTAACTGGAGGCTATTGCTGCTGAGTTCCGGGGCATGGAGTTGTCACTCAATTTTGAATGAATAAGAGAATTTTGAATGAATTATTTTTATATTTGGATATTATATTAGGATTAAGTTATGTTTCGAAATTTTGGCACAAATCTGATATTTATACAAATACAAGATATTTGATCTATACTTACAATTGATTAATCGTGGAGTTGATTTTGTGAACAAATCTCACATCTCATATGTGATCGTAAATATTGCTATTGCTGCTGAGTTCCGGGGCATGGAGTTGTCACTCAAAAACCTGCTGGCAAATCAGACGAAGCCCCGCCCACACGAGAGATTTGCGGCAGAACTGAAATCGAATCCTCACGCAGCGAAAACATAAAAGGGGCGGCGTGACTGAAAAGCTAGCAGCGAAATTGAAAAACTAGCTGCGAAATTGAAAGTCTCAGAGGCGAGAATGAATGTTGTTTGATATTGAGTTCCATAGAGCGCTTGTGTCATTTTTATGCATTGTCCAACCATTTTACTTTTTAATTCTCAAATTTAACATTTTTAATTATTACACTATCATAATCCAGTTCTATAATCTAGTGTAGCTACTGTTGCTAGGTTGGATTAGCTTTAAATGATGTTGGCAAAAGCTGCCCGGTGCACAAATCATCTTCTGTCAAAACATCTTAATGTAGAGTGAGTTTTTGATTTCAAATGACCATTATTATGTATGTTGATTTTCCGCTCCTGCCCAGCTTCGATTAGATGCAACTTCCATCTTAATGGGATTATATTTTTAACTGGAAACTCAATATTCTGTAATGGTCCATTATTAAAAATTTATGTGTTTTGACAAAGACTGAGTTGTGCACTTCAGTTTCTCATTAGATTCAAAGCGATTTTTGCCAGTGTTCTCTGAAGCTTGTCCAACCTTGCAACAGTTGCTAATAAATAATGGGTTTATGTGTGGAGAATGAAAAGATCAGTTGAATCAAACTATAATTTGAGAAATGGTAATCACATTGAACCTGTGCGAGGTCATGGATTTACACCCCATCCCTTTTTTTTTTATGTAGAAATGGAAAGCTGTTTTCCATGCGTGGCGTAACTATAATGCTGGGTCTTTTCCAGGTGATCCCATTCCCCATGACTTGCGACACCCGAGATGACTGCTCGTGTAGGGACCCAAAGGCCCAGGAGAACAGCAAAGGGCTCCGTCACTACATGCAGGGCTGAGGCCAGGCTGTTGACCCCCCATAGCACCTGATGGGAAAAAAAAACATTCCTCTCTCCATGCTGCTTACAAGAGGGCCAATCCACTCACACTGTTCCCTGACACACCCGCCGTTGTGCCCTCGCTCCCTCATGCAAACACCTGCCCTTTAGGGTATGTATGCCACCTGAAAAACAAACACTAATGGGAAGATACATAGGGTTCAACTGAAACAGAAAAGAGTCTTAAAAACCAGCTCAGTAACTAAGCAAAAACAAAAATAGATGTGCCATAAAGTCTGGACCGATCAGTTTCATTGTCTTGCGTTTCCTTTAATCCGTTATCATTTGTTGTTTGTTGTAGTTACATAAAAAAAATATGTGCTGCAAGCGTGATCAGAGGAGGAACCAAGGAGTGAACTTGTTTAACTGATAAATGCTGCTGTGTAAGGATCTCTTAAAAAAGAGCAGTGATTAATATGACCAAAGTATAACAAAACAGAGAGTGAAGATCCAAAGTCTTGCATCATTTCCCACCATCATAGATCAATGTAATGATAAAATGACTATAAAAATGAAGTCAATTGACATATTTTCCAGTTCTCTTGGCAAAACGTTTCAACAGCAAACGTATCCAAATACTATCCAAAACAGCACCGGAAATGTGAAGACTGACTAACGCTAGCAGAGCATTCCAGGAAGATGCTCTTCCTTACCCAAGAACAGCACTCAGCCACAAGAAACAGTAGGAAGTGAAGGTGTTTCCCTATAGCAGATAGGAAGGCAGGTAGGGGGTGCAGCTGGCGTGGCGGTAAATCAGCGGAACAACAAAAGCCCTCGGGATCATCAAGATACTCGCACCTGAAACTGAAAAGTGTCACCTCAAAGAGGCATTCATCCAATAAATTACAACCCCAGTTGTATTTGAGAGAGCAAATGAGGGAGGGAGAGGGAGGGATAGTGAAAGAGAGAGACAGTATGAGAAGCTGGACTTGAAGAGATGTGAAAGAAGTTGTCTTAGCACAGCTGTCGCTGCTAGTTTTGCTGCTTTGGCCATGCAGCCAAAATCTCTACAGATTGCGATGCATTGAGCACAATGCCATTATGCAGCAATACAAGTGTAAATCAAAGCATAGAAAACATACACACAGGTAGATAGTGATGAATTTATTAAGGAGAATGTGTTTTGATGCGGTTCATGAAATAGAAAAGTATCAAAACAAAGATTTGCTCATTTCGTTTACTTTATTACGTAAACGGAAATGCCATTGGCATTCTTTGGAAGTTTCACTGTTAATAGGTCAACAAAAAGGATTGAAAATGCTACTTTTTACAGTAACTTCCATTACAATTTAAGAATGGAGATATTAGGTTTTGTTCCGACAATAATGGTTTGAAGCCAGCTTTGTTCAAATCTATGCTCCACATTTAGCATCAGTCCCGTGAAAGTAAGCTGGCAAGTCTAAATCTAAACAACAGAGCACTGCAAGCCTGTGTACTCTTCGGCATTCATTTCATTTATTGCCTAGGTTTTTCGGGACTGCATTACTAGCAAGCAGTTCATTCCCACTAATGAAGAGTCCTTCATGTGACATTAAGAATGTAATTTAGAATTCACACTTGTAAAATGCGCGTTAATGACCATGAATAACACAATGATGTGCTCTTTTGACGCATAACGTAGACTCCAGTCTCCACACACATGTGGAAAGCTGCAGGATGGTTTTGAGATATTTACCCTCACAGTATCCAAGAACTCTTGCGAACATGTTCAAACTGAGTCTGTTACTGATAACGTGGGAGCAGCAGTAGAAAACGTTGTAAAAACAGTCGAGAAGTAGTCACGGAAATGCGAGACCGCACATTCACCCGAAAACAGAGGCTGTGCTAGTTCAACAAGCCATCTCGGCTAATAGGCTTTGACGGATTACGTTAGTCAAGAAATGCTTCTGTTGTCTTCTGTGGCAATGGGAACGAAAGATGGGATTAGAGGGACAATGTAGATTCTTTTATCATGTCTTTATATCTGGGGGGCGTGTACTTTAAACTATATCACTATAAATCAGTATTTTTATCATCGACCTCAGTTACTGCACTTGTCTTTATAAAGATGTATGTTGGTTAATAAAATTAATTGTAAAAACTTAAAAAAAGAGAAAAAGAGAAACGTTTACCATACAAAAGCTGCTATGGTCAGACAGGTTATTGTAGACATTACATGAAATATTGTCACCGTATTGCATTATTATATATGTACCCCTATTCTAGTTTCTCCCCTTTCGTTTTTTAGCACCTAAATATTGTGGTAGGGAACAAAATACATATGCTGAAACAAAAAAACACAAATTTACTCACAGTACAGCTTTCATTCTTGGCTATCCAAAGACCTGAACTCCGGTAAAAAAAACATAATAAAAAATTAAAAAGCATGGCAATAAATAGGGTGAAAAGACAGTGTAGGTGCAGTAGTAGAGTAATGGGTTTCTTGTTTTTGCTTTCAAACGTAGATCTGTTCTCAATTTTGTTTTTTGGGGGTTTTTTTTTTCTCAATGTACCCATGTGATATTTAGTCTTTATAAATGTCTTTATTCTCAGTGTTAAACTGTATGCTATTGTATGTAATAATAAATACAAAAATACTGCTGCTTTATTTCAAGTATCACTTGGAGAGAGTGCCTAGAACAAAAGCCAGTACATGTGCAATTCCATGAAGCAGTATTGAAACTGGTTTTATCAACAGCAACAACAACAACAACAAGAATGGGGGCCGCTTCAGAGCTTTCTCAATGTGTATTTTTGTGTGTGTGTGTGTGTGTTATGGAGATTTTCCGACAATAACTCAATACATTCATTTGCCCGTAAAAGCTACCATAAACCCTGTATGTTTTCTCAAGCCATGAAAAACTCCTTTAAAGCGCCATTGAAACAAGTGAAGTCTGATACAGATGTTTAAAGATAGAACATATTCTACTGTAAACTCGACAGGATCCTTTTGCTGTACCTCATGCCTGTAATGTTTGCTGCTTACTTATTCAGTATTTTAGTAATTTAAGTCTCTTAGCAATATCCAATGGTGTAAATAATAGAATTATTTATTAAGAATGTTGGTTTTATTTATATTTACACAGTGTTCATCTAAGTTATTTTTGTATGTCTCCTATGTAAACGTTACTTTGTGATTGAAAGTTTGGTTTCTTGTTTTGTTTTGTTTTTATTTTGTTTTTAATTTTTTTTTCCCCTCTCACTTCTTCTATCCGTTCATTTTATTCTGTTTGAAACAACAGGTCTAATTTTTCTTGAAACAAACTGAAGGAATGACCCTTTTTCTTGGCCACGCTTGCATCAGTAATAAACGATCCCCTTCTGTAAGGGCAGTGTTATAGAAATGTCAAACTGAGAAAAAGCCGCACAAAGCTCCTCTTTGCTCTATTGAATTCCTCCCCTGTTTTAAATTCCATACATGTGTATATTCAGTTTCGGGGGGGAAATGGCTGGGGAACGTCTATTTCCTATATGTGTGTTTGTCTATACTTGTTGGAAAGGTCAGGGACTGGAGGCGCTCACATGGTTAAGTGTAAATAGTAAAATACGTGAGAAAAGCAGAGGGAGGTTTGTGGCGGATTAGCTGCTGATGTTTGGCTGCGTATAGACGGCTTCTTGTGCAGCGTCCTGCTGGGAGGAATAAACCTCTTTATCCATACAGTTTCAGCATAACGAGCGGAGGCTTACAAGCAGCTCGTAGTGATTCATGAACAGATAGACAGACAGACAGAGAGACAGAGAGACATACCTCAGAAATTCAGAAATAGGTTTTATATTTTTATATACAAGAGGAATCCATAATTGTTGTCTAGTTGATCCATGCTACAGCCGTAAATGCTTCCTTTCATAGAAACTGTTGCAAGTCCCAGGCCACATAATGAGAAATTATAATGTACAAGTTCAAATGAATTTGGAGGGTTGTTTCATTTCAGATGTTTCATTTGCATGTGATAGTTTTCATCTCCTCAGTTAACGTACCAGTCAACATTTATATTAGGTGGCAAATTCATCATGGTTGAATCATATATGCGTATTTTAAGAAGCTATAGAACTAAAGTACAATTAAAGTTAATAATAAAATATTATAATTTATTACTTTTGCCATTTCTCAGTCTCTTTGTTGATTGAAATAATAAAAAAACAATAATAAAAAAAAAACTGATCGAGAAAAATGTCATGCTTGTATGAACCTGCAACAGTTGCTAAGTAAGAGTGTGTTTGTGGGTGGGGCATGGATCCATCATTTCAAATATTTTAGTTCAATATTGTTTTAATTATTTGTTTAATCATCTGGGGGGAATAAACTTCCTTGCAGTTGAATTTATGTCTCAATATATTTTATGTCATGACAAATTCTAGCAATATCAAATCAATAGTAGACCTGTAAGCATGTCAAAATCAAATCTAGTATCTTAATGACTATTTGGTTTCATGTGCATCTGAGAAATATTAGTGACATTGGATAACTCCTGTTTAGTCCTCAAGAGAGACTAGTTGCAACCAGAGAAAGTGAATGTGCCAAAAATAACCCAATATTATGAGCTTTGGGGTTTATTTTAATAAGCTTTTCTTCTCAAATCCCCTATTGTAATTAAATATGTATTTTGTGAATCAATCATTTGGATACTGCACTGAAAACATGACCAAACATAGCAGTTGGAATTCTCCTCCAGTCTCTGTTTGTTCAGCGTGGCCCTGCAGGTCATAGAGCAGAGGGTTAGAGTTGTACTTCTACGCTCCATAAGCACTGGTCTCCGGAAGCACTGGTCAAAGTTAATGAACCCAATTTACGCTGACTTCACACTCAATGCACTGGTTTGGGCACTTACCACCATTCTGTTTGTTTGTAATCCGCTGATGTCTACCTATTGTCCATTTTTCATTGCGATTCTTAATGTTTCTGTTATGTTTTACTGTTTTTTTGTTTTTTTTTTTTACTTTTTTTCACACAACAGACAACTGGTGTACTGTATATTTTCATAAATTCCTCAAACATTATTAATAGTAAGGACATTGACATTATTTTTTCTGACATGTATTATTTAGACAATAAACACTGGTTAAGTAAACATAATTGTGAATGTTGTGGTCAGTTATTTATGTAAATTGTGCAAATGCATGCACCAAAAAAGAGAGAAGCATTTGAAAAAATGGTACCAAATAGGGGTGCATTGGAGGGTCCCGTTCAATAGGAGAACCATAAAGAGCCTTATTCCAAAATTTAAAGGACCATGTGATAAAATATAAATTGTTTCTGTACATCCAAGCCAAGAACCGTACAGAAACCATAAGGTTTAACAGAGGATATAATAAAATCTGTTCTTAAAGCTATTCCCTTGTCCTTCTAGATGCAAAACCCAATGTGTGAGTTCGTTTTTGGTCAACCCACTGGCCTTTGATTTGTCTCAGCTCATCAGTTGTAGGATCGGTAGGACAATCTAGCTTTAATCAAACTGGAGAACGTGCAGCGCTGCATGGCAGAACCATCTCCAGGCCAATCCCCTTCTCCGAGTCTTCCCTTTGACCCTAATAATCCCCAGCCTCTGGCTCTGAAACCCTCATTGGATTCTGTAGTTGCCTGCCATGGGAGCGCTAGACAGAAGCAGATTGGTTCGAGTGGAGAGTGAAGGCCGCTGCTGGAGAATTGAGGGAATGCTAATGCTGTAATTACTGCAAGCCCAGCACATAGTCTTGATTGGGAGGAATCTCCAGTGCTAAAGCCACCAGCTGTTTGTACTTATCTGGGGGCCAAGAGAGGGATTTGGGCCAAGAATGACACCAAGGGCGCGTGATAAGCTCGCTTTGCTCTGCCTGCTGAGCCCCTGCATCAACTCGGGAGAAAATGTGCTAAAGTGTGGACATTGAGCGAAGACACGTAGAACAACCTGGTTGACTCTGTGAAGTCTTTTTGTTTTCTGTAGGATTTAAGCTGCTCACTGAAACCTGATCAAAATGTTAGCTTCCCAAAAGATATAAGATATTGTTGACGTGACTATTTAAAGAATGTGCAGCATGTATTATGTAAAAGGTGTACGAGGAAAACGTGAGGGCAGAATACTCTGTTCTGTTTGAGTGAGAAAAAAACTGCATTATAGAAGCAATAAATGGTCAAATATACCTTGGCTAGGTCATTAAAAATGACCAGTCTCTATCAGAAGGAAGTCTTCACAAATGTGCTTCAACACTTCCTGTTCTAACTATTAAAACATTCTCATTGCAGGGGATTCTTATTATTCCCATCAAACTAGAAGGTACCTCAAACTGCTTTGAGCCATGCCATAGAAGATCCACTTTCAGTTCCTTAAAGATCCATATCTGGAGATTGTTTAAAGCCTTACAGGACTTATATATGATTGTTACTAATTTAAATAAGATTGTTAATACTTTAAGGGTTGTTCCAAAAAACTTTCCTTTATGTTAAGATCCTCCACACACACCTTTTCTCTAAAAAGCCATCCTTTTAGTGGTTCTAGGTTCTTACACAAAGAACACTTACTAGCATCTTTATTTTTAAAAGTCCACATCGGACATTACATAAAGTTGGCAAAAAGTGCACGGCGGAATGACAGATTGGCTCTAGATTAGCATGAAGGCATCTTCTACACAGAATTGGAATTACACCCCATCTAAAGACACATCCGCTCTCCGTTGGCCATTGTCAGTAAATATGTTGGGCTCAGCCACAGTTGCCAAATGTGTTTGTGTCTGCCTACAATCAGGAAACACTCCACTCTCAGAGCAGGCAGTGAAATTGGCTCAAGGGGGACAATTGTGGCTTTGTGGCTTTAAGAGAAGCCGGTTCAGGTCACCACAAGGCCCAGCAGCTCTGGGAGGACGCCTGTGCCCGGAGCGGGTGTCCCTCTTCTAGTGAGGGATTTTCCCCTATCTTCCGCAAGGAAAGGAAAAAGTGAAGAACAAATCCATTTTGGAAATGCACTTGACCTGAGGCGATGGCGGTGAACCATTACACCAAGTAGTGGAGCTTGTTATTTTTCAGTGCTTATTCTGGGAGGATAAATACGGACAGGAACTGCTGCAAACCCAAAGGCCAGCAGTCAGTGTGAAAATCCATGCGTAGCACTGTAAACAAGAGGAATAACAGAGGCAGAGGAGATTAAGGCCACTCCGGGCCCATCATGGCCCAATTAATCTGAGCGACCAAATTTTATTGTGCTAAATGCAAAATCTGTCGTTAAATTCAGCGCCTGATTCCCCCATGTACCTATTTCGACGACTGCACTATTCACGGTCTGCCCGCAAATGAGTCCGTAGCAACTGTTGGGAAGTCAACAATCTTTACAGAAGTTGGCTAAAATTCAACTCCACCTCAAGGCAAATTCCCTTCATAACATTTCGATTCCAGTTTTAACTGCTACACTATCAAGATAGACAAAGAAACTCAATGTAGAGAGTTTGAAATACTTTATGTATCTATCTATCTATCTATATATATATATATATATATATATATATATACAGTACAATTTTACAATAGGCCAACTATTGCATGGAATAAAATGTTGTTTATACTATTACTAATACTAATACTATTATACTTTATACTATTACAATATACTAAAGTCATAAAAGTACTGTAAAGTACATTAAAAGATGTCACAGCAATAAATATGGTTTTAGAACTCAAGTAGAGTACTGAGAGTTCAGTGCAATTTAACTGTCTTAGGTTAGAGGATATAAGAAGGAAATGTCAAACAAGTTTATAATTTGCTGTCAAATTTGTTTGATCCTTTTGAGCTGTCTGCAGTTAGAATAAATGCACAGCAACATTTTTAGTAGCTCCATCTCTGCTGTTGGATCATTTTTAACATTTTTTTAATCAACTACACAGAAGAGACATAACAGCAAGTGATTTATCTGTTGATCTGATTAGGCAGAATGAATAAACATGATAAGATAGTGTAAACTGAATAGAAAATGAGCTAGTCACCAAGCTTAAATAAACAAAACTTTAACCACTTTGTGACCCATAAGTGTAAACAAATGCACGAGAGGAGGGAGGCTGAGGGTGTGGAATGGAACAGAAGCTTCCAGTCATCATTTGGAAACTCTGATCGTTTTGGTGCAAGGCTGCGCAATGAGTGATGAAAAAATAAACTCTGTGTGTAATGGCCGAGAGTAGTAAGGCCTATCAAAATGAAAAGCATCCCACAAGGAAAGACATCCTATAGCGAGACTTAGGCTCTATTTTTCTCTCTCCATGGCTAAAATGTGATGTTTTTGTGGTACAAAATGTACCCAGACTCTATATGTGAGATTTTTATGGGTCTGTGCTGACACCCACAAAATTCACTGCTGCTGAGAAAGAGCTGCAGTGCGTAGCAGGTCGGCTCCGAGGATTCCAGAGGATTGTGTTACCCTCCAAAATTCTCCTGGCTCGCAATCAAGACGCGGGGCCATTATCCCTGCATAGATTTCTAAATAGTTTGTTCTTCCCATATAATTTCAGCATTAAGCTTAAAGCAAAAAAACACGCACTTGCAGCTCATATTTTTCCTACACTACGACCACCTCATCACTCTTCGCTCTCCTTGCTCTGCCTTGCGAACAGGCCAACCTAGGAAAGCATTAAACCATTCTCATGGCATTCAAATTTAGTCTTTCATTGAGATTATATGGTGAGATGATGAGTATTATTACTTAAATTATTTCGCTTGATTTTTTTCCGAGGCGGTAGAGGCAGAAAAAGGAACGCATATCATCTGTGTTAAATGAGTTCTACTTTTACTTTCAGTTTGGTAGGTTTAATATGGTCTGCTGTGATATCATTTATAAAGGTGCATGTACAGAGTGCCCTTACTTTACGATTTGTACAATAACTTACACTCTATAAAATGATCACTTACTGTGTCTTTTATGAAGGAATCACGATATTTATATAGAGAACCTTATTTTATAGAGGCCACTTAATCTTTATTGCACAAATGTCATACTTTAGATAAATATCCCTTTGTAATACTTTAATTTAGAATAGTGAAAGAGATTTACTCTGTTCTTTATACAGAGCTCGCATTAGAGTTTAGATCGGGCCCAAAAAATGAGACCCGACCCGACACGAGCCCGTGCACCTTGTGCCCGACACATTTACTGTAATTAACGGCCCGAGCCAGATTTAAGCCCAACAATTAAAAAAAATACGTGTGATGATAAAAAAAATCTAATTCTTGATCACGGCCCGACCCGGCCCGAGGACAGCGGCAGGAAATATCGGCCCGACCCGACCCGCAGGCCGGTCCGGGCTCGGGCCGTGTCGGGTTCGGGCAGAGAATCTAAACTCTAGCTCGCATACTCAGTATTTCATACTTCTGGAAAAGATATGGTCATCCATTCTCTATCCTTTTCAAAGAGATCCTCATTTCTTATACAGAGACTTACTTTGCACCAGAAGTGCCCAACTCTGGTCCTGAAGGGCCGGTGTCCAGCACAGTTTGGTGATTTTCCAGCTTAGTCATGTTTGGTTCAACTCCTCTGTTAACTGCCAGGTTTAGTGAGGGGAACTATAAACTGTGCTGAACGCCGAACCTCCAGGACAGAAATAGGTAACTTTACTTTACATTTTATATAGCGATTATTTACTCAATACTCTATGTACAGATCTCTACACTTTACGCATTATATTAAGATCACCAAGGTCATGTTTTATCCTAAAATAACTTCTTACCTTAACATGAAATCACTAGGTTTATTACTTTATGTAGAGATCATTTACAACAATTAACATTGCCCACATGCAGTAGCATTACTACACATGCCCTGCCAGTGTTCCTTGAATTAAGAGCTCTTTCATTTATTAATGAGACACGCATAAAGTTTTCGGTCATTATATTTTACAACGGCTTTTTGTCTCATAGTAAAATGCTATAAAACGTATCGTTCTGCCCGCAAAGGGCCTTGATTGAAACTGGGGCATCTGGATTCAGGTCCTTTAACACTGCTAAATATTTTCTCCTCCAGTAAAAAAACAAAAGGGAAATAGCCTACCAGCCAACTCTGAATTTGCTCAACCACCTGAGTGATGGCTAAATAACAGGGGCGTTACACACGGGGGGATTCAACACCCCCACTTTTGCTAAAATGTGATTCCACCCCCCCACACTTTTGTCAGATTATATTGTATTAATTTGATTAAATTGTATTTATAACTTGCCATTCCTATCTCAAAACCCCCCACTTTTGGAAAGCTTGATACTCCCCTGCTAAATAACAAGCGAAAAAATAAAAGATGCAAAACTGCAAGCAGTGCTAATGGAACAGTAATGGAAAAAAGAAACAACCCTGAACTTTCAGAACCTTTGTTTTCGGTACTAAATTGGAGGGCGACAATGCACCTAATAAAAATGTTAGACGTCTCACAGTCGTATGAAAGTCTCGATTTAATAGCCGAAGTCTCTGAAGGCAGTGCTAGTTGTTTTCTCTGTGGAGAGGCGGTGGTACATACCGCCTCATAAAGGTGATTGCCGGAGCCGTATGTTTTGGTGCCTTACAAGTCAGAGTAAATCAGCAAGTATCATAAATCAAAGTGGAAAAATCCCATAGTTTAGATTACAAACAGTAGGATTTATGTTCATTCCTTTCAAAGACTTAAACCTTTAGGACCAGGATACAGTGTGTTTCCTTGCTCTAGTCTTCTGCTAAAGCAAACATATATCATTAATATAATGGTGTACCAGCAGCAGTTTTTATTACATGGAGTGGATCTTTTTAATTAGTGCCTTGAATTCATTTGTATCAATATTTGATAACATTAGCAAGACTTTGTATAGAGATATTTTATGTTGAAATACAGAAGAAATGTTTCAAAAGAACTTGGAATAAAACCTTATCACATTTATAGATTTATATTAAATGGCCAATATCAAGTTTTGTGAATCGATGAATTTGATGTAAAACCATTTAATTCTAAAAGGAGGCTGGAAAACACTCATATAAAGGTGAATCATGGCTGTTTTTAATACGAAAAAGCCACAGGATGAATGGATATCATAAATGGACCTCAGGGAGAAAAAGAAAAATACAAGAACAATATTGTATATGGGCTTTTTTCTTTTTTTCTTTCCCAATAAAGCTGCTATTTGAGGGACAGGAACCTTGTTACGACATTTTCTTCAAGTGGAACTGATGTGCGCATTAAGTCAGGTAAATTCCTTGTACTACTATTTTCCGTTTGTGTGTGTTTGAGTATCTATGTGTGCCTGTGTGTTCTTCCAAAGCATAAGAAAGAATAGCACTTGGCAGCCTTGTTTCCCCAGGTTTGCACGGCTAATCTGCTTGGCCTCAGTCCATTTCTCTGAACACTCTGACAGTAGTGCTACTTGCCAAAAAGCCTCTTGAGTAAGGTTCAGCCTGTCCCCCCCTTATCTGCACCATGACATCACAGAAGATTGGAAAAATGGCTGTACAGAAAGCACAGCTCCTTCATCCACTGCATTACTCAGCTGTATAACTGGTCTTAAACAAGGAGCAGCGTACAACAACGTATCCAGCCATTTCTGGGCCATGGGGTCAGGGCCAGTGCAGTGCATAGCTTTGAGAACTCACGCACTGTCAACATGAGACAAGCAATACACAGCTGTTTAGAATTAGCCTGGAATTTAGTTGGGAAGGTGGGGGAGGGGGTGTTGTGGAAATCTGTAATCTTTTGTTTTGCTGGTCAGTATAAACCCCTTGGCCTGCATCAGGTGAACGCTTTGTGCAGAATGGATGCTGAAGGTCAGTGTGATGCAGCTGCTGTAATAAATTGACTTAATTTTTAGTCAGTGCATTTCAAAAAAGGCCTTTTGGACATTATACCTGTTTTTTCATGTCTGATAAAGGCAGCGAAAAAGAGGTAAACCTCCCAGGCCAAAAATCGAAACGATTCCCACTGGACCATATTGTGCTATTATCATTTTATAAGAACATTTGAACAAATAAGAACAAATGCTGGCCACCATTCACATCTGGGAACGTTCGGTAACAAGTGGACCAATAGACCAAAAGGTTCAAAGTGACTTGGAATAAAGCCCTAACATTTACATTCATTACAGATAGCATTTTTTCTTCTGCTATTAAATTACGATTTGAGATATTTCTGGGGCAGCGGCAGTTTGTTGAAAGACCCGTATCATGAACAAATTGTTTTTAATAAAAAGAGTTTAAAATATAGCATGTAAATGCTGCCAAATTTTCTGGACAATCCGCTCCAGTTCATGTTGTTTATTTAAGGGAAGAAAGCTACAAAAATAGCACAAAAAACTCATTTACATACATATCTGAATTTTCAGCCCATGGTATATTTAGCTTGTTGAGTGTTTAAAGAGGGTGAGTGCTTTTTAAATAAGGAATCCTAGCCTATCAGACCACAGGCACAGTGCTAATACAGTCAGTTTTATGGACAGATTGGAAAATGGTCGTGTAAAAATAAAAATGACTTTTGCATATGACCCCTATTAACATCAGAAATGAACTTCATTAAATGTACCATTATCCTGAGGCGACCTTTCAGTGTGGCAGTTTTTACCACCCGTATTTCAGCAAGTCCTGCCAGACGATGGGATGCTACTAGCGCAGGGGCTGAAATACTGCTGGTCAGTGCAAGTACACAAGAGGCGGTTTGGTGGTATATACATCTGAAGGGGAAAAAAAACTTGTTGCTGCAGTCACAACAAACAAGCTGTCTGTAGCACACTCAGCTTAAAGATGACCTTACTCCAGCAGGCCAGCAGGCTTGGTTGGACCGAGTGGTTGCTTTTTCAAAACCACTACCTTAAACCGCTGCTGTTAAACTTTTTTCTCTCCTTTTTTTTTCAAACACACACTGCGGCATAGATCATTAGCATCTGTTTTCCTTGGACGTGCTTTGCAGCCCAAGGTGGGAGACACTGGCACACTGAGGTTAAGCTGACTGTAATTGTCCAGATTTTTCTAATCAGTCTGTGGCACTGTTTTTGAAGGAGGACTAAGCTAAAGCATACTTTGAGGTGAATGATGCAAAATGAAAACTTTTGGAGGATTTCAAGCGTTGGCAGAGGGACTGCAGAGTGGGGTTATTTACAGTGGGAAAAGGAAAGGCCTAATTTGAAACATCTGAGGCCACGAAAGAGAGGTGGGCACCGGAGGGAACAGCAGGATAGTGCCTCATGCACAAAAAGAAGAAAGGACCACATCATTAAAACAAGGGGCCGGGTGAATTTTTTTGGTTTTTTCCGATTTCAGCAATGACGAGAAATTGAAATTAGATGCTTTCAATCACATACAGCATCCCTTATGCCTCTCGTGTCGTAGCTACTAAACGAAAATGCACAGATCGTGTATTAAAATGTCAGATAAAGACCCTTTTCATTGCATCCCAAGAATGAAGTGGCTTGCTATGATGTGCATTTTGTATGTGTGTGGATTGCTTGTGGTGTCTGCTGTGGTTTACCTCTGTACTGGCTGTACTGACTTCATGTCACTCAACATATTCCATAGGCTGGGTTTATGGAAACACCTAAATTGACCGATACTGCCTTTTTATAGAATTTGCAACGTGAAATAGCAAAATTACCTTCATTTAGTGACCCATTCTATGATATTAGAAAGAGTTCAGCATGTGCATTGGCCCGTTTTTCTCTCATGATATGGTCTGGAACCCACAGACTTGGGTAGCAGGACCGCCTCAGCATGGTCTATTGATTAAACTCTTGCTAAAACATGGCAGTGATGGGGTAATCATTAAAGCAGTGTTGCAGTGGCTGTGTTTTTTGCATTACCGCCCATAACTTCCAGTAGACTTTGACAGGGATGGTCATGCCCGACTGCATGGTCCAGGCTTGGGAAAACAGTGTTTTGGAGCGGTGCTGCAGTAGGCTTGGTTTCATGCGTGAACGGAATAGCCACCGCTGTAAATACTTGAACCTTCCATGTTGTCTAAGAGGCAAGCTATAGATGTCGGTAAATTGGCCTTGACTGTGTGTGTGTGAGAAAGGCAGTGGAAAGAGAAAGTTGCACTTGCTTAGGAAGGTCTGCACTTCATGCATGTATGAATACAAGGCCTTTACAGAGGGAACGTGCATGTGTATGTATGTGAGTTGGAGGGGGGAGTGGAGGGGGGTGGAGGTATAGAGAGAGAGTTACTGTGCCTTTAAGAGATGGAGAAAGCTGGCTCTGTTCCCATTCTCTGCTGATGATGAGGGGAGGAAGGAGCCAGGAGCCATTTTTAGCGATGAGGTCATCCTTTATGGATGAAAAAAAAAGAGAAAAAGATAAAGAAAAGCAGCCATAGAAAGTGCAGAGACTGTCGATGTCTGATGCTATCAGCCCGGACCTCTTATCTGCATCTGAATATATACACATGCATTTGTCAGACTCTGATGTGTACTCGGCTTTGCCGTATTGTACAAGAAATTTCTCCATTAAGCAAATAGAGGACATCACTGGTGCAACAGGTTCTTTAACTGCTGCGTTATACTAGTGCACAGACTGCAGGTCTACATTGCAAGTGGTGACGTCATACTCATAATGTCACCGGTAAGTGTGTTTTTCTGTCACTTTTACAGATATTTACCCAGCGATGTGTAACTCTCATGAACTGGTTGGTAAACAGGCTGCATAGTCAGTTTAGCCCTCATTACTACAGTGTTCTAGTGGTAGATTAGCACACATCTGTAACAGAAGAACGAAAAGTTCACTGAGTCCAGAGGGGTGAGGCTTGCGGGTTTGACCTCATATACCCTTACTATTGAACTGAGAACCTCACATATGCGCGCACGCACACACACAGACTCTCTCTCTCACACACACACACACACATACACACACAGCGCTGCCCTCCCATCCCTCAAATGATTTTCCTAAATATAGATTGTCTGGCCAGCACAGCTGTGCTCAAGGAGAAAGAAATGATTATAGCACCATCTATAGGGACAAATACATTGCAAAATAAATGATTAAAAAGGTAGTAAATGGAATAAAAATAAAGGAAATGAAGGGAAATGCAATAAAAAGGCAACTTTTTGACACGTGCTTCTGTTTTTAAGTGAGGAATGGGATATTAATATATATATTTAGCAATGTATCCTTATTTGCCAGGTGACTGTCTGCCACCTTTAGTATTTTATATGGTAGATGAATAGATTTCTTTATTATTACTGCATTGGGTTAATTGGTGCGTTTGTCTTGCCTCACTCTCCTCTGTTGTAAATGAGACATCTGAGTGATATTACATCATCCCTTGCGCTAGACCCCATCCCCCCTCCCAACATACATACACACACACACACACACACGAACATACACACACATCATGAGCAAAGATGCTTTCAGGAAATAATGTTTAGACGATCTAAACTTACCAAAATGACATATTATATAATATTGTATGGGTGGGCGTGTTTGTGGGCTTGCATTTTGATGTACTTTTTTATTTTTGACGCCCTAATATATCAAAGAGCTACATCAACGTCAGCACCAGGAAAGATCATCAAGCTTTCACCCTATGTAAGCGCAGCCCCCCCCCCCGAAAAAAAAAACATGTTTTTCAGGCTTTCACCTCAACCATCCAATTTCACATCGCAATTACAGCCTTGTTTTCTTACCCGTGTTTAATTTCCTTTAATTTGTTTTTCTAGCACATTACCCCTCAGGGTCAAAGGAATGTATCCATTTCAAAGTCCTTTTTGAGAAACCCTACCATTCAAACAGCTTTCGCGACTACTCACAGGGCTTAGCCTGAACCAAACAGTAAAACAGTCATTTTTCTAGCAATAGAGATGACCTTCAGCCCGTAAAGTAGGCAGAGCTTTGTCTAGCAAAGGGGAGCTCAACTCCGGTCCTGGAGGGCCAGAGTCCAGCACAGTTGTGATTTCTCATCTCAAACAAACACTTGAGCCAGGTTTACTGGGTGTGTCCAAGCAAGGGCCACACTATTCTGTAAACTGGCCCTCCAAAACAGAGCTGTGGACCCCTTGTTAGCAACTAATAGAAACAAAAAATACAGTAATAAAGGGTTTATCTTTTGTTATCTTATTACTTAATTCATTTAATATTTTAATACAGGGTACTCCAAGCATAATAGTGCCACATACCTGTACTGAAGCAGGGTAGATTAATATGTTACATTCAATTTGGTCTGGAATAAAAATGATACCGTACTGAACGATTAGCATCCAGGTTTTATTGATCGGTTTCACTTTTTGTTGCCATAGTCTTTACTGCCATCTAGTGTTGAAGAGAGGGAGTACAACCTGCCCAGTGTGACCACAGCAGACACTCAAATCAACTAACAGGCTAAACGTCCCTAATGCAAAAATCCTTTCAGTGTAACTGAAACTATTTGATATAGCTTTATTTGATCTGAATACAGAGCATTCACAGGCAGTGGTCAGTGGATTAAGAGCCCACAAATAAATACAGTAATAATTGTAATCACGAGGAGATAAGATTAAAAGAAAAGACAGCCATTTTATGAAACCGTTATCGCCCATAAGCCTAAAACACTGAACAAAGCATTGTCCCCCGAGTGACTTTAGACTTTTATGCACAAAACATGCGCCTCTGTGCTAGGTAACTGCGTAGGAATTAGAAAAACATATACAGAATATCGAGGTTCGATCTTTAACATCTCAGATGTAGGCTTAAATAATAACAGACTCCCCTACAAACGGAATACACTCATACTTTGGACGGCACAAACAGCTACTCTGTATACTGGAGCTTTATATATTGAAATATATCGATGACTGTTATGTATCACTCCTCTATCTCTCTTCACAATAAGTTCAGGACATTCTGTAATATTGTTTATTGAAATGACGAAGCAGCCCACTCCATCTTATCCATACGAATGGTGGGAAGTCATTGGGTGAGCTGGTGGGGGTCTCGTATTGCACGTTTAATTTAAATATAGAGTCATCAGATAGAAGATATGGAGATCTAGATACAGAAATAAATCTATCAACTTTTCTGTAAGAAAACAGAAATAAACCTATCAACCTGATCTCACATTTGCAAATGTGTTTGAAGTCACACAAGCTTACATTTAAGCTCAAAGCCTGTGGACACTAGTAGTGTTGCTTCTCCTTTGCTGTAAAATCTGTCATTTGTTGCAGTCCCTACAGAAATTTCATTGCATCTGAATATATTCCCTTTTTTCACATAAAGGTTAACCAGTGTTTCCCAGTCTTTTTATTTCCATCGGCTTATTTACAACAGGAACACATTGGAGTGCTTTGGAGTCCTGGTTAACCTGTGGATCTCCTTCCAGCTGTGACAAAATGTAATGCCTCATGTATACACATCAGATTCATAGCCTCATTTATGGACTTAAACATCGTATTTATGGAGACAACTCTCACAAAAAAGGGTTCATTTTCAAAAAACAAAACAAAAAAGACATGGAAGCTGATCATGAAGGTGATGTTTTTTATCCCAGGGTGCCTGTAATCTACATCCATAAATAAAGTTACTAATGATGTCTTTCTGAATGATGTAAGAAGGCAGTTCTGCTGCTGTTTCAACTCTCGGCTGTACCTCAGCAACGAAATCAAGGCAGTGGAAACAAAACAGTACCAAACTTTCTCTCTTCTTCCTTACACACACCCTCTGAACACTGCCGTTGAGGCCACACAGGGCAATGGCCAACGTTTCAATCCTAGTTAATGTGGGATCTTTTTTTGCCAGAGTAATCCAGCAGGGGGCAGTATGGAGTCAAAACAACTGCATTAGCATGTGGAGTTGTTTGTAACACACATGAATTATGCCTATCCGAATAGACCCCACCATAACAGCGCCACAACCAAAAAGACTAATACACGTACACAGTGCTGCACTTCAGTCTGATAACATACACCAATTGTGGACTTACATCATCCATATGATACATCAACCTATTTCATCTCCTCAGGGATGTACTAGCAATGGAGACTCTCTCTGCTCGAGTGTTCTAAAGCTGCAGTCAGAGCGGGCGGCTTTAAGACAGCTCTGTGGCTGAGCAGGGTCTTTTTTGGTGGGTCAAGTCCAAGTAAAGATCTGAGCGGAGGAAGCGAGGGTAGGGGTCTTTCTCCATTAGTCCATAAATCCTACTCTGGGCCAGGTCGAAGCAGTCAGCGCTAATGTTCTCCATGTTCTCCTTGGTCTGCTCCCTGGTGTATGAGTCCAGATTAACCTAAATAGCACAACAATAGCATATAACAGAAGTATAAATAACTAATATTGCTCATTTAACATTATACTGTCTGAAATATAAAAGTTTAGTCCCAAAGTACAAGCAATTTAAATGTATCCAACAAGATACAAAACTTCTACAATTGTGCAGCGTAAAGGATGTGAAAGAGGGAGCTATGTAGTTCATAAAGTAAATTTTAAGCCTAAAAATAAAAGTAAAAAAGTTGTAAAGATGGTATTTGCAATCTGGGACAGTGTAATCATATACGTTTCATTGAATTTAACCTGATTTAGGCATATCTGTTTGCACAAGCCTAACAGCTAATGCCTACTGTCAGCACTGTGTGTGTGTGTGTGTGTGTTTTTCTTCAAACCAACCTCTTTACTGGCTTGAATGGAGATATACTCTGCATATATCTTCTTCGCTCTGGAAGCCATCTTGGACAGAGACTTGATCCTCCTGTAGTCCTCGCAAGCCAGCCAGAAATCCAGATTCTCCTCACTGAACTCCGTCTGCAGGAAGGAGCGGAACGCTGCCAGTCCATCTGACAAAGCAGAGAAACAATTACTACACATCATGTTTTAACGTAATGCAACCAATTGAATAATTCATTTACATCCACCCTAAATGTACAATAAATGAGTTTTAGCTCCACGGCCAGAACGAAAGAGATTTTGTGCTCAAAATAGACAGCAAACACGATGGATCTTCATGTAACATCTGTTCCAGTTCCCAGTAAACAATAATGCAAGAAACAAAAATGTCCAAAACTTACATTTGTGAGAAAGCAACAGGTCAAACGACTCTCCCCATTTGAGAGCTTCCCCTGGAGTGGGTCTACGGAAATAGCAGACAAAACGGTCAACAACTGCCTGATTCACTGCTGAAGATCCACTCATATTTACTTTATATCCCAGTCAAAACATCCTGCTTTGGCTCTTTTCGACCCTGCCTATCACGAAAAGCGGTGTGGCAAAACAATCGACTCTTGGTTAGCCTTATATCAACGGCCATTTCATTGCTGTCACGCGATATCTAAAAAAAAGTGCCATTTTCACTGATATTACATTTATTTTGCACCTCATTTGCAAAATATTCATAAATAAGAATCTAAGATCTCCAAAAAACTGTATATCTAGAACATTTTTAACATTCATGTGAGAAGCTACCACATTTAAATATAAATGTATTAGAATATACCTTAAACTTTTATGTTGGGCTAGTATGAATGCTTTGTGAATGTGTATGAATGTGCTCTACATATTTTAATTCAGATTTTCATTTAGTATTTGGCAGTTATCCCTTTTATCTTCCCTTTAGAGTACTCCAGAAAACATTTATGGAGTTAAAGGCTCATTTAACACTGTTTTAACAGATTTAAGCAGAAATTCAGGAGAAAAAAAACACCACAGATTAACAGTGGACATGATATTAGGCTATACTTAAATCATTTCATACCCAGGTAATGTTTGCTGGTGGCTGAACACAGCTTAACTCTACAATTTTGAACCACCCCACTAAAATACCCTGGGTTTCAATCCTGAATGGCACTGAGGTGAATAAGCTGAGCACTCAGTCACTCATTTGTCTGAGAAATTGAGACAAACATAGAAAGCAGTGTAGCTAAATTGTTTAATTGATTTTGAGATACGAGTACCAGTGAATGTGAATAAAGTCAATCCTGACTTAATAATCAATCCTGAACAAGATATATGTTCGAATTTTTATTTTATTTCACTCATAATGGATTTGAACCTCTACCACTAAGTTAGTACTGTGAACATTATAAACTGACAATGAAAACAACACTAAACAACAGGTTTAAAAGATTTCAAAAGTAAAAAAAAAAGAACTTTTGTGTCACCACTCCTATATATGTAAATAAAATCCTCTCCTCCGTTCCTTTATCTAATTACATTATAGGTTTATCTCTTGGGATGTTTGGGACATTCACCCAAACCTATTTTAATACAAAATATTATGCCCTCTTGAATTCCCGGGGCATGTATGGCTGAGACTCTCAAACTCTCAGTCTCCTGATGATGGAACCAACGCTTAGGAAGCTGTGGCACTCAGGCTCCAAGGCCAGGCTTTTATTTTTGCCCTGATGAAAGAAACGCATTCTGAATGGGTGTGGAAACTATTCCGATACATCAAACCTTAAAGGCAGTGTTGTGCACATTTTATATAGTGACAGAAAACACAGTAGCACACAGAACATTCCAACTATACCTTCTGATCTCTGTCCAACGTGAATGATATTCTGATTTAAATGACTTAAAAGGGAAAAGAGTCTCAGAATACACAGTCTATTGTATGTTCGATAGAAATAAACTGATTGAACACATCTTGATTCAAGCCTCTAGGCATCCAATTATTTGATAAACAGTGGAAAGACATGCTCTATACTGTGACTCATCCAGTCTGGAGCCCAGTCAAGTAACAAGAAAAAATACTTGAACTCACTTGTCTGATTTAAGGAATTTCTCAAGTTTGTTCGCTGGATGGCTTCCATGTCTATCGTTGGTCTTCTTTCGGAGAAAGGTTAGTCGATTTTTCATGTCTTTCGCCCTATGGGAACAACATAAGAAATTCAGCCCTCATTTCTATAATGACTTTCCAGCTAAGTGACTACCCAGGTCTGTATCATCACTTGATGAGCCAAACGGAGGACTGATAGAAATGGGAAGAGATTATCAGCAGGCGTTTCCCTGAGGGAAAGAGCTCGGAGAGAAGCCATCATTTACTGCATTGAGTGGGTATCTAGAGTGGAGGTACAAGCATTTTGCAGAATATGAACTGCCCATTTAATCTCTTTCAATTGCACCTACTATATTGTTGGAGCAATGAGTCAACCTTTGGGAAAACATGGGGGGGGGGCGCTGGGGGACCTCATGACTTACAGATTCTTCGATTTCTTCTTCATCATGACACTCTTCCCCATTTGACATTTACAGTTTGGCTCGCCACAGACCTGAGAGCAAGAGGACAAAATGCGTCATCATTGTGTAACATTATAAAGAAATGGAATATAAAAAAGAGTTTTAAGAAATCAGGATGTTAATCAGACAGGCTGGAGCAGGGGCTGGCAGGCTTGGAAAGCTACAGCATTGCAGGGTTTATTGTTTTGCCTCATTAAACATAACGGATTCAATTCATCAGCTAATTAGCAAGGCCTTCGTGAGCTGAATTTGCTACATTAGGAGAGGGGAAACACTGGTGTTTGGAAAGCTGTGGCTCTACAGGAGTTTTCCACACCCCAGCTAGAGGGAAGAGCAGCCGAGTTTGGCTGAAGTCTGAGATAATCTTCCTGGTGCATTTCTCTCTCTTGTTCATCTTTAACTAGATATTATTTCCATCATACATAAATAAAATTAGTGCTCACTTCCTAATGAAAGGCAGCAGAATGTTAAATGTCCAGATGCAGATCATGCAGGTGGGGCAATGTTTTAAATACTAGGTAGTAGAGGTTGAAGAAAAAAATCATACAGTGAAGTATTGCAATATTTTTGGCACAATATGATATTGATACAGCAGTTACAGGTATCCATATTTTTATAGAGATTTTAAAGCTAATTTAGAACCATTTTAATAATCTGCTAACATTGGGGCTCTAAGTATTTATCATAACTTGTTGACAACTGACTATTAAACCTATGAATTTAATCTGCAAATAGTCACATATGAATTCAATCTTTAAAATTTTGGGGGGAAAAGCAATAGGCATTTATATGCATCCACTTTTAAACCAATCATCAGTGGTTTAGGTCCTCCTGCTCATGCTTTGGGTACTGGGCAACAAATTAAACTAAAGAAAAGTGTAGTATATGGGGGAAATAATATGCAAGTCAAACAACACTGTCTGAGCAGGGCTTGAGACCTACCCTCCGGCCAGTGAAGAGCAGGCAGATATGATGAACAGACCCTCCATTCTTGTTTAACTCCTTTCGCAGGGTCTGAGGGGACGGGAGAATCCAGCGATCCGGAGTCTCCCTGTCGTTGTCCAGACAGTGGATGGCCTGGTCGGAGATGAAGCGTGGAGAGCGGGGCTCCTGGAGCAGGCTGCCCTCACTGTGGGTGCGCCGGTGAAGGGAGCGCTGGACACACAACCCTCCACTCTGCTGGCCCCTGCTGGGTGACGTCTCCACCAGACTCCTCCGCTTCAGATAGCCTTCATCACTGTCTTCTTCCTCCTCTTCCTCCTCCTCATCATCATCTGTGGATGGCGAAGTCATTGGGTCTGGCTTGAAGGAGCGGTCCAGGCACAGTTTGGGAATGATGAGAGGTGAGGATGAGGAGGATGAAGAAGTGGGACGAGTGCCCACGCTGACCGTCTCCGAGGCGCTCTCGCCCTCGCCCTGCTCCCTCCTTTCCAACTCCGCCTCCTGCTTGCCTCTCTTTGGCTCCTTTCCCCTCTCCTTCCAGATGGCAGAAGTCTCCATGTACACAGCTTTAGAGGCATCTCCGGGCGGGGGAGGGGGCTGAGTGGCGTCTCCGGCGTTGCAGTGCAAGTCTGGGTACGAGAGGCGCTCGGTTGGGGTGCTGGTTCTGGCTCTACTGTGGCCTGTAACTGGGGACCCGGAGGGACAAGATGGAGAACAAGGTTCTGAAACACTATGTGGTCCAAAGCCAAGCAGCCCTAGTTCAGCCTGATCTCCAGCCTTTGGCTCCAGCATCTGCCAAGAAAGTAAATACAGTGCAAAGTAAAGAGTGAAGAAGAAGAAGAAGAAGAAGAAGAAGAAGAGGAAGAAGAAGAAGATGAAGAAGAAGATGAAGAAGAAGATGAAGAAGAAGAAGAAGAAGAAGAGGAAGAAGAAGATGAAGAAGAAGAAGAAGAAGAAGAAGAAGAGCAAGAAGAAAAAGAAGATGAAGAAGAAGATGAAGAAGAAAAAGAAGAAAATTAAGAAGAAGAAGAAGAAGAAGAAGAAGAAGAACAAGAGCAAAAAGAAAAAGAAGATGAAGAAGAAGACCAAGAACAAGAAGAAAAAGAAGATGAAGAAGAAGAAGATGAAGAAGAAGAAGAAAAAAAGAAGGAGACAACAAATAGTATAAATAAGTACTGTTGCATTTTCTCAAATAATGTAAAATCAAGTCAACACAAAACAACAAAACACTACACAGCGCCACTCAGAACCCAAATTACTGTGCAATGTATAAAATCTATAAAAATCTATAAAAACATTAAATGTTTTGACCCAACACGACTTACAGGCCATTTTTAAGTTTTTTCTTGTATATTTCACGATCTAATTCAATGTGAGTGAGCTTTACACATCCAAAAACTACATTACAATCAATATTATTAATTGCAGAATTAAAAGTGATTTGTGTCATACTGAACTGAAAAAAAACTCAGTACCCAATATTTCTTGCTCAATGATGGTCCATTATCAATGTTACATTGTTATGCTATAAAAATATCACAATTTATCCTGTCAAATTAAAGAAGAAATGTAAAAAGCAAAGTTCAGAATATCTTGTCAGTCATGCTTAAATAGTGGTCCCTCTGAATCAAGCCCCTCCCTTTCTCTTTTTAACGGTGTAATACAACCTTATTACATGCCGGCACCAGAATCCATACACATGCCCACAATAGAGCACGGTATGTATAAAATTCAGGGTCTCTGAACATTCAGAACGAGATATATAATGCATTTCACCTCTGCAAAAACCTGCTTGCCACCATTTTCTTGGGTAATCTTTTGACAAGTGAGTAAGAAATAGCAGAAACCTTCAACCATGGCCATCAATTGTGTTATGATAAAAAGATATTTGATGACAAATCTGATATCTTCCACTTCAGGAAATTACAGCAAGGTGATAGCACGGCATTGAAGAAAGAACACCCACCACGCCACCACTAATCACCCATAAACCTACACGGTGCTGAGGGATTTATGGGTTCAATACACTTTCAAAGTAAGGCACTGTGACAAGATGTACAGCTTTACTGCACTTTCTGAAGTCCCTTTTAGCAGTGAACATCAACAAACACTTCAATGTGCTGTACCAACCCCGCTTGGGTAAATACAGTATTTCCAGTAATCACTGTAGTAAAAACAATACATGGGTTGAGGTCTGAGCAATATTTGTCCAAACACGCAAAGCGCACGTATGTCGGAACCTCAGCAATGAGCATCTAATATTTAAGCAATAATATATCAGTCAAAATATACATAACACATGTCAACTATTACCTTGAAATGCAAGCAGATTAAAGGCAAATATAACATTGTATATTTTCCATTCCTTTGAAAAAATATATAAAAAATATATCAAAATGTACACAGCAAACAGAGTCGGCATACACTACAAAAGGCATCATCTGAATGACCTCACCTTTACAAACGATCCAGTATTTTTCTCCTAAAGACAAACAATGTATTCTTTCATCATAGCAGCGTGCACTAGAACAGCTCTCTGACTCTCACTCTCTCTCTCTCTCTCTCTCTCTCCCTCCCTTCCTCCCTCCTCCTCCTTCTCTCTCTCTTTCTCTCGCTCTAAGTCACATGTGCGTATCTGTTTGTGCTAGTCTGATTAATGATGTCGCTGCATCAATTGTTGCTAATGCCAACCCAAGGGGCACTCAGTCGCAGAGAAGCGGAGGGTGAGAGAGAGAGAGAGAGAGAGAGAGAGAGAGAGAGATAGTACGAGAGAGAGAGAGAGAGAGGGAGAAAGGATAAGAGAAAAATCAGATTTTCTCCCTCATCCTCTTCGGAGGGAATGAAATAAAGCGGTAAGATCCATTTAAACACACACAGAGCCTAGTGCTCGGCCACACAGGACCACATGCAGCGACAAGTCTGCCCAAAGATTTGAAAACACGGGATAGATTTTACAGAAAAAATGATACATGAACGTCTTTCAGTTCAGTGTGTGTTTCTGAGTGTGTGTGTGTGAGTGTCCATGGGTGTGAATATGTGTGTGTGTGAGTGAATATGAGAGCAGGTTTGGGTAATATCAGTACAAATATTGAGACCTTGATTAAGATGTAATTCAGTGTAGTATATGTGTGTGTGTGTGAGTGTGTGTGTGTGTGTGTGTGTGTGTGTGTGTGTGTGTGCGTGTGTGCGTGTGCGTGTGTGTGTGTGTGTGTGTGTG
>JBBKCR010000038.1:3880031-3897114 GCA_037577295.1 Ladigesia roloffi | reverse complement strand
ACAAATTCCCTGTATATGCACACACATATACTTGGCCAAATAAAGCGATTCTGATTCTGATTCTGATTCTGATTCTGGTGCTCAGAATGTCATAACAAAAGACCCCAATTACCCCATTTTAAAAATGGCTGCCTATAGCGGCCACCAATTGTCCCCGTACCCAAGTCTATCAGGCCCAACAATATAATTCATATTAACTTTATTGTCTAGAAGTTGATGACTTAATTATAAGACTCAGTTGGCCATGATGCTTTGTTATTTGTTCCTGAAAATGTTGGTGCCTATTCAAGCTTCAACTAATCAAACGTTCATCTCAATAAGACAAACAGATTTCTAGCCAATCAAGTATTTAATTAGTTGTGGTCAGACAGAGAGGAGAGAATGTAAAAGAAGAGAACGGTGAACAGAGAAGAGTGGTTAAAAAACTTACCAGTGGTGTGTAATTTGATTCAAATTAGTTAAACACAGTTAAACATAGTAAAAAATCAAAGTTTTGTTATTTATTTTTGTAGAAGTTTTCAGTAATTCTGTGTGGTGGTATGGAGTTGCTCTGCCCTTTGCTTCTAGAACAGCTTCCACTCTTCTTATAAAGCTTTTCACAAGATTAATTCTGAGTCACCTTTTCTGTAACTTTTACTATTTGAAGTGTCAAGTTATGTCTGGTAAATGATCACAGTCACTTTACCTTTCTCAACACTGAAGTGTGCGTGTAAAGAGATAACTACTGCACAAAATACCAACCAAGTGGGTTATGTGTTGTATATTTTGTAAATAAATGTAATCTTTGTTTAAGTCACCAAGCATAGCTTGTAAACAAACTTTACTTTGGGTGTAAATATACTGAACTTTTCCAGGGAAGTATTTAGTACACCACAATGTTTAGATAGAATTTTCACAGTTGAGGTACCCCGCCACAAATTCAAACAAATTCAAAGATGGAACATACAAATCTGTATTCTGGTTCAACCTCAGGCATACAAATCACAAAAGAGGCCATGAAGCCAGCTAAGCTATGGGGACATTTTCTTCCAAAGCACCCAGAGGATACAAGAGTATTAAACCAAAGTAACTGTTAAAGTGTTAGAGTGAGGAATAGGCTCTGCAGCAAAAAACCTACTGACGAGTCTGAGTACAGCACAAAGTTGCTCTTATATCCCAGGTCGGCAGCCGCCAGAGGCCACCCTGTTTGTATGTAGGACTTTTATTTTGACATGTTGGTATGCTCTGGGTTTTAGTTGGTAGAACATTAGTTACAGCTGAGTGGTGCTTATTTTTAAGCAAAGTTTAGTTTTCATTAATTCATGTGTTTTGTGCTTCATTTCATGGTCACCCACACTGCCCCCAGTTTTATTTGTGTTTAGGCCCTCAAGCCTTTTTGTATTGAAAATGAAAAGTTAAAGCTAAGTATTGAAGTCTGTGTCTGTGACTCTTCACTGCCTGGAGATAGACACCCTTGCATTATACCTGAACGTTTATTTGCATTACACCTGAATGTTTATTTGAATTGTTGTATATTACTCCTACGTTAAATCAACAGGGATTTTTTACAGTGTCCCTGAATGCAAACTTTGAAAAACTCTGCTTTAAAGAACCAACCATTGAAAGCAAATATATGGAACCAGAAGTGATTCTTTCACAGCATCAAAAGACTCTTTATTATTAAAAGTATACTACTATAGAAGCCTTGAAAAACTTCACTACAAATTCTTTTTAAGAGCCTTACAGCAGAACTTGAGCTGAAACTCATCTCATTCTGTAGCTTTGGAGCATTTTTCACTAGCAGAGTAAGTATCCAATAATAATAGATTTGTCTCCAGTAATAACAGCCTCTTGGAAAGGATGGCTGGATTCAGGCCTAGTAGAAAATACTGAATCATAAGAATGAATGCTGAGAAAGTGTCTGACTATTCCTCACAGTCTGGCTGGCTCTGTGGAAGAATTGTAAAAAAAATAACTGTAAAGTGGTAAGCTTATTCAAAAAGAGCTTTTAAATGCATGTAGCTCTGCATTCAACCACGGCAATACTGCTTTATTATGGTAATGGATTTGCCCCTGTTTTCAAGGCCAGTGTCATATTTACTCTGATTCACATAGAATCAATGCTGTTAAATAGAAATTTGTTCTTTTCCATCATCACAGATGTGAAACATTTCAAACTGCTCCCCAAACAATCTCAGCTCAAATCTCCAAAACTACAAATTACACTACATGTCTTCATGTCAATGTCTTCATATGTATATTTGGCAGTAAGTATTCTGAATTAAATTCGATTTTTAAAGTGTTGTGGCTTTTTTTCCACTTTGTCCGTATTAGTGGAGCATAGTGGATAAATCTGCTGCTGTCCATGCAGTAAAGTATGGTTTAATTTCCCTGCAAACAAACCAATCTTTTAAGCATCTTAGGATAAGCAACATATTAGTTTAACTAAATATTTCTTCTGATTGTGTACAATTACTTTCAGAAGCTGAGCAAGCACATTCTATTGTTATGGTCAAATGTTTACTAAATGAATTTGTGTGTTGAAAAGGTTTTGAAACTACGGCTCTCTTAATTCTCCTAAATGCTCTGTATATATATATATATATATGTGTGTGTGTGTGTGTGTGTGTGTATGACCCCATGTCCTAACATTGTATGAAAACAAGTGTGTATGTGTGTGCAGTGTGTGCATATGTGTGTGTTTAACAGCAGTATAAAGAGCTCTTTATGCTGCCTGAGGAGAGGAAGTGAGCTTCAGAGGGAAAGCAGAACGGAGAGAGGTAGAGACCAAAGGCCTGCACATCTGGAGATACTACAGCTTAGCCTCCATGCCAAGAAACTCCAACATTCCTTAAGTCAGCCTCTCTCTCTCTCTACCCCAATCTCGCACACACAAACACACACACACACACACATGCGCGCGCCACACGCACACGGAGACCCACCACCAATCACTAGAAACACATAAACACTCAGGTTGGTGCCGGCCTTTCTACTGACAGGTCTTCAACATTAGTCTGACCTGCCAAAGAGGCCAATTCTCGCTTCCTGTTGACCTCTAACCCTTTACTTCCTGCTGAATAAAAAAAAAAATACAAGAAAGATAAACTCAAAAAGGGGGGAAACATATGCTCCGCCTCCTCCTGCTTCCTTTCCTTCTCTCTCTCTTTCCATCTCTTGCTGAGGAAAAATACTGCCACGTCAATTCCGCAACATCCACATTTGACCCTAAGTGGAGCTTTCTTTCATCGCAATGATCCAACTGCATCCATTACAAACTCCATTTCTCACATTTTTAATCTGAACACAGCTGTATTCTCAGCTAAAGATTTCCTCCGGATGGGTCAGGAAGACGTTGTGGCGATTCGAGGGAGCTGTATGAGCAGACCAGGGTGAAAGGGCCGGCGGAGAAAAAGCCTTTTTTTTGCCACCCACGTTCCTGCCTTCTCTCAGCACCATCAAACACTGAGACCCCTCAGAGGACCCTCCTCTCTTCACCCCCCCGACCCACCCACCACTCGCTCACTCGGACCTCCACCAGCGCTCCGCCACAGAGAAAGAGAGAGAGTACGAGAGAGGGAGGGATGGAGGAAAGGATGGACAAAGGTTTCTGAGAAGAGCGAGAAAACGTCTGATCGGCGTATGCCAAAGCCATTTGGCACGGACCCGCCAGCTCTGAGGTATCCTTATAGTCTTTTTTGAGTACTTATGGTCTGCATGTGGGCTTTCATATCGAAAAAAGAGAAAATGCACTGCAGATTGTGGAAGCTGTCCAGTCCAACGGTCAGTTTCTCTAAATGTTTCTATAGGCTAGAAGTTTAATTTGCAAGGGCTGCACTCAACAGGATAGATATTTTGCACTTTGACATAATGTTGTAATGCTTTTATTACAAGACATCATAAGTTACACTAGAAACAAAGCTCTAATAGCAGTTACGATCTTATTCCAGTAACAGACACGTGTGATCTGTTTTGCATTGTAGAGAGGGATTAGCTAATTTTGTGCTTTTGAAATGTCAGGTTTTAAGTTGTAGTGTCTTTTTAAGGCTGAAAATAAACCCATAGAAACACACCACGTTAAACGTGCAATTATAAGGGCGTGGATGTGCATTCAGTTAAACTAAAAATAATGTACTGTTCATTCACAGTCTACCCAGCTATTTTCATTGTTTTGTATTTGTTTTTCAGTGCAGCAGATCAGGTCAGAGTGGACGGTCCTCCTGCATCCCTGCAGATTTAGAGGCCTGGCCCGCTTGCCCAGTGTTCAGACTACCTGTTCAGGAAGTAGTGATTGTACAGTAGTCTGCACATTGGTTAGGCTGAGCAGGAGAACACATCAGCTGCTGAAGAAAATGAACATATATGTTTATGTGCAGATGCTTTTTACAGTGCCAAACGTGTCCATGTGTGATGTATTAGTGTGAATATGTGAATGAAAAAAAGCTCTGTGGAGACTGAATGTCTATATCATGCAAGGTGAATGTGCTCTGATCATCATAACGCAATAATTAAAAAGTAAAAGGTGTATTTCTTTTAATGATTCTTTGAAGTGTTTCATCATATCAAAAACAAACTTCACACATTTTACAGTAAAACGGTGCTGAATTACTCAAATATGCTTCCACACGCATTAAATATATAAACAAAGCCCAATATTAGCAAACTATGCAAACCAAAACAGAGGGTTCATTTACTACATTCTATTCATGTGGAATGGATGAGCATTTTCTATGCTAATTCTACGCATTTCTGGACGTTTTTTTTACTTTAAGTGTATGCTGTTGGACCTTAATGGCCATTTTGCAAAGGAAAACGTTTTATATATGAAAAAAGTCTAAAATTCGTACTTTGATTCAAGATATTTCCAACAAATCCCCCACAGACACATTTTTTGTGGGAGAAGACAATGGCTTTTTCCATTCCCCCAACTTTGGAGCGATTTTAGGAAGTGTTGGGCTTTTCTTCAGAAAGACTTGTGGAAGTGTTGGGCTTGCAGACTCAGAGTCTGGTATGTATGGTAATGAAAACCATATGCCCGCCTCCCCTAGGCCCAGAGCAGTATGGTCTACCCCAGCGCCATGCCTGCTGTCTGAGCCGCAGGGTGGGGGCTGGGCTTGGGGTCATCGAGGTACCGTAGCACATATGCACCTAATCAGAGCCCTGCGGGGCTGCCTTGTTGCGTTATAACCACAGCTAAGAATAGAGCTCCCGCATTCGATTCATCTAATGCACCGAAAATTTCTGCACTGCAGACCAAACTGTCCTCACCTACCCTACGCCTTCAGACGAGCTCAAACTTTTCCAGGCAAACGGCGTAATCAAAACATTACATTAGGGCCAATGCATTAATCACAGGGAAAACGTGTTTCCAGACACATAGCCTAAATACACTCCGCTTGATGGGGTGAGGGCAACTAAAACCCCCACCAGACCCCAAAGTATGAACATATCAGAGCATTTGTGTAAACAGAAGATGATTTAGTGATTTTTGGGACTGTGGTTTTAGTGATTTTAATGTATCTATAAAGCAAGTGGAAGCATTTCAAACATTCATTTAAGTGCTTTTATCTGGGTGATCACCTTGTCTTCCTATCTTTCTATAGGCAAATCATTGTGCTTGTAGAACTGTTTGAAAATGATCTGTCAAAGGATTAAGATGAAAAGAGTCTCACCTCATCATCTTTGTACCACGACAGAGTCTCAGCGGTCAACACAAACCAGTATTCCTTCGCTCCTCCCTTCATGATGCCAATGTTATTGATGGTTAGCCAGCCCTTCCTGATCACCTATGAACAAGCACACCACAGAGGCTTAGTGCCACACAGAAGCATGATAGTACAACATGTGTGTGTGTGAGTATGTGTGTGTGTGTGTGTGTCTGTTTCACATATTGCTTTAAAATGGCCATACCATTTCTGAAAGTGCAAAACCATTTATTTTTAGTTACTGGAATTAGGACTAAGGATGGGTTTAGGGTTAGGCTTACAAATATGAGTAGTTATATGCATAAAATATATCTGAGACTGTTACATACAGAGACTTGCATACACAGATGGAATACATTTTTGACAAACTTGGTATAAAACAGCAAAATGTGGATTGAGATTTTAAAAAATTTAATTGAAGAAAGCAATAACACTTTTTAAAATATATACGTTTTGGACAAGACCACCTGGTTTAATTACTGGCATTCATACATGTACTGGTTGTGCATCTTCCATTTACTACAGTGAAATATATTGTACTGTGCACCTTTGAGCCACCTCATCACCATTTTTCAATCACCATGTTGGTGCAAAAAATTACTTCCTGCCTGTCATACTGCCTTATAGTTGGCACACTTACTGAATTAAAGACAGGCTGTAAAGTGTCTAAAGATACAAGGAGTTTCAACCACTCAGCATTCAGCACCACCAGCATACTGATCACAGCCTGATCATCTGGAATCATTTGCTCCTGTTTCTTCACTGGTTCAGGACTTCAGGAAGATTTGTTTTGTTCTGCTTGAATGATTGATTCATAGCTCAGTGTGTGACTAAATAAACAAAAACATTCTACTGAAAATGTCAGTTTCAGGGACTGGATTACAAACTATATGGGTGCCAATAACAGAAATATTTGATTATTTATTTTATATTTTCTAAGGTATAAACATTGTTCCATATTTTCTGATATTTCCAGTTTAGGAAAAAAATAATCGAAGTCCCTAACATTATTTTTGTAGCATTTTTATTGATAGTAAAAACCTTGTAAAAGTCAAAGGCCTTTGGCATGGCCGACTATGGCATACTAGCTGGGTTGTTTTTTTTTAAGTACAAGACGGGTACAATTAAATCTTGGAAAGAGTGCATAGTACAATATTTATTTAGCTGTTTATTGGCTTCATTCACATACACTCACAAAAAACTCCCATACACACAAGCCCACACCATACACTCAATGCTCTGTGCATACTTACCATTATCTCGTCCTGTGGCGCCATTGCCATAGCAACAGTGGCAAAGCAAAGGAGAGGGTTAAAGAGAGGTAATTAGATAAGCTGAGTGGAGAGAGGACAAGCAGAGGTGCAGGAGAAAAGAGTGTGGAAAATAGAAACAGCCCGAAAACAAATCATTTACTGATTCTCTTTACTCTTTAATCAGACATTTCCAATAACTGGGTTGAAAAGCTCAATGCCATACTTCTAATGGTGCAGTTGAAAATCTATAGAGAAAGTAGTGGCATTATCATTAATATGTCAAACAGTCATCTTTTATGGTGCCCCATAAGGAAAATGGTCCATTATTATCTGTATGATATAATGCTAACAACTGTTTAACCAAATGCTTAAATATTAGAGTTTACTTTGTAAGCACAGTATGCTTTGTGTAGAGGGTCACTAATGCCTACCTTATTTCCAGCATCCTTCTTCTTACTCATCTGACTGCTTCTCTGCTGGGCACTGAGAACCAAATATCAATATTTAGAACTTCAACAAGCCATAGATAAAGGTATTAAACAGCTCTGATAAAATACACTGTATGTATACTGTCAGTGCGATAACAAAACTGAAAGCAACATTCTTATTGTATTACTTAGCAAATCCAATGAAATCCTCATGGTTGGTGTTCATGTAGGCCAGCTCAATATCAATGAGAAGCAACACCTTTCAGGTAAAACACAAACATGCAAGCGTCACATTCAATCTCACCAATAAATCTTTATCAAATAAGCAGTTGTCTTTTGACCCCCATCTTTAGACAGGCTAGGTATCCTGTTGTAATTCAGTATTGAAACAGGTAATACTGTACCTGGGTCTTAGTGCCTCTCTCTCTGTCACGGATGTGCTGTGTTACAATCCTCTCCATCTCCTCCCTCAGCATTGGGTACTGGGCCAGCTGGTCAGTACAATATTGAATTGTAAATTCAATCAGATCTAAAGTACTGACTACTCTCCAATCAACTAAGTTTTGTGAGTATTATAACAAGTAACTGACGGTCGTCTATTTGACCAATAGTGCCGGACACATAGGTAAATAAATACATGTTTCAAGCTAGGTTGTCAAGAAAAACGAAACTATATCACCAGCTCATATCATGAAGCTGGCAGCGGCCACTGAGGGGCGCTGCAGACCTACAGGACAGGACGCAGCTGTTAGAACTTTGCTTCATGTCTTCACCACATTATACACAGCACGCCACTGACAATATGCTGGTTATTTAATGGGAGTGAGAGTGGGAACTCTCTGATTGGTTCATTGCATGCTACGCCCAAGACACACCTATGACTAAATTTCTCATTTAGAACAACCCATTTGAACTTTGCGCCAGGTGCAAAGTTAATATTTCCTGCTGCGATTATAGCGTTCTGCACTGGCCCCTCCCCCAAAGACGACTGCGCTTCTGACTTCAGACAAGCGCGACTGACCGTTAAAATCAGGCCCAGTGTCTTCTAATGCATGTTCATTTTTGCTTTCACTGTCACATATTTTTGCCTGTACAGCCACTGAGCACATGTTGAGAAGGTTATATATATCCAGCTTTACCTTCTTAGTGCACTGTCTCACTGTATTGACCAACTCAGAGATGACCAGGTCCACACATTTCTGGCACGGCTCTTTGATTTTAGCAATCTGTCTCTTCACAATCGTCTCAAAGGCCATGTCTGGTGTGAAGAGACCAGTCCTGAAGGATGTGTTGGTTGTGAGAGAAACAGAGAGACAGAAAGATAGAGAGATAGAGGATCAGTTATTAAAATGCTCAGATTAAATTGTATTATGATGATGATTTTTCTCTCAGAATGGCTCTCTTCACATTCCATAAAAAAACTCTCAGCACCCTTTAAAGGTTTTAAATTAGGTTTTTGTCAGTCATTAATATTTGTTGAGAAATAAGTTAATATGTATTCTACAGGGAACAAATATGACACATTCTACCAATTTCAGTGCACAGTTTCTATTTATTTGTTACCATATTGGAAAAAAAGAAAACAGAAAGTGTTAAAGGTGTCCATAATTTTACATAATATCTTAAAATGCCACAATATCTTAACAGTGCTGAATTTAGATATAAGCAGTAAGCCTTGTTCTCTGTAGTGGTGGATCTCTTATTTTCACTTATTTTCTTATTTTCATCAACAAAATCTACCCTTTATGAACAGTGTTTGACTGAAATGTGTGTGAATGCATGTGTGTGAATGCATGTGTGTGTATGTGTGCATCTGTGTGTGTGTGTTCTCAATACCCACCTGATACCGTGGATGTTCTTAATTGCATAGCTAATTTCCTTCCGTAACTCCTTTTCATCAAACTCCATCTACACAATCAAAACAACATGAAAAATAAGAGCTTTTAAACCCTTTGTTGAAAAAAAAACTTGTACACAAAATCTATACTGGAAGAAAAAGTCTGTATTTGGCTTGAAACATGAATAAATAAAATTGTAATAACAATCACCTTGACCAGTTCAAATGGGAAGCGCTCGTGGAATATACGGTTGATTCTGGCTCCACCCGAGAGCTCATAAGTGTCGATCTGATCACCGGAGCCCTCAATACACTTCTCAAAGTCCACAGCGAACTGCTGAACCATCCTGGAAGCAGAAGAAGCAGCAGCTGACTCCTATTGACCATAAGTACGTGTCTTTTTGTCCTCTTAATTGCACTTAATGGAAAACTGAAACAAGGGATGTTGAGATGTGTTTAAAGCTTAACACTCAGTTATGTAAACTCTTACAAATAAAAGCGGCGAAAAAGTTTTTGGTGAGATGCCATGGAATACCCGCTTTCGGTTTCAATGGTTCTTTCTAAGAAATACTCAGACTGCTGTTAGTCAGACTGATGCACTTGTAGAGTATGGGTTCTTGCCACGAACAGTAATTTAGACACACTTCCTGGTACTTAGTAAAAGAATAGAAACCCACTCACTCAAATGGTCAGAGCCATTAATTATTAACAATGGCCATTAACTTTTAGCAATGTGTGTCCAGAACAATGTTCTTATGTGATTCTCAACTCAAGCCCTGGACGCCCAGTGTATATATTGGTGCTTTCCCTGCTTGTTTAGAGGGTGTGTCTGAGATGGAAAGTGATCACACCATATAAGACAACGGCCCTCCAGGTGTTTGTTGATATCCTGTTCTAAAATATTACCCCAAAAAATGATTTTTAACACTATAGATTGTTTAACCCACTTTTCTCAATGTATGGTCATGTGTCTGCTATTAACATTAGAATAAATGCACACATACCAGAAAGCATTAAAAAGTGTAAAATGTTGTTTTGTTTGTAAAAAAAAGATCAATTTGTAAGCTGGTAAGGAGAACACAGGTTTGGTTCCAGATTTCTCCTGGGTTACTCCAGCCCTTGCCTCCTGATTAATTGGCTCCTGATGTAATTTAATGAAGTACTTAATGAGCCAAACCAGGTTTCTGATGGAAACTACAAGTAATACTGAGCTTCCATCATGAACATATTGATAGAGTGTACATAAAAGCAATATTTATTGTATTATGTCATTTGCATTTATTATTTTTATTTAGTACATTTAGTAATATTAATGTAAAAAACTTCATTCATTTTAAATACCATATTCACAGATGCCTAAGACTTTGGTACAGTACTGTATGTGGGACACAGAGTTTCAAGTCTCTCTGGACAAAGTGATAGAAAAGCGCAGAGATCTGACTCACTGCAGCAAGGCCTTAGTCTTGCGGGAGGGGTCGTCGGGCCGAAAGTTCTTGTACTCCTCCACTTCCTTCTCAATGGACAGCAGCTGGCTCTGTAACTTGTTCCTCAGTCCTGGCAGCGTATCTCGAATGTGGTTGGTCAGTTGCTACAAGCAGAGGGAGTAACAATTGGCATAGATTAAAGGTTAAAATCTAGTACTTATTATGTATCACAGCGGTCATAATGTTTAAATGTATTTTCCTTCTATTCCTCCATGCAAAACAAACATTCACATTCTGGCTGCACATCTCAAATGTGACTGCACTAAACACAGGAAGGTTGTAGCGTAGTTTATATTGCAACATTTATAAATATATCATTTCTTGCAAACCAGTGGCAGGATAAAATATATTTATTTATCTGTATGCCAGAATTTAATAATGCCAATTCAACTGGTACCCAGTGTGCTTAAAGGAGAAATGTCTTCTACTTGTCTTGTATTTCTGTCTGTCTATTGTTCACTTATGACATTTTTTTGGGTTTAAGTACAGAAAGAGACATAATTCATTTTTACATTTCTGTCTTTCTGTATGCCTAAGAATTAAACAGACTGTTCTTGCTAAAGCATCTTTAGGACTGATATAGATTGGTGTAAATGATGTGTTTATTGTGTCTCATTTTTTAAAAATCAAAGTATATTAGGTAACTATATAGCATTAGCGACCACATTTTAAAAATGAGCTGTTTTGACAGTTTGCATGTATGAATTGTAATAACTTCAGAGTATCCTGTGGATAGAATCGTTGACCATGTCAGATTTCAATGCTGTTTCTGAGACACAGGGCCTTTAAATCATTGTAAAGCATGTTGTGTTACAACATTGCACTTTGTCCACACTGTGCAGCTCTATTCCCTATAACTAAAACACGAACACAGTTTAAAAGAAGCAGCCTATGTAAAAATCTAAAAATCACATATTAGTGTGGACCTATTTTCTACCTGATTGAGGATTTTCTGCAGGTAAGGTGTCCCCATGCGATCAGCCAGGTGACGATAGGCTGGATGTGATAGAAAGAACTTCCTCTCGGCTGCCATTGCAGCGGTGATGTCCTTTTTGCCATCGATATCCTTCTGGCTGCGGTTCACTACCCCAATATAGCCTATAGGGGGCAGCAGAGTGTGAGTTAGACCTCAGCACTGAATTTACCACATTATCTTATCAAAATAAAACAGTTACAAAAAGGGTACAGTTATTATATTTTATACCCCACAGCCTCGCTTTTCTTTCCTTAACAGCCTGCCCAATTATAATAAGATTACATTTTAGTAGTCCCACAAGTGCGAAATTTGCATTGTTGTGGCAAAACAAAGGTAAGTGCAGCAAAAGCAATAAAATAAAAGCTATAAAACGCAGTATAGTATACAAAGTAAATTATAAAATAGTAATATAAAGCTTTATAAAACATGTATATATGTATAAAATGGATATATGTATACATATATGTGCATACTGGATACATATATGTACTAGCACTGTTAATATTTATACAGGTAATGCCTATTCTGTAACAATGGTAAAGGAAATCAGTGCAGATGTACTGAACTTGACTGAACATAACTGAAACTTTGAAAGCACAAAGGAGAAAAAATGATCCGACATTACATCAGAGCAAAAGTTCAGATAAATTGTATCACCTAGGATACCATTCATGGTTGAGAGAGGGTTCTTTCTTCCCGCTAAGAGTACCAAGTGAAATAAGTGCACCTAAATTGGTGAGCTAAAAGAACTTGCTGCTTCTGGGATGACGCAAAAGCAACCCATTTATAGGAACAATATATTTATAGGTGGGAACTGAATGTCCTCTTGTGACTGAAGTTTACCTCTGCGCAAAGGAAGAAGCTTATTCTCCAAGATATCTCGAGCATCTGTGCCCTCGTCCATCAGGTCCAGTTTAGTGATAACACCAATTGTTCTCATACCTAATCACAATCACATATTAAAAAGGGAACATGTAAGTGAGCATGAGCTATAAATGGTCCTCACTTATAAACTTCCTGCCAGAATACGAGATTTTACTTTTATTGCGTACTGTTGCACAGAAATAATTTATGTCACAGCAAGAAACAACTTTAAACTGAGGCAGTCATGACTGCTCGATTAAATAAATGAAAATGTACGATTCTGATGAATCTAATATTAAGTTTGCAATTTGAGCAATACACAGATCATTATAAAGATGCTTTCTGCAATCTGAACGTTCCGCACAACGGAGCGCTATTTGCACTAAAATAGATTCAGGACATTTCAGCACTTCAGGTCAGAAATGATGTGTTTATCAGATATGGGGACAGGGTTGTCTTGAGAGGACTTTAGCTTATATAGCAGAGATTACTAGGAGTACATTTTAAACATATCTGATAAACCACATGTCTTCATTATTATTGTGGCTGGTTTACCGGAACACACATTTACATTTACAGAATTTATCAGACACTTTTACTAAAAAGCAACCTCCATTTCCTAACTACAGGGGGCAGTCTGAATGGAGCAACCTCAGGTTAGGGGTCTTGCTCAGAAATCCAGTGGTGGGGTGCTCAAGGTAGGATTCAAACCCCTGACCTTATGGTCCAGAGGCAGGTATCTTACCCACAAGGCCACTACCACCCTACACAACCCTGTTCTTGTTCCACCATGGGTGAAATGACTTTGGTGGCCGAACATGGATCAGCTTATTTTACTGAATGAGACCAATGGGTTTCAAGGGACATTTTTAGGAAATCTGCGATTTAAAAAATGGGTTAAATCGTTCCACTTTATTCTCAGTTCCACTGACTAAACATGTGAATGAGAACTCACTCAGCTTAGGTTGCCTGAGAAAAGACTGGCAGCTATGTAGCTACGCTGGTATACCATTGTGAATTTGATCGCTTAGTACTCTATCATGTTAGTACTTAGGAAATGATGTTGAGCAATGTTAGCTGTTAAAATCAATTTCATATGCCCATTTTTATTTCCAGGAATAATTTTAGTACCTATTTATGAATTATTATGAATTATTATGTTTTCTCATTTGTTAAATATATCTAATTAAAATGCCCATTTTTAACCTATCCAGAGTGTCTAAACTGATATTTCCCCCCTAGGGCTGATTGAATACTTCCATGTTTAAAGTAAAATCAAATTTGTATTTGCCAATTTTCACAATAAATTGTTTTATGGTTAACTCATTGTCAAAACAAGTGAATAATCATTGTCTCTCTAAAAAGAAGTAAAGCAAACAAAACATTAATTTCCAAAATAATCAGTTGATTATTTGATTACCTATATAATCATTAGTGACAGCCCTATTAAAAGCCCAGAGAACACACGCCTGTCTGAGTATCTATTTCTGGCTTAAGTAGGAAAGTTTCCTATTCATGTTGCATTATTCATGAAGCGCGGTTGAAAATAACAGCCCATAATACTCTACTAGAAACCAGGACACTTCTCCGTAAATCTGACTACTTTCAAGGGAAGCAGTCACTTAAGTTCTTACACTATTCGGATCAAGACTAATGGACATGTATTTGGATAAAAACACTGTGTTAGGTTTCGCTCTCACCCTGAGGATCCACCTCCTTAGCGATCTTGAGGGCGTCTGAGTTGGCAAGGTCGGAGTTGGCAGGCGAGACGGCCAGCAGTAGGCAGTTCTCCTTGGTAACAAACTGCATGAGCATTTCTCGGATCTGGAACTCTATATCAGCCGGCTGGTCTCCTACGGGCACTTTGGTCATCCCGGGCAAATCCACCAGAGTGAGATTCAGGACTGAAAGAAAGAAATTAAAAGTAATTGTGGGGAGGGTATGGTAGTGAACATGTGGATTGTGATCACTGCTAGGGAAATTAACATTAAAACTGTGAATCCCATATGTTTCAGAGAGGGCTTTCTTAGATGCATATGTGTGCCACGGCAGAACAAGGATATTTATTCTTTTATACAAAAAAAATAGAGCAAGTTTCTGGCAGCATGTCACAAATGTGGCTGATTAGAAACAGTGGAATAGCTTATGGCTTGATATTTATAAACTCTTTCCTCATACATAACAAATATCTCACCTTTAGGGCTGTTCTGTTTTGTTTATCTACCGATTTCTGCCAGCTAATAATTTAGGATGATACTTTAACAATTATCATCTTTAATAATAACTACTATTTTGAATCATTTTAAAAAGATAAGGCAGGCTGCTCTTTAAGGGTTCAAGTTGTTAATCAATTCAATATATATATATAATTTTCTTATATCTGTTTTTTTCTCACTGCGATATTTTGATGATTTATGATCATTCCTATCTTTATATTGTGTCTTGTGTGCACTGGCAAAGGATATTTATACCAAAATGGCACCCAGATTAGAAAATTTACTTCAGTTAAAAAGAAATGCAATTTCCTTGCTAATTCTCTGTTGTTATGTCGGTAACAGTTGAAGTATTTTTTATAGTAATCATGGCAACATAATATTCATCAAGGTGTAAAATCTCACAAGGTGTAAGGGGTCCAATGTAGGTGCTAGGAGACTTGCTATGAGTGTTTTTCCCACAATTACAAGCCTCAGTGTGACTGCCTGTCAGTTCTGATGGCTGTTCGGCCATAGGTTGTGTTTAAATGTGTGTCTGTTTGGTTGAGTCTTACCATGAGGGGAGTAGACTCTAAGGTTGATGGGTACTGGAGAGATACCCTTATTCTGGCCAGTGATGCGATCGGTCTCCGCCTCGATCTCCTGACGCACCTCATCAAAATCAATGAACTTCTTCCCCTTGCAGTGGAGAAACTCTGCATACTCTACAAATCAGTCAAAACACATGGAAATCAGTGGAACAGTAACAGAAGCTCAATATAGCTATATTAACAGCTTAATTGTCCTTGTTTAACTGTATGCATTACACAATAATGTTACAAAAACACTGGCCTCAGCTCACAACGGGGTTTGTTGCAGGATTTATTATTTCTACCTGTGGGGCAGGTGATGAGTTGCAGCACAAGAGGACGACGAGTGACAATGCCAGATCCTCGGGGCAGGAAATCCCTTAAAGGTAGAGAAGAGGGCTCAGTGATTCATTCTGAATACAGCAGTCACTGCAGCGGTCACGGTTAAGCAGAGGGTGCAGACATTGTGTTGAATGAAAAACTGTAACGATAAGAAACTGAATGTGATACGAAAGTGCTTCTGCTTTCTCAAACTTTGAGTTCCAGATGGTGCCCTTAGAAGACTGTGCTCATGTTGGGCCACAGAGATACAGGTTTGTGCTGTGATGTACATCTTCAGCACATTAAAATGTTCTCTACTCCCTTATTTCCCTGCACAACTAGACAATAGTAGTATAATGGCTGATTCAAAACAAATGAACAATGGAAGCCAATGGAAAGCACTTTAATCACTTATTCACTGGCCTCTACTTTAAAGGTTTAAACTCAACATGTTTTCTGTTCTGCAGAAGATCCTGCTCATTTGCTTCTATTATAAACAAGTTTGTAATTTGTTTCTGGTCTTTTAGTAGGTAGAGACCAGAGAGTCTAAATGTCTATGGTAATCAGTTGCATGCTACTGGTGCAAAATATTTGTACTATTTTAGATTAGATTGCTGAACAACTCCTTTATAATACTCGCTTGTCACATTTACACAAAAACTACAGTTAATTCACATTTTTATTAGCGTAGGTGGCATCTAATCAATTTAGCAATAGAATGAATGTAAATCAATATATTTATAGTAGATAGTGCCAAGGAAGACTATATAATATAGATTACTACAATGGTTTCAACCCGTGCTCCATTTACAGTATCCCACACAAACTGCTAATACTGATTTTCACCAGTAATGAGTCTGTAACTGTTAAATAGCAACTAGAGGTAAAAGGGCTGCCCAGTTAGGTCCAATGTGTGTGTATGTGTGTGTGAGTGTAGATGGTGTGATACAGCAAACCAAAGAAAGGGAAAATGCATGTGATGTATTGCTGTAATACATCATGATCATCTTGGGGTACACACACACTGCAGTGCGGTTCTCAAGTGTGAACTCCATGGCAATGACAACTATGTCTAATTTTCACACTCTCACTGACTCACTCACTCTCACACAAGCTCTCACACTCAATTTCACAGCAGAGCCCTTCAGCACTGCTGACTGCAACAGTCATTTGATCAGATTCATTCAAATGCTTTGATGTTTGATGTTAAGTCCATAATGTAATTCAGAATGAGTCAAATTCACTACTATTAACAAGCACAGTTTTACATTGTGAATGTGTGATAAATGACAATGCACACACAACACTCAGTGTGTTTTTACTTGGATGAATTAAGGAAGCCTTCTGCTATAGTATGTGATTCATTCATGTAGCACAGAGAACTGCAACACAACAAAAAACATTGTTATATTATTAAAATTGCCCTATAAATTATTATATTATCTTAAATATAT
>JBBKCR010000038.1:3829094-3846555 GCA_037577295.1 Ladigesia roloffi | reverse complement strand
AAGGAGGACATTGAGGGGAAGAGAGAGTAAGAGAGAGAGAGAGAGAGAGAGAGAGAGAGAGAGAGAAGCTTTGAGTTTGTAATAGAAACAGAACAGCTTAAATTGGGCCAGAATTGCTTGTTTGTGACGGATGCATGGTGGGCTTTGTGAAGACCCTGTGTATGTGTGAGAGTGTGTGTTTAGGGCTCTTAGGAGTGGAGATGCTTTTCTGCTTGTGGATGGAAGTACTTAAATCATGTTTGTGGTGGGCTTTAGACATAAGCTGGCCTTTTGGTAAAGAACACAGGGGGAAAAAAACATTTACAGTGTAAAAAGACTAATAGTTAATGGGATCTGTGCAGTTATCTCCAGGAATAAAAATATATGTCACTCACAAGAGTAGATGACATTACGCATTCTGCCACACTGATTTTACAATACAAAACCATGAAATCCCCATCAGCTGCCCCGCCTGCACTTGTGGTCTTATGTTCTGTTCTGCTCTTGTGTTGCACAATAGTCCTGTTTCATTTTTACTATATACTGTGTGAAAATGAAAGAAATGACAATAAAGAAACGACTACAACCTGCTACTACTACTGTTTTTTTATGCATCACTTGCAAAAATCCTATTCAATGTGGAACTGTAGCAAACTTTCTTCAGATTAATTGCACTCTAAAAAATTTACATAATTTTTGCAGGATTCTAATTAGTCTTCCACAACAGATTACTCTAAATATTGTTCTTTCTAGAAGATACAGGCCAAACGTCTCATCAGATTGAACAATAATTAACTGTTTTGCTGAGCATGTTTGGAAAGCAAATGTGTCATGTTCATACAAGGAAGGTTGGTAATGTTCTTTTTTTTTCTTAAATATTATTTTTAAAACCCATATTACTTACCTAGAGCTTGGTATTTTATTTGATTTTGGACAAAAAAATCACTGAGCATGCTGTACAGATACGTTATTTTACTTTTTTCCAGGTAATGTTGTCAATTTTTAGAGAGCCCATGATGTGATAAATAAATGAAACAGAGTGAAATTATGATTTTTCACTTAATTATGTGTCAATGGAAGTACAAGCATTTGGAGATGTCAGCTAACAAGAGAGATTTGAGATGTTTGGTGTTATCTTTAATTCAGCTGCCCTTAAACTGCAGAGAAGCAGAGAAAGACTGAAAAATGAAGATCCTGCTAAGGTGGGCTACAGTGGCAATTCATATGAACAAAGTTGATCTTAGATTAAAAAGGAGCGTATTATATGTTTTACTAGAATATATAGCAAAAAGGAGGGCTATTGGGTAGCTGTGCATGCTCAGTAGAGAATATGTTAAAATATGGGGTGTGTAAAAAAAGAAAGTATTACTGTAATTTAGAAACAAAGTAAATAAGCTAATTTTACAATCCGATATCCAATCCAGTTCTGTGATTAAATGAAATGATGAATAAATGCAATTACAAAATAAAAAACTACACTATGTTTTTTTTCTCACAAAAATAATATCTAAGTAAAAACACTCTAATGTTACACTTCGTTGGGGTTTTACAGTCTCTACTTCAGTTAAGTGTAATTTTACTGACATTTTGTAAAGCTGGTCCTACTTGTCTACAGGTGCAACACATCCGAGGTGGCAGCGTGTATAAATCAGTTTCATGTCATGCATATAAAATGCAAGAACTTGATGTTGTCAGACATCAAATGCAGTAGATTATTGAACCATTCAGATCCCCACTGACCTATCTTGTCAATAGCCAGTGCACTTGGATATAATGGGTCATGCACTGAGTCAGATAGTTCTGTCAATAAACAGAATAGATGAAGTCGAAGCATCCCGCTGAGCCCAGATAGACCTCAGTGACAGTTAGCAACCTTGAGGGTAGTCTTATACACCATCGTCTCTTCAGTGCCGCCTTTAGTCATTGGCTTTCATTAAATGAAGCTCAGGAAAGCCACGGGCTATACCATCATGAAAGGCTGTGTACTGTACATACAAGTCCTGATATTGATTAAACAATGAGCTGTCTCTGAAGGTTCCTCAAAAACAAATTAAAGCAAGAAAGAAATCATACACTATGAATAAACAGCACGTTCTTAACTTGCATATTTGACAGAATACTTGTCTAGCTTTTCATTTTCACTAGCTTTTCAGCTTTCAACTTTATAGGCTGTGGCAGTAAAACCCTTCAGTAACATTTTCATCAAACTACTTCTTATTATAGTGCTGTTTGTTACTCACAATAAAAGATTTCACGGTTGTAAATGAGTGGGAATGAAAACACATGAAATTCACTTTTTTAAGAAGACATTGACCCTAACTCCCCTTACCCTTTCCTCATAGTGCTGAAGATGTTTAAGTGAATCTGAAGGTCGTTGTACGTAGTGATGACCATGACCATCTCTATCTTTTTTCCCTAACTCCTGCCCTAATGGCTCTTGGCTGCTGGAGCTTGGTCTGTTTGTAAAAGCTTCAGAAGCACCTGCTGCTCTCTTGTGCTCAGTATTAAATGCAGTCATAAAAACAGAACTCCGATCAAGCCCATCAACTATTATGGCTTCTAATGGATGAGACATATATTTGTTGCAGGCTGTTTTTGATCTGCAAGTCCTAATTCATCAGTTAAAAACTCAAATGTTCTTGTCATTTTTTGGGCTATTCTTGATTCCCTTTATTTTTATTTATTTATTATGTTTTATTCTTTCTTGTTGCACTGAACATGCTAATGGCACATGATTTTCCCTCAGGATAAATAATGTTTTGTCTTATCTTGTCTTGACATTTATTTAATAACAGGGGCTGTTTGGTGAAACATTCCCTCCACTAACAATGAGACCTTTAAATAACTAGGTTTATTTCCAGCTAGGTTTATTCCCAAGTTTTTTTTAATCATTTTTAACATAGGCTTACCTACCTTCTAATATGATCCCAATAACTTAATTCCACCTCATATAAAGTGAGTGTGAAACTCCACACTACTGCGCAATATTTGAAAGTAAGCAATGTTTTCAAGCGTAAAGATTTAGAGTTAAGCTCTGGAAATGTATATCGTATGTTATGTGGGTAGTTACATATCTTCTTTGTCAGGCCAAAACCCCATATGTCCAAATTGGCTATTTTTCAGGTAGCTATATGGGCATTCTAAAAACAGAATCAAAATTGATATAACTATTTTCAACATTATTCATTGGTTAATAATATCTACATTTTACAGACCCACATGGAGACTGACCAATAGTATGACGGTTTTTCTAAGTTGTTTACACACAATTTCTTGTACTTCAGACACAATGAGTACAACATGTAACTGATGCACCAACCACCTGAACCAATTCTGCTAAACCTCAAGCACAGTTCCTGCTTTACACTCAAATTGCAGTTTTAAAACACACTTGTTTCAAAACACTACACACAGTTCTCTGGATTGGAAAGCAAGTTGCCCTACTTTGCATACTAACTCATCACATGGGTAAATATCTGTCACATATTATAGCAATTAAGTATCAGAGCTTTATAAGAGGGCGAAAGTTGAGCTCTTCTGCTTTAGAGCAAATACTGCCAACATTGGAAACAGAGACAGAGCCAGAGGAGAGGAGGAGGACGGGGAGGATGAGGACAAGAAAAGCTAAGGAAGAATTAGATCAAAGTCACTGTGGTGACCATGTTGTCAACAATGATCTAACAATGAGGGAGGCTGAGCAAAGAGTACAGCCAGATTTTAGCAAGTACACTGTAGCCTCTATCATCCAGAAATGAAATTAGGTAAGAAATCTCACTGTACTCAAGAAGAAAATTACTGTAGTAAAGTACTGCCTTTGGACTGTTCTGTAGACTGTTTCAGTATTTGGGAAATGTATTCCTAATTTGTATTCCTACACAGGATGCCTATTCACAGTATTTTATAGTTTTTACTATTCTAGAAAGAAAGGACGCAGCAATTGTTTTTTTGTTTTTTTTTGTAACTGTATTCAGTAAATTCTTCTGCTGGAATATGTAGACCACAGACTCTGCAACTTTGTGCTGGTTGGGATGAATACTTTGTACATTATTTTTGTGGGAAAAATACACTAAAATATATGTGGTACTGTGTATTTGTGTGTTTTGTATACAAACAATTTTCTAAAATAATTTACTTTGCATGTATGTAGGCCTGTGTACTGTCTGTAGTGTTACACTGAACAAATAGGGCTTTTTAATGAAAGGAGAAGGTGATCCAAGTTTTTTAACTTAAGCACATCAGTGATCAATTAGTTCTTATAAATGTCTACTCATGTGATGGTTTGTGTGTGTCATTTGAAAAAAGAATCCCATTTTGAGAAGAACTTTCATTGTTTGTAATATAAAGTTTCATTTTGCAGGAGAATTGAAGGGTTTTGCCCATTGTGTGTGTGTGTTTTGATTTGTGTGTAGATTTCTTACAATATGAGTCCTGCTTTCAGAACATTTGTGTAAAAAATTGTGAAAAACTGTAAAAAAAAAACAACAAAGAACAAAAGTGGAGTTATGAGGTTTCCGCCTGACAGTGACAATATATGGTCTATTACTGTGTATAAATATGTACATAGATACAGTGCATATAACTCCATGCCCTGATATTGTAGAAAAACAGGGGTATGTGTGTGTGGGGTATGTGTGTGTGGGGTGTGTGTGTGTGTGTGTGTGTGTGTGTCTGAAACTGAGTGTGAGATCTGCAATTGACTCACGTTGCATATATCTATATGTATAAAGATGTGAGGTCAGGCCTGGTCGATAGGCAATCTCTCAGCTCTAGCGGAAGTGATAGCACTATTTGGGTCTGGAATGGCTCTGCTCTAGTGGAAGGAAAGGCTAATCTGGTGCAGATGGGAGAGAGCACAGCAGGTGTCCGCTGGCCATGCAACCTGTTCGGACATGAGCTCACCGAGCACGTCTGCATGCATCCACATCAGCCGCCCTCTCCTACTCCTCCGGAGAAGCTATTTTAGACCAAGATTTCTTTCACAGCTCTGCCAATAGCTTGGCTGAGGTTTACACTGTCAATTTTTTGGCCTGCATGAATAGATTTTCTTTTGTGCAAGTTCAGAATGGTCTCCCTTTATGACCTTTTTTCAGCCTGATTGTTGATCCTTGAAAATATGTGCAACCTTTTTTGTGTGCTGTTATATTCTCAGCGACAAAAAAAGGCGTTGACTGTTAATCCGCTGTGTTTTAAGTATTTTTTTAGCCTTTTCTGAATGGCCTGATCGTTTGATAAGGAAAGGTCAATAAGTCAACAAAAAAATGCTTATTCCCTAAGGATTCTCCATCTGCCTAATTAAGCAGTAATTTGCTGTCTGATCCCATCTTTCAAACACTTTATCTCTGTCTTTAACCAGCCTCTCCATTACAGAGCACATCATGGTGTCATGAGTGATGCTTCATCAATACCCCTCATCTTTACTAATGGGTTTTTACTGAGTCATCAGGAGTGTTACAGTAAAACAACATTTTATTATTTTAATGTGAACTTCTGAAAGTTTCTTCACACATTTAAAATAAGAGTTTTTTAGAGAAACACCCTTTTAAAATAGGAGAATTAAGAAATGCTCTTCTATAGGATCACTCATAAGGAAACACCACAGCTGCTTTTTATTCCTACAATAACCATCTTTTTTTATTACTTTACAAACCATCTTCTTCAGAATGTTTTTTTTAATTTTTTTAAGGGTATAGGAGGTGGACAAAACTCTATTACAAAATAAAAGTAATTTTGGTCTGTTTCTATTTGTCCATAAATCATGAAATCTGCACAATAATTCAAAACGGCAGCTGCCAGCCAGTCTACAAACTGAATAAAATAGTTACTTTCCTGTTTTTTTTTTAAGAATACTGTACGTACACGCTAAATATATCACATTCAGAAGACTTTAATTACCTAGGACAGGTTTAGTGGTGTGATTTTGACCTGCAGCATGGATCAAGTGTGGTGTAAATAATTGAAACAGGCTAAATCTCAGGTATTACAATACGTTCAGGCATTGAATGCCTCAGTCTTTGTCCCCACCCCTGTTCCATCTTCCTCTCAGGTTGCTTGAAGCGCCTGTGGCTATAAGAGCTACCTGTCAGGGTGAGTGAGGAGAGTGGCTTTGAGAGAGGAATTAATGATGCTTGACTTACATCCATTATATCTCATTAACAACAACACACGGTCCCTACGACCTTTCATGGGAATCCTTCAAACAATGATGAAGATATTAGGTGCTGTTTTGGGGCAAATAAAGATAGGGGTGAGACACTTGCCCCCTCTTTGTAAAATTACCTCTCTCTCTCACACACACTTTTAGAAACGCCAATGCAGTAGTTTCCATTAGCTGCCAACAAAGTATCCCATTTATTCTATAGCTGCAGCTAAGGTATATATAGCTTGGCTGTGGACAGTGTGGCAAATATGTAAACTGCGATGTAATTTACAGTTCAAGTGGTTTACAACACAAATGACATATGCTATACATGTAACCAGTATAAGTAAATCTGGTCCGTATACAGGACTGTCAGTGTTGTTTGAAATATGATAAAGGTTTGTTTGCGTGGCTTCTTAAATCTCTTTGATTTATGTCCAAATTGTTACAATCGTTTGTCTCATATTTGTGCCCAAGACACCATCACAAAATTGATTGTCAGGCACTGCTGACGTCTGGCAAACATTATAAGTCATTCAGGACTAGCCAGGAAACTGTGGAGTCTTATGACTTGTCCTGAGGGATTTTTATGCAGGCTAAAAGACCAGGATATAGTCTGATAGTTGACAGGGTTTGAGTCTAGCATTTATGGCAGGCTAAATGCTATATTATGTCTCCTCCTTCTACCATGAACTGAAATCTATATTGTGCTTGGTTTGAAGGGTGGTGACAGACTGCTGCATTTTGTTTCCATTTTAGCCACACATCTATACAGGATATCATTAGCATGTTTCACACTGTCAATCAAAATTTCTGTTTGTTTGAGGCATAGGAGGAGACTCATTCCTTCAGAGAAACTGCAAGTTTTTTCTACAACAAATGAAAACCTATATTGTCCATCACTAGCATATAATTTCTAATTTAGAACTTCTGAAACGGGCACCCTTGAATGATTTATTTCTTTAATGAATCAGTCCTCTAAATCAAACCTTGAAAACGATCATACTTTATTTCTTCAATTATTAATTTATTTGTAACTTCTATTGGAGCCACTGATGATTAATTCAAGGATTCATTCAAGGATAAAATAACCCAAAATTACAGTTTTCAGGTTTATTATACTTTAACAGGAATACATATAGGAAAAGCTATTTAAAACTGACAAATGCAAATTGCCAATGAAGTACCCTTGAGAAAAACATGTAATCTCCACATGTATGTTTAAAGGTGATGTGGAATTAGTAAAAACTTACAGTTCTTACTGTTAATATTAGAGAATAATACATAGACACTGTTTCCTTCTTATACTTTAGCGTTTTTGGATTACTTACATACCCTATAACCTCTTTGTTTACATTACAGGATATGTTAAAAAGTTAAAGCAAAGTATAATCACACAGGTCAAACATAAGATTGTCACTAAAACAGCAAGCCGTATGGGTACAAATAGACCCTCTGTCTCTTTCTCTCTCTCTCTCTCTCTCTCTCTCTCTCTCTCTCTCTCTCTCTCTCTAACCCGCCCTGCAACTGCCAAGACATACAATCCTCGCTGACCTTCATGTGACAAGGTCCTAGTCTGTTGACCTCATCACCGTGCGCCAGATTCCACCAAAGCCCGAGAACAATCATAGTGGGCACTCAGTTCCTAAATGAGGGCCAATAAGTGTTTGGCTGCTGTAACCTAAGCCCTGAGACAGTGCTGTGCAGGCAGAGGAAGCGATGGCTTTTTGACACAGGGTTAGGACATTAGTCATACTCTTCGCTCTTGTGGAACCAAGCTGAGGTCAGGGAACACTCAGGACAGGAACACAAAACAGGTTGAAAACAAAAACATGGCATTAGTCCACAAATGGATCAGATGCATAATTATATTAGCCACCTATCCCTTGAGTTTGTTAGATAAACGGTTACTGGCTATTTTAGCAGACAAATGTGCCATATAAATGTACACTGTTTTTTTTTTGTTCAGTCGTTGAATTTAGGCCCATCTCCAATTTGCAAGCCCCTCTCCATCCATCTATCAGTTGGACAGAATAACTCTAGAACAACCAGTGCTGTTCAGTACAGCAGAGACACTGACTTGATAATGGCAAGTTGGTGCTGGTATGAGCAGATCAGGGCCAACAGTGTTTCTGGGATATATCACACATCAATACCATTGCTAGGTGAGAACAGTCTGCCGTTTATCCAAAACAATTAAAGGAAAATTATAGCTGTTGGCTCAACCAACAGCCAGTGTCTACAAGTTTAAAAACCAATGATTCAAGAAAATGATCCACTACTCAAAAATTACGTTATTTTCACTGGTGGTTTGAGCAGAGACAGACAGTCAAATTCTCCAGCAATGGCTATGCTAAAATCTGTAATAATATACGTGTAGGTAAAAATGAGGTGTTCCTCATAAACTTGCAGAGAACAAAAAAATCTTGTGTATATTCATTCTTGTGTATCACAGTTTCAGTTCAGAAGGAGTGTGTTCAGCATCGAAAGCACTGTTGTGGAAACCCTATGCCTGCGTTTCCGAGTTTCTATCTAGCGAGAGTAAAATGTGGGTCAGACATTATCAAGGTCAGAAATCTTTTACTCCAAGCCACGTGTGGGGCCACGAACAGAGTCCTAGTGTTCACCAGCTCACCAGGTAGATCTAATCAGGCCTTGGAGATCAGGCCATCAGATTACTCACCTGGTCATCCTCTAGGTCACTAGAAAAGTCTCTGATTTCCTTGGCTGCCTTTTTGTACTGATCAGAGGTCAGTTTTACTTCGTGTTTTGAGTTATTTTAGTATTTAGTAAGAGTAGAAGTAGTACAAGATGCCCCAGCTTGGCTTTTAAAGAAAGCTTTACTTCTCTATCTTATCCTCACTGGGGCTCCGGCCTTTGTTAGCAGTAATGACTCTCTGGTGGTCGCCATTTTTTCCCATGGTTAAGATGCATTCTAATAGAAGCTCTTGTTCAGCATTTCAACACAAAATAATTACACATTTAGTTCATTTTAACTTACTATCTTATAATAATGTGAACATTACTTAGTATGATGAGATCGTCCTGATTAACTTTTTCATCATTTGACATAATTTGACATAATATCGATAGACAAGGACCAGCAGTGACAAGATATTAATTGGGTTATGGACCATTCTCAGTACTGCAGTGACATTGACATAATAATATTAAGTGAGTGTTTGTTGTGCTAGTATAAATACATCAGTAACTACAGTGTTTCTGGGATTTATACACACATTATCATTATGTGAAAACTAAGCCATGCATACAGAATATGCAGCTAACAGTAGTCCTGTTGCAGAAACTGATTACAGATAAAATACTAGAGGATGATAACAACAAACTGGATAGAGAAAATATAATGGGTATTCTATTATTATACACCTATACCTAGTGTTGTAGTCATGACCGCCTAAACCAAGACCAAGACACTGCTGAGACTGCAGAGTATCAAGACCAAGACCAAGGCTGGTTGAGACCAAGACCAAGACCACAAAATATTGTGAGACCAGTCTCAAGAACCTCAGCACTTCCTATACCCGACAGCACACAGTGTATACAATGTGGTTCAAAAGAAAGTTCCACCATTCATAAATGATGGTGTTGATAAAGACGGGCTGACTTAATCATGTGAAAATTGCTCTGTGCTATGATGTCATTATGATACAATATTTTATAATTTGACTTAATATATCATGATATTGGGTTAGTTTCTCATAACTCATAAAATTCTCATTAACTCATAAAAATAAAATTAATTTTCACAATTACGCTATGATCTTTTATCTGGGTCACACAATTATTTATATAGAATAATTGTGAGGGAAAAATCTGGCATCAATATGTAATATGTTAATATCTCACTGATACTATGTCATAATTATAATATTATATCAGTAATAGAAGCTTTTTGCTATTCTGACTTTCTTAATGGCTTAAAACATTCAGAAACAGGCTTTTATAACCTCCAGATGATATTAAATCACATGGTGCAAGGCACTTTCCCCAGTTTTAATATTGAAGTGATGTTTTATCCAGAGTAAAGCAGTTTGCTGCAGTAACAAATAACTTCACCTGTTTCTGGCAGTCCCTTCAACAATCTGTGTAAAAATGTCAGAAGATTGAAATTTGTGAATGGGTTTATGTTTACTTCATAGTTTTACTCTAAGTAATGCATTACTGCACATTATGTAGATGATGCATTGGGCTACAAGGCATTTTGGCAGTCATGATTATTTTGTTAGGTCCTGAAATATTAATATATCCAGCAGCCAGTAAAGTGCTACATTTTGACCTCTCTGCTGTTGAGTACTGCATCCATTCTCACTACTCAAAATTATGCTGAACCCGAGCTTTTCTTACTTGAAGTACGTACCCACTTAAATAAGGTTCTAAATAGGTTTTTGGCCTGGATGTACAAAATAATATTTTCTTGACACTACACCCTTAATTTAACTCACTTACACATCTCATTCACTAAAATCACATACTGAAAATGTGCTTTAGGGAACCAAAAGTGGCTCTTCTGTGGCATTGCTTTAAAAAAAACATTAAATGGGAAATGGAACGATTTTGGTCAGGTCTTATCCATCACTTTCTTTTCATAGCAGAATCAGAATAGCTGTTTCTGCCTCCCCAGTAATAACGTTCTTATCAATCAGGCATGAGATGTCATGCTCTTCTGTTTTCTCTCTACCTCCTGCTGAGCACACACTCTGATTCCCATCCTAAATCCAGTCTAAATGCTCTTCTAAACCGCTCTTATGTGGACTGGTGTGTGAGTCCAGTGTCAGCTATTGACCAGTCCCTGAATGGGGGCAAGTGTGTGTTGGGGGAAGAAATAGTGAGGGGCTAAAAAGGTCTCTAACCTCTCACCAGCTGCTTTGACTCTTCAATGGCTTTGGCCTCTGCCACACCCTGGGGTGGCAATAATGCAACACCAGCTTATCCCAATCAATATGTTCATTTCTCTTGTGGGGACTTTACAGATTCCCCAGTGTCCTGTAGTTTGTTTTCCAACATACTTGAAAGCGATGTTGGACTTGCTTCTCCTGTTGTTTGAGCATGAAGTGGTTGCGATCAAGTCGTGCTTGACTCTTGGAAAGGAATATGCAAAATGTAAATGGTCCGTGAACTTTGTGATTTAAATTTGTGTGTGTGTATGTTTGTTTTTATACATTTGTAGGACAACCAAACGTTCCATAAAGACGGAAATTCTTCTTATGAAGGTACAAGTGGAAAAAAACACAGTCGAGGTTTTATTCTGCCATGATGCGTATTAGGAGATATTATTTTTACAAATCACTGCTGTCAGGTAAATACCTTTACCAAATACTAACTTCACAAGAGATGTGAATGCGAAAATATTTTTAATTTGCAGTGGAAGCAAAGGTTAAGGGTATTTATTCCAAGTAGCTTTATACCAGCTCTGGTCCAACACAGTAGGTCTATTCATGGTGAAATCTTGCCACACTGCCAAAGACAGTTGGTATTTTCAAGTTATTTCAAAAATGAGAAATGATAAAAATGTAAAGACAAAGTTCTCTAGGGAAATATTATAAATGACAGGTGCCAGAAAATAAAGAATTTGTTTGAGATACCCACATCCTGACCAGGCAGCTCAAAGCAATTAAGAATTTAAAGGACCAGGTTAGATATTCTTCGAATTGTTGTATTTTATTTTCTATATGCCTTGTAATCTAAGTAAAGCAAAGTCCTTTTTTTAAGATAAAAACTGACCCTGTCCTCTACAAATAGGTGTGTCTTTGGGCAGACTTAAAATGAAATATGTGTAAATACACATCTTAAAGTCAATGTAATTGTATTTGTAATAGCCAGTATTTGTGCTTATTTATTGTACAGTTGGTACATTCTTAATAGTATGGTCCCGGTTAATAAATATGCCATTTTAAAAGTCTGTTATATAACACACATGGGTGTGAGTGTGTGTGTGTGTGTGTGTGTATGTGAGATAGAGAGATTTTGTTTCTGCTATGAGAATAGTAATGGACATGAGGCTTCTACATATTGGGTATTTTTGTTTGCATCAAAAGTATGCATATACTTTTGTCCACATTTTGATCCAATGAATGTGACATGTTTGCTTGTGCGTGTTCTGCATGAGGGCTTTGATGAGACGTGCATAAAGAAGCTCTGCCAAGTGGAAAATGATGGTCAATAATGTGCTCTTCAGACAAAAGCAGGCCAAACGCAAGCACGAGAGTGCCTTAGCAAGCTGTTTGGGTCCCATCTGACATCAGTGCGTTCACAATGCCTCCCCAACCCTCCTCAGCTCCTCTTCCTCCTCTTAATAAAACAATCACAACAAGTGGAAAATGCATGCGTTTTATCAATGGCTGCAAGCTCTTGAGTATTCAGGCATTTCCAGATGGGACTCGGAGGATATGAGAGAGAGACAGTCTGTTAAAGTCATGTGTTTTTAAATAATGAAACAATGTAGGGAGAGAAAGAGAGAGAAGGAGAGAATACCGGTTTCAAATAGACAATTGTAAGCCAATTACCGCTAACAAACGAGATGTAACATAGAAAGGCATAATGACTCCAATAAAAAGCTATTTCTCTTGGAAATGGATTGACTTCTTTAGAAAACTGCTTCAAGGACGGACAGGCCTCCATTAGTGCACAAAGGTGTATGAACTAAGCTGTTAATAGTCTGAAAAGAAATAGTTGCCTATACAGAATAATATACCCATGTACGCCAAATAACATAAAATAAATGTAAAGGTAAACATATGAATATAAAGTAAGAAGTCATTTCCAAACATTTAGAAAGTAGTGACTGAATAGCAACACTAATAAAACATGTTAGCTTTATTGTATCTTTCGAAGGCAAAGACCTAATAAAAAAAATAGTGTTTTATTCATTTATCTCATCATTTAGTTAGGCAGTGTTCATTCAGTTATTTCTTTATTTTGTAACCATTATTCATTTATACTTGTATTTAGTTATTTAGCATTAAAAAATATAAAAAATATTTTATATATTTGTTATTTTATGTACACATCTGGGTTTCTGGTTTTTGCCTTAAACATTCAGTGAAAAAAACATTTGGATGGATTTATATTATGTGGAGATTCTTTAAACTTCTTCACTCGCAAACACCTCACAAACAAGAGTAGTTCATTAAAGACGCATCCAATTAAGGAACCATTAGAGAACATTCAGCATTGCTGTGAAGATCCTTTGCTTAATGTGAATTATCAGTATGATATGGAGGCATTTGTTGATATTTTAGTTACAGTATTAAAGGTTCTTAAATGTTTCTTGGCATAAATGTTTATTTCTTGTAAGAACTTTGTAAGACACTTGCTATAAAGCCTTTACATCAATTTTAGATAACTTGAGCTTCAAAAATGGTCCTCACACTCACATACTTCACAAAAATAAGTGGTTAATTAAAAAAAACAAACACTAAAGCATCTACATCTAGCGAAAGAGTGTATGAATGTCCTTTGATTGAGATACTGATGGCATTACATTTCAGACATTACATACTCTCTTAAAAATAAAGGTTCCTAAATTCATTCAAAGGTTTTTTAGTTGTTATAAAGCATTGCTACAATGCGTTGAAGAGATGGCTGATATAAGGTTAAGATATATTTTTAGGTATAGTTACTTGACTTACATATATGTATCTAAAAAGACTTTTAGGTGATATAGAACTTGTTGTGGAGGCTCTTTAAACTGTTCTTCATACTTAAACTTCTTGTTAATTTTTCACACCTTTATTATTATAGAATATAATGATATACTGAGAATTTTTTTTTAATATTAGTTACGCTTTAAAAAATAAAACTGTACGTGGTTTAGATCCATCATGGATGTTCTTTAAGCTTTTTCACACATTCCTTTAACAAAAGGTTTCTTTAAATATCCATCCACTGGAATGTTCTTTGTAATATCAAAATGGGTTTTTCTATAACATGGCTCCAAAGAGCACTTTCTGACAGTTTTATTTAAGAGTATTCTAAAGGACACATGGTATTATATAGATACTTTTGCATTGTTCTGTCATTTCAGATGTCTAATTTTTGATGTCTGCAGAGGATTTATCTCTGACTATGAATTACAGGTTAAGAATTTCTGGAGTGTGTTATTTTACCTCCTTACTTGTCATCCTGCTAAAATAGCATGAACATTACATCGAGGCATTTGTTTCAGCTGTGAAATTGTACAGCACACACTGCAGTAATCATTTCTTTATTAAAAGAAAAGAGCCACTAACAACCCAATTTTGCCTCTCATTTTTCCCTTTACGGACTCCCACTCCATAATCAGCATGCGTTTTGCAACAGATGGAGCAAGAAAAGGCGAGGTGGAGAGAAAGAGAAAGAGATAGAGAGAGAGAGGAGAGTGTGTTGGGGGGAGGGTCCGGGGCAACCTGAGGTCTCCCATGTCCCAGGCCAAAAGAAGGAAATATGGGGGAAACATGTGTAATTTTCACCACAGGGTTCTGGGTAATTGAGTCATTTTAAATACAGATACGTAGACGAATAAAAGCGAAGAGGGAAGGTAATAAGATGGGGAGAATACGCTCAAGAGATCAAATTGAGGATTTCTTACAAGAACAGCAACTGTTTTCTTTCTTTTCATGGCGGAGAGCTTTTATGTGTTATCATTTCAGCCAGATACCTATCCTAAGTAATTTTGTTTTCATTTAGCTGTCTTTGTAATGCTCTGCTTTTTGTCAAAATGAAAGTGATTTGTCTCCTGTGGCCTTCCCTCAGTTTTGGGCAGAGTGCTTTTGTGGTTCATCTGCCAATAGGCTTTGTTCCGACTGGAAACAGACAAGCTACACAGGCTGATAAAAAAAGGTGTATTTAGGAAAATGTCCTCTTTGCAACAAGAACAAGAACATCAGTATTAGGTGAGAATTGAGATGAGCTGATGGATGTCAGTTGAACTCTTTTTATTTTCCTGATTTTGTATTGTACATTTTTTTAAATGCTTCATTCGTCACTTCCATCCTAATGACAAATCATCACCATGTCATAGTTATGAAATATAATATTCTTCTCTCTATTGGCCAAAGCAGAATTTTCCCGCTCTCTCACTCTCTCTATTTCTCACACACACACGCACACACACACACACACACACACACAAACACAGCTACAGTAAGAATGCATCTCTTATCGGTCCTATCTCTTTCCATTAGTGCCATCTGGACCTAAAGGCCAGGTGTCTGACCAGGGCAGGTAGAAGGTCAGCCCTTTAAGGGACGTCACACCACAGTGTCCGTAAAGGAGCTGCAGTGAAAGCATTCGTTCAGACTCTGGGGTTAGGTTTCTCACTGGTAGGGTAGTGGTCAGGCCTCCCCTCCAAGTATCGCTTAGCTCGAAGACTGAAAGACTCATTGTGTTAGCACACACACTTTAAAGTCAAGGTGTGAAAGGGCTTCTTTGGAATGGTGCTCGTAGAACCATCTATGGCTTCCTAAAGAAACTTTCCAGTAATGATGCTTTGAAAGAAGTATTTTCATCCTCTCTCTGCAATGACTATAGACATATTGACAATATGCTACTGATGCAGCAGGTTGAGGTGCTGAATCCCCCTAAGGAACCATCGACTGAAAGATTTTTTAGAGATAGAAAAATCATGAATTGTTTGACAAACTTTTGTCAGCAAAGTTTTCTTTAGAAAGCATTTTTTTCTCCACATTTTATTCATTATATATGGCGTACATGAAATGTACAAAATAGTCGTATTTGCCTTCTTTATTCGGATGATATGTAATCATAAATAAACTTTTTGTTGCGGTTTCCAAAAAAAAGGTGCGCTTAAAAAAAAATCCATCCTGGGGTACATTTTGTTGCGATGCAGCTATTTGCATATTTCAACCAAATTATAGGCATGCTAGTGAGATTAAAAAGATGAAAGAGATTTTGAATGTCAGCAGTCTGTGACTACTCAGAATCAATATGAACGTAAGAGCAGACAGTATTTACAGTTGCTTTGAGAGATGGCATTATTATGTACAGCACTCTGCTGAGACGGGAATATGACTCATTAAATGTAATGTTATGCATTTGCTTAACAGTAATATCTCAGATCCTGCATGTCTGTCTCTACTCTGTGCAAATGATTAAATGGGCATTGCTTAATAACTTAAAACTGCCTATGTTTTACAGAAAATATCCACACTTCTGCACTCAGATGCAGTCTGAGGACTGGTACTTCAGACACTAACATCATTGTATAATAAATATGTGACTGGTACCATTGCCAGTCCTCATATTTTAGGAATTGTTTCTTGCAGACCTACAAAACAAGCCTTTCAGTACTCACAAAACAAAATAAATGACAAAAAGAAGGCAACAGCTGGTGATCAGAGAATTTTATTCGTCAAATGATCCACAAATTCTGCCATGTTGGAGTCCTTTCAGAGCAAACATTTAAAAAACCTTGAAACGGCAAACATTACGAGAGTGGAAAATCAGGGCTAATTAGAGAGGGGCTGGTGCTGGGTGGGGGGGCATTGAAGGTGGTCTTAATGTGTGCTGAGAGCTTTACGGCTCAGAGTTTGCCGGCCTCTTCCCTTACAGCCCTACAGTGCTTCCACCCTCAATGACTGAGAGGCAGAAAGCTGGGGAAGGTAAGAGAAATATGAGAAAATGAGATTAAAATAGAGAAATAGAAAAACAGAGAGATGAGGAAGGCAGTGAAAGAGAGGAAGAAATAAAGAGAAAGAGACAGAGAGAAAAAGAAGAGTAAAGGCAGGAATAGAAATAAAAAGCAATATAAACCCTGTTTCCCAAAAAGTTGGGACACTTTCTAAAAATGCAATAAAACCTCAAATCTGTAATTTTGTCATTTACTTGAACTTTTACTTAACAGGCAAAATGACAAAGAAAACTTAAACGTAACTCTATTTGGTACGCATTCACATTAATTCATTATTTTAACAGGATTATACTTACTAGTGTTGCAGGTACCCAGAGACTAGCCTGAGGCCAATGGTTGCGAGGCAGGGCGGAGCCCCAGCCCACCACAGGGCACACATACACACACACCATTCACTCAAACACTCACACTTATGATCAATTTAGAATCCTCAGTTCAGCTGACTCGCGTTTCTTTGGACTAGAGAGGAAACTGAAGACCCACAGAGGAGGCCCATGCCATCACAAGGCATAAACGTAAACAAATATAGAAACTGATACCTGCAACACAGTCCAGAAAAGTTGCGGCAGAGGCAAAATAAGATGGAAACGGTTATAAATGTACATTTATGGAAGCTAATTCAATTAGCAGGTTAACTGGTAATAGGTATGGGTGTCCAGAAGGAGCTTCACCAACAACAGAGGATTATTTGTCAGTTT
>JBBKCR010000038.1:3805694-3828994 GCA_037577295.1 Ladigesia roloffi | reverse complement strand
AATTAGCAGGTTAACTGGTAATAGGTATGGGTGTCCAGAAGGAGCTTCACCAACAACAGAGGATTATTTGTCAGTTTAAAAGCAATGTTTCTCAAACCCAAAATAGCAAATATGTCAATCATGTAGAGTTAATAACATTGTGAAAACATTCTGGGAGAAATTTGAGGGGTAAAGGCCACTAGAAACAAGCGTTGAATGTGCATCAACAAAAGTTCACTGAATCTGTATTTTCCCAAAACAGGACAAAATACAGTGATTGCTAGGGAGACAGACAGACTGAAAAACCGAAGAGAACGAAATTAATTAAAATGAGAAGGGACAGATAGGGAAAGAAAGAGGAAATAAAGAATGTGTGGGACACAGAGAGTAAAGAGAGGAAGAAAGTGAAAGTGAGGTAAAGGTGAGAGATTGGGAGATGAGGAAAAGGTAAGAATGAGAGAGAGACAGAGAGAGAGAGAGAGAGAGAGAGATACAAAGAGAAAGCAACTTTAATTCACCAGTGAATGACAAATACTATTGTGTGCTATGATGGCACAGCCCTGCTGCTCTGTTAAGTCATATCTTTTCATGTGTTAGGAGTGCTAAATAGCTTATCGTGGGAAGAGGCACTTTTAATGTGGCTGAAAGCAGAGCCAAGACTCTGGTGGATTAACTTCAGACTGGACTCAGTGTGAGGAGACATAGTGTAGAATTTAGGATGAGGCCTGCTTCAAAGGAAAGATTATAAAGAAAGCTCAAGTCTGGCTTTTCACATCGTCCCACCACTAGACTACTGTAGAAATTCCTGAACAGTGAGCGTCCTCTCCCCTTCTAAGGGCTATTATAGGATAAGCTCCATTTAAATTTGAAGAACAGCAGGTAAAGTAAGTGTGTAAGAAGGGGTTAAAATTCAGAGCTTAATTAACTTGGTATCTGCATTAAGTGTTTACTCTCAGCAGGCAAAAATACCAAGAGCGTTTTGGCAACATTTGGCAAATATGTTTTTCCCCCTAAACCTAATTAGAATATTTTGGGGGAGTTTATTAAAAAATGTTCCCAGCTCCAAGCTGGTCTTTCTTCTGTGACAACACACACCAGCAACAGAAAAGCTAATTGATGGGGAAGAGAGTATGAACTGCTGTGGTCAGGGCTTTTTCTTGCTATAAGCAGTATACTTGTTTATGATCCCAAGCCATTAAGGCTTCCTGTGAATGAAAAAGCACAGTTCAGGCTTGTTGCAGGTCTATTAAATATTAGCAAGCTATACTGTAAAAAGTGGAACAGGGCAGTTAATCTAAAGTAGAATGCAACTTTGGTCATCTAAACTCAAACTTTGCTTTGCCCTGCATCATTTAAGTGTATTTATTTCATTTTTATGAGTTGAATAAAGCTAGTGAAATTGTTCACTTCTACATTTTAGATTAAACTACTGCAGCTAAAGATTAAACTAATGCAGCTAGACTACATGAAAGGTTCCACAATGTAATTCTTATGTTATTTGCCACATGACTGTAACACGTTTAACATGTTATGATTTTCAGATGTGCTCTTTGTATATTTTGGGTGCTTTATTATATTTATCTTTAGTGTTTATGAAACCTTCCCCAGTTCATTAACTAAATAATATTATTGAAGAGCCTGAGGGGAGCCCAATGCTTAGAGTCAGAAATACCCTTGTCTAGGGTTCTGTGTGCTGTTGGTCCTGAAGATTGTTTTTTCCTTTCCAAAAATGCCTCAGATGCAGTGTTGTGCATGAATATTTTTCTTGAATGCTGAACTGGACAAGTCGGTTTTGAAAATTATAACCTTAAACCTGAGTGATGTTCACTCTGGTGAGACTGAACGCAGTTCATATTTTACATTCACAGGCTATAGTCAAGGGAAATTCGGCTCTTTTCAGGGAGCTGGCTCTTATGGCATGGCTCCTAAAGAAGCGGGTTCTAAGTTTATTATCATCTGTATCCATATATTTTAGCCTAACTTGGCAAATATGAATGCATTGTGGGCTGGTAAACCCTCTTGCATGTAGTGTTTTTATGAGAAGCCTTATAACTGGCTAAATTGGTGTATTTGTTTTGTTACAAAAGCAGATATTCCAACTCTTTTAAAATATTTTAATCAAACTTCCCATTTAACCACACCAAACAAATCCACAGAATATAAACAGAACCAAACTCTGGACCACACAATATGTCCTCAGTGCAGGCTGACATTCAGAAAAATCAAATGCTTCAGCTTGGATGGGCTGATTTTCTCCTCTCAGTTAGTATCTGTGGACAGACGGACAGACACTCCACCTGACTGTCGCCTCTGTCATCCTCTCTGTTTTCACATAATATATCCTCTCATGTGATTGCTGCCAAGCAATATGAAATTCTGCCATGAACAGAGCTGAGCAACTGAGAATTAAAGCTGAGCAGCGAAAGAAAAAAAAGTGGGGAGTGGCCCTCATTCGATGGGAGTTCTTTTGATTCACTACAAAGAATCACCTCTTAGTAGCAAACTAGCATAAGAGCATGGCTGGTGCTTCAAGTTTCGTCTCCTCGGCTAAAATACACATGGGAAATAAGCTTATAATAGGAAGATATTTATGTTTAGTTCAGCTAAACACTAAATATTTCAGTTTTAGAGCTGTACATTTGATATGATGGGTTGTGTTTTTTTGATAATGTATTCTGAATAAAAAAAAACATATACAGTACACATGCACCTAATTCTTTTCACTTTCACCATAATCTGATGAGTTGCTTGAGTAGTAAGATCTATTCTCAATCTCAAAATTGTTTTTTAATGTAACTTATGTCTGTGATTGTTCAGTCATTTGACAGGCAGAAAGAGAAGATTGAAGGAGATTCAGAAAGCAGGACATTGTACATACATAAACTACTTCATTTTTATTTGATGGTTTGTATGATGGTTTGTTTGATGCCTCTCCCTCTCCCCCATTGTTTAGTATGATGCTAGTAAGCATGAGCACCTGAAATAATAGAATTAGCAGTTAGCGTTCTTCTCCAAACCTGTTGAGTTTCCAATAACACTGCTTCAGCAGTAGTTTGGAAATATATAGTGGGAGCCTTCACTTGACTCAGAGAAAGCTTGCACAAGCCTTTAACCAGGGCCGGCCCGTCGCCTAGGCAGTATAAGCAAATGCTATGGGTACTGTACATCCAGAGGGGCACCAGATATGGAGGAATCAAAAAACTGCCACCTAAAGCTAGTTGGTTATTATAAAAAATTATTAAAGAAATTATTAATTATTAAAGAAAATAATAAACCCACTTAATTTTAACCAGATAGCAAAGTAGAAGTAGTACTACTACTACTAATAATAATAACGATGATTTTATAGTTTACTTCCCTAAGATTTTATAATTTACTTCCCTAAGACGCGACAATTGTATTAATTAAATAAAAGAATTTCGAAGACAAAGCTATTAAGTTTCTTGTAAGTATATGTACACTAGCAGTGGGATTTATTACAATGCACCTAACGCCCCACCTAAGATCTTGCCTAGGGCACCAAATTGGTTAGGGCCGGCCCTGCCTTTAACATCCCAGTTTGGTAGCATTACATGATGACGTAGACATGACTACAACTGAGGAAAATCAATAAGAAATGACCTTGATTGTGGTGGCATCTCAGAGATTTTTTCTTTACTTGTACTAGTTTTGTGCTCCCTCTGATGTTTTGAACCAAAGTCTCCATTTATCTCCACAGGCAAACAGTTCCATCTTGATGCTATCTTAACTCAGCTGTGCAGCCAGTGGTCAAGCCCTAAGAGTTTATATTTCACTTTATGTGTCTTGTCTTTGAGCTGTACCCATAAAAAAAACAAAAACAGAACCACCACTGTTATGTTGTTTTAGGAACCTCCCAGCTTTCAACACCCTACTGCTGTAACTGAGGTAAGTGTGTCGCAGCTAACGCTGTCAGCCCAGCTTGCTGTCCCGTCTATTGGGAACACAAGGCTACAGCATTCACTGCTATGTCTGCCTGGATCCATCACATGCTCTGGCCAACCGAAGGCTGCATTAGGCTCCCCGACTGAGAGTCTGTTACAGAAGATATTGACAAAGCCATCTCATTCCATTTTCATCGAATCAGCCCAGGGTCATTACACTTTCAATTTAACGCTTTGGCACCGCAGTCTCTAAATTTGTTTTTGTATTAAGTTTTTTTATGGAAGATGAAAAGTTTGATTAACTTATGATGTGATCTCATCTCTCCTTCTCTCTCTTTCAACTTCTGCTTTTACCTTCACAGTAGGTAACCAGCTTGAAGCGATGGTATATCAAAGGTGAGCGAAGCCAACTCAATTTACCCAGTGTACTGACAATCTGTAAATAGGTATTGATTGAGACATCTCATGAATTCCTATTTCAAAACGCACCCACACAAAACATATTGTCTCACCATCTAAACAAATATGGCCAATTCGAAGCAAGATATTGCCAGACTATTTAGACAATTAAACAATGTATTCCTGGCTGCACCTGCTAAGCCATTCAGTCATGCTTGTTAGACACATGCCTGTATTTTCAGCATTTAAATATTTCAAAAGCTGCTAGACTGCATACCTATTATTGTATAAGGCTATGCTCACGTGAAATGTACCAGATAAAAAGGTCTGATTGGAGCCCAGGTAATTTGATCAGAAATACCTTGAAGAAATTGAATATAACAATATTCCATAGCCATGGTACCTCTCTTTGACATCCACAATCCTATACGCTTCCATAGATGTGGAAGGAAATGTGGAAAGTAGAGGCCAGTGTGGTGAAAGCCAAGAGATGTCAAGAAGAAAAGAAATTGGAATAGGAGCCATGTATGTATATGTCCTCTCATCTTTATTATGGGTGAAAAGTGCAGGTTTGTACTTTCTAACTACACGTTGACTTTTCTCAAGTCAGCCTTGAGGAGCATGAAAGGCCTTTATTATGTTAATCCTTCTCGATATGCAGATTTTTTTTTCCCATTTCACCTCTTGTAAAGGAAGTCATTTTAGGGTTGTATAATGAGACAGAAGCACCTGGGTGGCCATCGTTTTTTTCTCTCTCGCTCTCTCTGTCTGTCTCAGTCTTCTTTTCTTTCTCTTTCCCTGGCTCTACTCATGTATATATGGCTTTTAAAAGTGCCATTGGGTCTCTACGTAAAGTGCCTAATGAAGGGGATAATGCATTTAAAGTAATGTGACATTAATTGTTTGAGGTTCATAATAACAGCCCTCAATCATCTGGAAGATTGCCTCTGGCTTTTAATGAAAGCCGTTTTCAAGGCGATGGACTCGAATGAGGGAATGACAGAGTCAAATTAGCTGGTTTGCCATTCACGCTCACTCTATTGCCTGCTATTTAAAAGTCATTGACCATTTAGGGATGGGCCATTGGTCGCAGTGAGCGAGCAAGATGCACCGGAGCTTGTGTTTGTGTTTTGCAGGGTGGAGGATGGATGGCTGGGCGGCAGCTCCACCTATGATAATGCTTTAAAAAAAGCAGTAGAAATGTCAAGTCCCCTCTGTATGGAGGAGAATGGGGCAAATAGAGGCGATTTTCAGTGGGCCCCAAGCCTGCATTAACATAAGAAAACGAGCCAATATGGATGGAAGTCAGCCGGTCTGGGCGCTGTCAGTGGAGGCTTTTGGCCACAAGTGATTAATGTCTTTACGATACCACACGCAGTCGGTGCCACAGCCGTCCCACCTCTATTAGCCTGGGCTCCCCCTCTAGAGTGCACTTACCGAGGCTGGAGCAGTTCAACTACTTGGAGCCTTTAAACAACAGCATGTAAAACTTATTGTTTACAATTGAACCATAGAATGAAGGATCTGGGTTCAGTCTCAAAAATGATCCTTTGGAAATGATGAGCCCTGAAATATAATTTTCCACGTTACTGACCATTTTAAAGGTTTGAAGATGATCCGCATAATGTAAGGTTCTATACCAGGTCCAAGAACCATTCAGGAACTTTTTCATGAGTGGTTCTTTAAAAAGCTCAAATGAAACCATGTGTGATGTACAAAAATGTTTCTTTGGAGTGGTCCCACAAAAAAAATTTTGGTCTGCTAGAAACCTAGCTTTTGATGGATAGTATTTTTGTAAATGACTCATATGTTTGAAGAAAGAACAAGACCTACCCCCCAAAACGTACAAAATGTAAAGGTTATATACTGACTGAAGACATTTCCGAACAATTACTTTACTTTTAGACTCTGTGTTAACAATGATAACTGCTTATTTGCTTTGGGCACAAGAGTCTGTTGACTGCTAAAGAAGTTGAACTCCAGTCACTGAAAGGGAGTCATGGACAGTAAAAAGTTGACATGTGATCTCTCTTACCTAAAGCTATCAGCTCACATCAACTATCCCAGAAATGTCTTGTTTCACACCCTTTCTTAATGTTGACTTTGTAACTTTCAAAATTCCTTTACACACATCAGTGCCTATCGACCCCCTCTCTCTGGCTCCATAAAACCCTGCTTCATTGAGAGTCTCTTATTATGTCCTCTTGCCAAGGCCCACTCCATGAATTGAATAGCCGGTGTCTTTATTTCTCTCATTCTCTGACTGCAGACCTCATAATAGGTTCATTAATGCAGAAGTTGCATTTGCTTGACAATGGGCTAGTGGCCTGAGGGTAGTCTATTGGCACCGGGAAAGGGCCAACAGTAGGAGGAGACTTTTTTTGCGGCCTTTTCAGCATAGGTTCAACAGGGGTCAACCGAGTGTCACCCGAAAGTGAACAAACATGTAATTGATGTTCGGACATCTCTGGCTGCCTCTTTTGAGGCAAGGCTGAAAAAAGGGGGCTGCTGTCTAGGCTTTTAGCGTCTTTGGCGGAAAAGAGGGGAAACTGATTTGTGAAAGCGTGGGATGAAAAGAGGCGCAATCTGCCAAGCTTGGAAAAAAAAGAAGGGGATACGCTTGAATTTTTGTCCTCTGTCCCTTGCAGAAATGGTTGTGTTTTGCCTGGTGGTTAATTGCTACCCCCCACACACAGGTCGTGAAGAGGGGAGGCATGCACTGCTGGTGTTCCTTTCTCCTCTGTACTGGGACCAATGTCTGGTTTTGTCTCTGATTTTCATGGTATGTTAGGGGAAAATGTGGAGAGGAGTTGCAGCCCTTTTATCAGGCCATGTCTATGCCTCGCCTTTTCTATATTCACCTCTGCATAACAACAGAGAGCAATTTGTACACGAGGCAAAACATCTCGCATGAATGTTACACTCTCAAAAGTAAAGGTGCCTTGGTTTTTTGAGCCATGCCATTGAACAATTTTGGTTTCCAAAAGAACTTTTCAGTGGATGGCCCTGCGATAGAACCACATTAGTCAAAGTGCGTTCTTTTCAGGTTTATGAAGTTTAATGGACCTCTACATAATGTACAATCCTGGACCTATTACAATGATTTGCTAGACCATTTTTGGATCTTTAGTTTACAGAGTGTAACGGTTTGCTGCTGAAAGCTGAATGGCGTCTGCAATTTTCATGGAAAATTAGCTTTGTATAATTGTTGCAAAACTGACCTCGGATTTCGTAAATGTTTTTAAGCCTCTCTTGTTTTTCACTTAATGATGCGCAAGGGCAATCTGTGATGACCTCTGAAAACATTATGGAAAATTTTAAAACAGGACTGAGGGAATTATTGCAGCAAAGGTTATTCTCTGAATCACAGTTCAGGAACATGAGAATTGTCAATCTTTCTTCTTTGTTTTCAGAATATAAAGCAGGTGCATTTCCCAACAAAGCCATCCTCCTTAGCTACAAACTCGTCAGTACTTGTCCCCCGTGCCACCCCACTTTACCCTGCGGTCAGAGCAGAGATGATGTCAGCCGGCAAGCCCTTACCAGTAATTACACATCAGATGACAACAACTTAAAATTGATGTTCAGTGCGGGAGAGCTAAGTGGGCATTTTAAAAGTTAGAGACAGGAAGCCAGAGAGAGGGGCCACGTTATGAGAAAGGCAGCATGGGAATTGCTGGGGCAGCTGCAGCGTATGCACACCACGCTAATAGACATGAAGAAGCCATTGCTAAAAGCGCATTTGGCATCAATAGCAAATGAGTATTTATTCGGTAATGACCCAGAAGGTGTCCCTTAATTGAATAGTGAGAGTGGTGCCAAGCCATAATAAAAGCAGATAGATTAGGGCAGGAAATACCTTCTTAAGTGGATCTGTAAATACATATGAACATGCATTTATTTCTCTGACCTTGAGCAAGATAACCACAGATTAAAAATTTAGCTGCTGATGGGCTAAATAGGGTTTTTGCTTTTAGTTCCTGAAAGTCCTGTGCACAGTAGACCTCTATTGGCTGCCTTGAATATCGAATTGTACCTTTTAAGTGCATTAGGCATTAAATTGGCCTGTGCTGAAAAAAAAACTTTGAATAAAGCCATTCAAGTGTTGTTTTTGTGGAAGGAGAGCTCTTTTGTTCTGAGATCACATTTGCTGCACTTTTGGTCTCCTAAATGTCACAATCACATGGATGATAATAATTACCAGAGGCTACCCATCTCAGATAAATGATGTATAAATTGTGTAAATTGTAGAGGGGGTCAAACAAAGCCATACTTATTTTTTTTAAGTGCTCTTATTATTAAAAAGGTTTCTCTGGTATTCTGAATAGCTTAAAGTGCAGTTTCTCATGTGTCATTTAACATAATGCTTGTTGTTTTAGTGCAGCCAATGTTACAATCAATGTTTCAGTCCATTTTCTCCATTATCCTTGACTTGAATTATGTGTCTCCAACATTTTAATAGTAGAAGATGTCAAACACAGATTAAAATGTTGGATATTACTTTCACACTTTCTGTTCCTCAATCTAACCTAAATTGTTATAGCGAGTTTTGCACAAAAGGGAGGCATTTATTCAAAGACTGTGTGTAGACTACCTGTTAATAATACGTCCTTCATTTCAGAATTGCTGTCAGCTGTTTTTTGGGGTTTTTTTCAGCCAGGGGTTTGACTGCTGGTCATCCAGGTAGGCAGGCAATGTATTTAAAGTAAATGAGCCCATGTGGTTTATTAGTGTGTTTTGCACAAGATCTGTCTATGTTGTTCTCCACAGGACATCTATGCCTGATAGATTGGACTCTTCTCTGAATCATCTCCTTAAAGCAAGGCTTTACAAGCCTTTTCCTACCAGGACCCACATGCAGACATTTGTTCTGACCAAATTTGTAATGAAGCGAAAGAAGAAAACTTTGCTTAATTCTTCAACACTGAAAATAAACAGGGATGTTGCCTAGTTTAACTGTCGTTAGCAAACTGCATTCATCATAAAATATGATTTTAATACAATATTAATACAGCGGCATGTTTTATAAAGGTAGCAAAGTGTTACGTGAGCACATCTGAAAATGTCTGTTATGCTTGTGTATTTTTGTGCCAAGTATTAGTGAGTATTTATAATCACAGGCAGCAAATAGCAGTAAAATAGACTTGAGGTTGCAGAAAGCATAACAGCACTTCAGTGTAGTTCCCTCTTCTGATTTGAAGTATGCCTTATTTAGTTCTAATCTTGTGGGAAAAAAAATGCACTGATGCAGCTGCCTCATGACTCAACAACCCAAACACGACCTTAAAGGAATGCTCTTTGTCGCAGCACCTTCCATACACCAAGTCAGCATTATCTCTTCTGTCTGAGTGCTGCTCATTGTTTGTGGTAAATTCCATAATGGTTAAAGTCATGGCAGCTTGTAATAAAGTTGTAGATTTTTAAAACCTCTCTCAAAATCTATTCAAAACTTCAACCGTTCATTGCCTTCTGGGAAACTTTCCTTCTGAATGTGTAAGTAACTGTTAGCTATATCACTGAACATGTAGTTAAGTACTGGTGCTCAGCATGGTGCAGAGCAATCGTTCTTCATCCAGTAATCTTGGTCTTTTCTATTTTACTATAAAGCTGAAATTTTGCTGTAGATATCAGCTTCGAACTTCTTGCCAGGGCTTTCGCTGTGTTAACTGACACCATCCTGTTTTTGAGTCTTTTCTAGCAGCAGGTGTGTAAAATCATCTTGGGTTATGAGGCATGGAGAAACAGCTGATATGCAACAGCAGCTTGATAGTTACCAAGTTGATAGCTAGAAAATTAGATGCCAGGACAGAGAAATTAATTATCTGAAGACCTTCTTAAGAGAACTTCTGGTTTCCTAAGGTAGATTTCAGTTGATTTGTTTCATGGCCAACTCTCGCTTAGCTTTTGCATACCCAAAGCGGCAACTTGCAGCAAATAACCTGTTCTGGCACTTCCGTGTTTTTATCCATCAGATTCTCTTTTTGATAATGTGTCATACTGATTTGCCACATCCATCCACAGCAAGCTTTGTCAGATCCACCTACTGAGCAAGCCTGTCTCCGTCTCCCACTGGCTTTTTCAGCAGCTGTTTCCAAATCCAGCTCTCCTGCAACTACATCTCAACCACAGGTCTCAGGGAAAAGAAAACATAATCTTAAATCGAAATCTAGTTAACGTCAACAAAAACACTAGTTTGAAACGAAAAAATTACATACAGGAAAAGACTTACAAACAGAGTTTTGTGTTTATTTGATGTTAGAGTCATGTGGGTCTCACTTTGTTATAAAATAATGGAATAACTATGGAAAAACAGAACGCTTTGCAGTGTGCACCCTTGTGGCATAAATGGTTCTTTGAATAATGCCATGCGAGAACTTAAAAATATTTGTGCATGTGGAGAACCTTTAGCTGGGTCAAGGAATGTTATTAAATGTATACATTTTACAGTCCTTTCCAGAACCTTTACACTATTCGGAGACATTATTTCATCACTAAGAAAGCAAATTGTATTTTTCGAGGGCATGAACCATTTGGTACTTAATTATTTTTTAAGTGTATCTGAAAATGAACGCCAGTGTCAATGGTAGTGGCGATGGTAATGTAAGAAATAATTCTGACCTTCTCATCACTTACGCCTATTTGCAATTCTAATCACTGGTCACTAAGTTCAAGTTAGCAGGAATGAAATGATTAGAGCTAAAAAGAACATGTACCCTGTCACTGAGGGCTTAGCTCCCATGCTGGGCTCCAGAGGCTTTTGATGCATGCTGATTGCTTAGCCTACAGGGCCATGCATTATTGCTCAATAATACTGTGAGTCAGAAATAACATGGAGTACTGGCACCGAATGCGTCTAATTAGCTCCCACTTTACTAACCATATCAATTAGTCAAAGGTGATTAAACCGCCCTGGTGGGTCTTGATTAAGGCCGCTGGCTGGTGGGGCGGAGGAGGGAGACGAAGCACATTCTTTCAACCTCTGTGTCTGTCAGGTAGGTATTTTTAAACATGACTTTGATGAAGCACTTCAGGTTTTAAAAAATGCTCAGTGCACTCTTGAACATGAAGGTGACGATAAAGGTTCCTTAGAGGAACCAAACCTTTTAATAGGGGTCATTTAAAAATTATTTTGCAAAAGGAAAAATGTAGGTGTGTTTCTAATGTTTCATCCACATAATGTAAAGGTAACATTAAAATTCTTACAGCTCCTAATAAGCCACCACATGTCAGCTTTTGGCTGCACTGTTGATAAAAAGAAGTGGAATGTCAAAATGTTACACAAGGTCACAGAGACTGAATGGGGCAACATAGTTATAATCTGTCATACAACTTCATAGTAGATGAAGGTCATACAGTGAACTACCTTTCTGTCTTTTCTCTCTCACTCTCTCCACCACTCTCTGTCTGGATGTGTGTCTGTCTGTTAGTATATCTATCTACATATCTACCTATTTATAAATATACCTACCTATCTACCCACCTGTGTACACATTATTTACACACATTTACAATTTCCATTTTGTACATGTCTCTTTTAATCTTCCCAGCTGTTGTGTATTACAGATAAAGGTAAAGTGCAGCTTCTGCAGGCTTAGGGAGTAGAGCAGGGAGATGAATGTAGGTGAAAGTCATTGCTGGTGTGTGTCTCACTCGGTCTGTGTCTTTACGGTGCATCCAAAAATAATCACACCTTGTTGCCCTTCCATTCCCCTGTGCAAAATGTATTGCATGCTCTTTAAATGTTCTTTTATTTTTTCTTAGTTGTTCTTGGTTGGGTGGAAATTTGGGGGGCTCTACTTTATTATATGGGAGGCTCGACTTGAAAATAGTCGATAACCAAATGATAAACTTTCTGGTGAAATACCTTATATATGTATGCATTTATTTAATTATTTGTTTAGCTTAAAGTTTAGGTTTGGATTTGGAACAATTTTGGGGCCATTTAAATGTATTACACATTTAGTTAATTATATATAAGGGACTATGTTAATACGGACTGTTTACATTATGTTTCTCTGATCCTTAAAAAGATTATTCCCACCCATAAATTGAACATGAAGTATTTTGAAAAAAAAAATTAAAATGAAAAACTTTTTGAAGATTCAAAAGTGTTTTTGTGACATAATTCCCAAGAACCCTTTTGGACACTTATGTTTTTAGGGGTAGCAGTTCTGTATATCATCCATGCAGAATAAAGCTATATGATTCATTTGTTAATATGATCTTTTTACTGTGTTTGCCACGTGCAATATCTGTTTAAATGTCCTGCTTCTTTGTGCGTAAAACCTGCGTCCATGTGCTTTTTTAAAAGCAATAAAAATGTATCACATTACAATAAAAAGTGACCGATTGTCATCATGCTTTTTGTGTATTTGTTTTATTTTTTCATGTAATTATTTATTTGTATTGACACTGGTGGCCACACAAACACATAACACACACACACACACACACACACACAACTTTACTTATTACCAAACACACATACGGGCGCTCGCACACACACACACGCGCTTCACATAATATTGCTTTAAGGACTGCTGTTAGGATAAACAAACACACTCTTTTCACACTTTCATCCGTCGGTGCTTAACGGAGACGATTAAGGGCCAATTAAGGCGCGCACTACAGCCAGAGACCAGATGCGCGCGTTGAAATCGCTCACGTGCTGCAGCGCGAGTCCGTTTCCCTCGCATAAAAGCGACTCGAGGAACCGATGCTCGCCTTTATTATGGTTAAAAAAAAACTCAAATGATGAATTTGCATAATACTCGCGCGATGCTGCTTGATGTCCTTTTTGGCGATGAACACGGCACCGCCATGTGCGCGCGCTCCCAAGAGCGCAAGGGCTTTTTCTGTTTGCTCCGCCACTCCTCCTCTCCTCCTTTCTTCTCCATTCACTCTCTCGGTCTGAGTGGGCCAAACCTGAAGAAACCTCTATTTATTTTTTTTTCCTTTTTTTCTTTTCTTTTTTTTTTTGTTTTTGGGGGGTTTGGCTTTGTCTCCTTTCTCAATCTCTCTCTCCCTCTCTCTCCCTTTCAAATAATCAGCTGTGTGCCAAAAGTGTCCCCCTTGTTTTTACGCGTGCCAGTCACCTGCCGTCTGCTTCTCCTCCTCTCCTTCCCCCTTTTTTCTCTGTAAAAAAAAGAAAAAGAAAAGAAGGAGAGGAGAGAGAGAAAAAACACACAAAAAAGCAGAAGCTCGCCTTTTCTCTCTCCACTCCCTTTGACTTTCCGCGCTTTTTTGGGATCCCCAGTGAGATTCAGTCCGGGGTACATATTGAGCAGCCCCCCCATTGTCTTTCAAGGGCTGTAGTACGCTAATTAAATTTTATCCAGCCATTAAAACACTCCTCTACTCCACGCTCCCCAATTCAGCTTCAGCTTCTTCCAGACTGTCTCTTCTCTCTCCCTCTCTCTCTCTCTCTCTCTCTCTCTCTCTCTCTCTGTTTTTCTTAGGCTGGAAAAAACGCCATCCAGTGTTGGTTGAGTCAAATGAGTTGAAAAAAAATTCTCAAATCTCTAGTATGATGGGATTTTTGTCTCTAAAAGCCCCCCAAACAGCTTTTACTTCTTTGTGCGCTGTACAAGCTGAGAGCGCGCGCTGGAGTTCCTCTTGCTCTCCTCCTCTCTATTCCATGTATTCTTCATTCTCCCCTTCTTCCTCTCCTCCACTCTTTTGCACGCTTTTTTTTTTTACAAACGACCTCACTTTTCTTCCCAACACATCAATTCTCAGCTGATTTTCACATTAAATGTTTATCCAAATCCCATTATAGCGCCGCGTGCTCTGATTGAAAAGCCTTGTGCACGAATCAACTTCTGAGGAAACTTCACAGCCTTTTTACAGACTCAAAACTATTGCTGTTATATTATATTATTAGCCTATTTCTAGTTTTTTACTTTATCTTTTTTCTTTTGCAAACAGGTGTGCCATTAAAAAATAATTTTGTCCATTAGATATCCATAATGATAAGCTACAATCGATTTTTCCCCAACGCACATGTCTGAGATTTGTAAATCAATGGGAAAAAGAAAAGGGGGATGAGAATGCATTAATACAGAATAATGATTTTTAAAAGCGTTGCGTTTTAAGAAGCGTGACCAACTGCGCGCTTTTACGCGTAAGTGGTGACGGTGGAACATTAATTTGAATTCAACTAATATCAGTTGTTTTTTTTAAGCAGATATTAAGTAATTTACAAGTCTGACGTATGTTCTGGGACGAGTGTGACTGAACGAGTGAATTAATATACTTATAAATAATAAATAAACAAACAAAATATACATATGGTTGCCTCAGTTATTTTTTTATTTCATATTTTTTCTGCCTTAAGTTATGTTTTCTTTTTTATGAAAGCAAGACACTGCAATAAAACTCCAATAAATACAAATCAATCTCAATATGTGCAAATCCTCTTCACTGGGAAGGGGGTGAATACTAATGGGACAAAAAGGGAAGGGGGGGGGATGTCAGGCCCCCAAAAAAGCAGCTGTTGAGTCGTATAATCTTTTTTCGTGCCCTGCCACTCACCTACGCTCTCTCTCTCCCTCTCCTCCTGTCCCGGTCCCCTCTCTCCCTCTTTCTCTCTCTTTCTCCACATTTTTGTTCTGACCCCCCCCCCTTGTAGTCACTGCACAGAAAAGACGAGTGCATGGATGTCAAATTGGCCTCAAAAACGCCGTGAAAGATTGATTTGCAGCACTTTTCATTCAAACTATATTAGTTGGGAGAGAGTTGAGTAGGAATAAAGATGTTGTCCCTGTTGGAGAAAAGGAAAGAGGAGGAGGGGGTTGCCCATTTAGGCTCAGTCCATCAACCCTGGAAAAAAAAGAAAAGGAAAGAAAGAAAGAAGAAAGAAAGAAGAGGGAAAGACGGGGGACTATTCAAAGAAAAAGCCCATATTGCCCCCTCTCACAATGTTAAAGGACTTTAAATTAATATCCATGAATATTAAATCACCTCGGCCTGAAAAGGACTGAAAGAAAGATACACTTGACCCAGACGGCTTTGCATATTACTGAGCTCGAGCACATCATTAAAACCTGGTCTCGAGTAATCAGTAAAATCTAAATATCATTAAAATCTGTTCAGCCTGGGATCCGTTGGTGCTCAATGGAAGCAGGGCACATCGTTCGTTTGTTTTTAGTTATGCATCGTTTGATATCAATTACAGACGCGAGCTTGCATTATTTAATGCAATTTCAAGGGTTTAAATGTTCCTAAGAGGATAAGACATTTAATTCAGATTAAAAAAACGGAGGCATGTATATAAACGAAAATAAAAATATTATAGTAAACACTTTATTTAAAAAACATATATTGGACAATTCTTCTTTTTTAGCTTAATCAATAAATGTATCTTGTATTTTATTACTTGCAGTAATCACTGCTTCTAGATAAACGAAGTGTTATTCATGAATTGAATCACGATTTGTCATTTGTTGGCTTTATTACTATTCTCCTTTTCTTTTTTATTTCTCAGAAAACTATCTATCCTAGCAGCATTTTACTTCGCATCCTTTTTCCCCCTCTTAATCAATCTTCTCCAGGGTGTTTTGCAATGATGGAACTTATTTCTCCTGCCGAGAGTGTGTGCACAAGGGAGAGCTTGCGCTCCGGTGTCTTCTTCTTACAATTATTTAAGCCAAAACGTGATGGTTGGATTTGGAATATCAGCAGTACAACCCCCCCCCCCCCTCCCCAACCGACCCCCCCTTCCCTACCAACACACACAACCCCCCACCCACTCATATGAGGGGCCACTCAAAAAGAGCGTGTCTCTCTCTCCCTCGCTCTCTCTCTCTCTCTCTCTCTCTCGCTCTCTCTCTCATACACACACTCTGTGCGTGTTTGTGTGTGTATGTGTGTACTAGAACAAGTACATGGCACACAAGGGGGGACCTCATTAATAACTAATGACCACAGGTTGGACCTCACGCATATAAAGCCCACCGGGACCCCGCGAGGGTGACACATTTTCAACTTCCTCGAGCGCCAAGAGAGTACACCAGTCTCAGCACCAGTTGTCAGCCGCGTAACTCCAGACTCTTCCTCCGTGCACGCAGCATTACCACCGAAGCCACACTGCCAAAATAAGGACGCTGTTCCGTTTGAGAGGAAACGCCATGGGCTCCGTGCTGCCCGCTGAAGCGCTGGCACTCAAGGCCGGACTGAAGCAGCAGAGCCTGGCCCTGTCCGACATCATCACCTCGGACATCCTGCACAGTTTCTTGTATGGCAGGTGGAGGAGCGTGCTGGGGGAGCAGCTGTACGAGGAGAAGAGCAGCACGGTCAGCCCCAAAACTGCATTCACCGCAGAGGTGCTGGCACAGTCCTTCTCTGGGGGTGAGCTCTCATACACTCCTCTAGTTTATCTTACTGTGACTCGTTTTATTATAGCTATTTAATGCAGTTAATTGTACTTTCGATTAACCCGTCTAACCTGATTCTGTTCATCGTAGGTTTAATTAAGGTTTAATTTGCTGTGTAAACTCTTACTTTAGTTACTTTTTAGTCAGTCGTTGTTTTGCTTTGGCTGTATTTATTCCCTTGGGTATTTAAAGATTATTTTAATTGTCGTCCAATTGTGCTAACTCAAAAATAAACAAAAAGTCATTCTTTTTGCAGTTTAATTGGCTTTAGCCTGGTTAATATACTGTGTAAGTACTATAGCTTTTAAGTAGTTGTTGTTTCCATGGCTTTTTAAAAAAATAATCTTTGGTTTAGTGCAGCATGTGACCTTTTTAGTGTATTACAATAGTTGTTTTAAGTTAGTTGTTGTTTCATCTCAATGCTTTTCTTTCTGGCTCTTTAAAATTTATCATTCATGTTGTTGACTCCTAAATAGTTTACTTCGGTTTAGTTACTGAATAAGCAGCACATTTTCCAAAAAAGTAGATTTTCATATTGTTTTTCTCTAAGAATATAATTAAAAACATCGACCAAAACTTTCTATCCCAATTGGATACGAGCCCAACCCGTGCAGGAAAAGTTTTTCTGAATTCCAGTGTGTTCTGCTCAGCATGTGTCACTATGTCCCTCAAAAAAGACCCCGTTTTGCCCAACTGGGATTTCAGGGTTCGGTAATGGTGATCAAACCTAACAGGGGCTGACGTAAATAAGGCTATTAAATTCATACGTTTGCAATGAGAGCAGCACTATAGACAGAGAAAAGCTCTATTATTCGCCATTGCCCCCCTCTCTTTCACGATGTCATGGACAGTCTTTTCTTTCTTTCTGCAGCCTTTAAAGTTTGCTGCCCCGCCGTTACTGTACCGTGAAGACTAATTCGGTTGCTATTCACACCATGTCAGCCGCCTAATCTCTATTCCACTTTTTTTTTAATCGGTCCCGAATTCCTTGGCCAGTTTTTCCACTCTTTTTTTTATTTCTTCCAGTGCAAATTCATTGCTTCGAACTTTTTAAAGTCTAAATGAGGGTGGAATGAGCCATTGCTTTGAGAGCTTGTCTGACCCGTCCTATTCAGGCCATAACTAATCGCTCCTTTCACTGCCTTAAAGGGGTATTTAACATTCATTTGGCTCGTCGCGAGTCTTTTGGGTTCCCCTTGCTGCCGCACAAGCGTGCAAAATGCGTTTAGACACCAAAGTTGTGCTATTACACATCCACTTGCATTTTTACAACTTGAGGCACAGGCAGAAACTTTCCCATCATGTCTATTTATTTCATTGCTTTTTTTTTATTTAAGAATATAATTATTTTATCATGCGCCTCCCCTCGTGGACTTTGTCTCTTGTTCATTTACACAATGTTTCACTAAAATAACAAAATTAAGGGGCTAAAAACTAGATGCTTGAAACACGATTGGATCTTTCTCAACTTTCTTTAAATAACCATTTATTTTGTAAATGAAATGTTAGTGTTAAATTTTTAAGAATCCACAGCTTTATGTAGAGGTTCCATAGGCATGTGAAAAACTTTTCATTTTAAAATGTAAGGAGCTAAAATACTGGATGCCTGAAAAACTTTTGGTCCTCTTTACTTTTAACTGATGACTATTTAAATAACACTAAATCCTGTCAATGTTTAAATATTTTTGTTGCCACAGTATTATGTAGAGGCTTCAAGAACTAGGAGCACGAATTTGATTGTGAGCTTGACTCACTCGTTAGTTGTTTTTTTTTTTTCGGTAGAAGTTCAGAAGCTCTCGAGCCTGGTTCTGCCCAGCGAGGTGATTATCGCACAGAGCTCAATCCCTGGAGAAGGTCTGGGCATTTTCTCCAAGACATGGATCAAAGCGGGCACAGAGATGGGCCCCTTCACTGGCAGGGTCATCAGCCCCGAGCATGTGGACCTCTTCAAGAACAACAACCTCATGTGGGAGGTGAGCAGGTGTCTGTATCTCCGAGAGATTTGTGTGATTTCTCCATGTATGTGAAGGTCAGCAGGCTAACTCAGGCTGTTGTCTGGTTCATCCAGGTTTTTAATGAGGACGGAACGGTGCGCTACTTCATCGACGCCAGCCAGGAGGACCATCGCAGCTGGATGACTTACATCAAGTGCGCCCGCAACGAGCAAGAGCAGAACTTAGAGGTCGTACAGATTGGAAGCAGTATATTCTACAAAGCGGTTGAGGTAGGATTCCTAACGACAACAACACCTAAATATATACTATAAAACTGTTGTAGTAGTAATTGTAGTATCAGTACGTATATATACATGGTAATGGTAGTTTTGCATTCATTTTAGTTTGTTGGATGTAGGCATATCAACACTTTGCTAAAACTTGTTCTGCTTTTTCTTAGACTATACCACCAGACCAGGAGCTGTTGGTGTGGTACGGAAATTCTCACAACACGTTTCTGGGGATTCCTGGCGTTCCTGGCCTGGAAGAGGAACATCAGAAAAAGCATAAAAACGGTAAAATGCATAAAAACAGCTTCGGGGATAAGAACCTTTGGTTCGAGTAAAGTAAACAGCACTGATAAGAGCTACAATGAAGACAGCAAAGTACACTAGGACATTTTCAGGTGTTCTACGTCATTTAGTTGTTTATTTAGCCTGGTATAGCCTCAGAATATATTTCTAGGCGATGTCCTCTATTTGAGAACAGGGATTGGTGTGAAAAGTTTTTTTGCTAATCACGTGAAGTCTGGCTGTTGAACATTAAATATTGTCATAGTAATTTACATGGCAGTGGTTGTTTAATTAAGAGGAATGCAGTTCTCGCGTGACTTGACATCCATGCCAGTTCTTATTAAAGGCTGACCTCTCCACTCTCCTTCTCTCCCCCCCCCCAGAAGATTTCCACGTGTGCGACTCGGCGGCCTCGAGCGCCGCGCTGGCCTCGGCGGGGCGCATGCGCTGCGTCATCTGCCACCGCGGCTTCAACTCTCGAAGCAACCTGCGCTCGCATATGCGCATCCACACACTGGACAAGCCGTTCGTGTGCCGCTTCTGCAATCGCCGCTTCAGCCAGTCGTCCACGCTGCGCAACCACGTGCGCCTGCACACGGGCGAGCGGCCCTACAAGTGCCATGTGTGCCAGAGCGCCTACTCGCAACTGGCTGGCCTGCGCGCGCACCAGAAGAGCGCGCGCCATAGGCCCCCCAGCTCGGGATCCGTCGTGGGGCTCCAGACTCCGTCCCCGCCTCCACCTCCCCCACAGCTGGCTGCCGTGCCCCATCCTGCCTCCCTTGTGCACCACATCCCCACCATGGTGCTGTGAACCGGCCGCGGTGCTGAACAGCAGGTTCAGAATCTTTTCCCAAGACCCGGTAGTGCTCTGAGCAGGGCGCGGCTGATTGATAGCGCACATTAGCTCGTTGGCAGTGTGTCTGTGGATGCTGTGTGGTGGCTCGCGGGCTTGGCAGCGTGTTGCTTGATGGCTGTAAAGGTAGACTTAACTCAACGCCCAGAGAATACAGATTGCGCCATTATGACCCACACACCCCACGCCCACGTGGGGATGCTCTTGATGGTGAATCAGTAAATAATGCGATTGGCCAGAACGTCGTGAATTGTAAATGGTCTAATTTACAAAGTGAGTTCTGGAGGCCAGGCAGTTTTTAAAATGTTCATGTTGAATGTTAAGAGAGTGTGAAGCTCTATTCTAGGTCAAATGCACTGGAATAAAAGTGGTGCGCTTCTCATTTCAAATGTGTACATTGCCTTAGCTGTGTACATTGTCTATAGCATCAGCACATTTAATTCCCAAAGCAAGTGAAGAAAGACAACATCAATTTAGCATCAATTTAATGCACAACTTCACCCCAGTGTTTCTCATTTTTTCAAGAATAATGCATTGGATTTATTAAAGTCACTTCATTAAAATCCAAAATGAAGATGTTTTAATTTATAGCACAACCAAATGCCAAAAGTAATAAACGAATTATATAGATGTATTTAATTAACACGAAGATGCATTTGAATCAAGCAAATTCTCTGCATTGCTCTTATTTCATTGCAGTAGGCTTTGTGTTATACCTGGCTGATAAAAGAAAGAGGTAATGTTACTGGTTTATCTTTGCATGCTAAGTATATCGCAGCCAGTAAAAACTGACCCACAATGATTGAAGCCCCCACACCTATTTATGCTAAAATTGCAAAATGTGGTTTAAATTCTAACCTAATTCTAAGCCCAAAACTTTCAAAGCCACTCTTGAAGAAGTGTCATTCTACCTGGCGACTGGCCGACTAGTTTTGGTACCCTCATTAGCGCCACCTAGTGACTTGCATGTCCCCGAGAAATTCAAGCCTCAGATCACAGTATTGTAAAATTACAATGTAAGGTATGTAAAGATAATGTGAAAATGATTTAAAAAATTACTTCCACAATTTACTGAACAGTCACTTTATTTGTGTATGTATTTAAAACTTAAAGATGGATATTTGGCTCTATTATATTATGTATGGTATGTTTGCAGAGATAAACTCTTTGAATATTCATCTTGTATGCCAATAAATAATTACAGAAAGACTTCCGATAATGTTTGTTGCTTTCTTTAATCTGTTATATTAAAACTGCATTTTCTTATTTAGGAGAGTGGCTGTCTTTGCAATTAAATTGATAAAATATACACAAATATTTGAATTACATCATAATTCATCAAAAATGTTTTAAAAATTTCCAATACTAAGTCATGTATTTCTCTGATTGTTTTTATTTGTCCTCTATAGAAGATATTAGTGTTTGTGCTCTGTGTATTTAGCTAAAGTACAGTCAATCAATACTGCACTTAGTCTGCTAACCTGAAAGCTGCTCAGGTCATTGTATTATTGCACAATGCTGAAATAACCTTGTTTGGCAGTTACACATTTATGTTTTCTTCTGCTAAAACTAGGTTCAACCAATCTAAACTTAATAAAATCTGTGTATTCAACTACTGCAAACGACGAGACACACACATTTAAATGACTCGTCCAACTCATAGCTAAAATCAATATGTGAAATTCCAGCATTGCACTCACATCAATATTTGCAGTTCTGTAAAACAAACAAATATGACTGCATCTTCAGCAAACTACACATTGCCCAAAATAAGGGATAGAATATATACCTACACTTTTACAACCAAAGTGAAATACTGAATATTTTTTCTATTAGTGCACATTTAGACACCGAGTACATGTTATGCAGAAATGTGTGTTTTGGTAATTGAAATGATTTTATTGAACTCAGTGTTGAGGTTAAGATTGCAAACCAAGGTCCAACATCCATTCCCTCAATGTTTTTAGGAAACTCTTGCACCATGTGACATTTAAGCTGATGATTAACTAAAAGCAAGTAAAGCTGTCAGGAACTCAGCTATAGCCTTCTTCATTTAGTGGATCAAACAGTAAATGATGGGTCTATTATTTCTTTTCTGTTTTATGCATGTGTTATGGTGGACGGAGGCTCAACATAAAACGTAAGTGTGTACTGCGTTATATGTGCATTCTCTGAATTTTTGAATATATATATATATATATATATATATATATATATACACACATTAGAGTTTGTTGTGCATAAAACATACTAGACAGAAATGGAATAACATTGACTATATCCATGCTATAACAGTTTAACATGGTAGGCAGCAAGTCAGGTCTTGAAGTTCATGTCCTGGGTCCTGGAAGAATGAAAAACAGCCAAGTGAAAGAATTTGAGTGACTCTGACAAGGACCAAATAGAGATGGCTAGACAGGTGTGTCTGACTCACATGGGGAGGGAAGGCTAGTCTGCCTTACACAATACCACAAAAGAGCTACAGTCACACAAAATGTTTAAAGAGCTAATGGTGGCTAGAATGCCGGTACATAGGTGTGAGAACCCTGGTACCCTCTCATACCTGTTGGATACAGGTTAGCACAGCATACTGACTAGTTTTCAGCCATGCAATCTGCAAGACCCGTAGACCAGTCAGAGACTCATGTTGACTAATATGCACCTTCCAAATTGTAGTACTAAAACAGTACTATACGACGTTAGATCAGTTGCAGGTTCACTCTTGGCCGTCATCATTATTCGATCAGAGGGGGACGTGTCGTCCTTACATTTTATAACTCTGACGTCCTTGGGTTCCCACATCTCTCTGCTGTGACTGACTCCAAGATGTGAAACCTTTTTCTCCACTGCTGATCTCGCGGTGATTTTGGCGAATTTGTACAGTTGCGACTGTAGGGAGGACAATTACTGATTCAGTAATAGATTAGCAATCACTGCAGGGTGTTGGGTTAGAGCAGCAATTTTATATATTCAGGTGAGTAGAGAAGAGAATGTCCAGTCCAAAATCTTCTTGGAACTCGATTTAATAATGTGCTCACAATCCTTCATACAGAACTCAGGGCTGATAGTGTGTCTGTGTGTATGTGAGAGAGAGTATGTGTGAGTGTGTGTGTGGTATTCTACAAGAGAACAAAACAAACATACATGAATACTCTTACAATACAAACAAATATTCATAAGAGAGACATGTGAACAGTGTTGTGCAAGTTTACACTTTTTATGAACTAGTTCAAAGTTCAGTTCACACATGCTCAAAGTGAACTGTTCACGTTCATAGCTCACAATTT
>JBBKCR010000038.1:3744246-3794366 GCA_037577295.1 Ladigesia roloffi | reverse complement strand
TTGATTAGTTCTTATCTCGAGTCTTCGGGTTTGAGTCGTTGATTAGTTCATCTCTTGAGTCTTCGGGTTTGAGTCGTGCGTTCATCACGGGACAGGCCCGTAATGTTAACATATGCAGCCTGAGCCGGAAAGAGAATTGATTAGTTTATCTCTCGAGTCTTCGGGTTTAAGACTCAATAATTCCAATACAGAAACTATAGATGTAGCGCAAATGTGCATGCGCGACTGAACGAATCACTCGTACAAGACGACTCGTTGTTACTTAGTCATATTAAAGATTTGTTAAAAATGAACGAGTCGTTCAAGAACAACCCATCACTACTGTATACAAAGGAAACTGTGCATTTAAAGTATATATGATCTTTAGGGACTGGGGGAGGACCCACTGCCAAGTGAGAGTCCCTACGTTGGAAAGGCTCGTCACAAAAGGAGTACACTCAGACCAGACAATGTAGATAGAGGGAACATCCGTTTGACGGCAGGAGATTTGACCCAGGCAGACAGCCCAGGGGAAGATGCATCCACACATGCTTTGGCAAAAGGTATTCCGTTCAAAGGACATACACGGCTGTGCAAAATGTCTTAGTCACCCATGGAAATTGTTTAAAAAAAATTGTTCTCAGTGTATCATATATGCATGCAATCATACCAGAACGCAGTAAGAAATATAAAGATGTATTTTGTTTATCAAATCATAACCGGTGCTTTGTGACATGGTAAATATGAATGAAATCTAAATATTTGTTCAATTTGTTGCAGTTTGTCTTTTTTAACATTTAAAGCAATTATCTACAGTTGCTGATATGATTATGCTATCTTCATGAATCCCTGCTTTTTGTGTTGCTACATATCAAGAATTTTGTGCACAATATGATCCTGTTCTAAGAACTATTAGAGTCACAGTTGCTATGGCTGTAGTAATATACAATGTAAAGGTCATTTTGGTGTAATTTTAAGAGAAGAAAATGTAAAAAAAATGTGTGTCTGTTTGTAGAGGTTTCTTTTAACAAAGATGACCGGTTTTAGTAACAGTTCGTTTATAGATGCAAACTGAAAAGTTGTCTCACTTTGTGAAACTATAATATTTGAAAAATCATGAGTTTGTCTTGGCATAGGGGTGAATGTGCAGTATGTGTTTTTATGTTTGTGTAATATAGTCTCGTATTAAATTATTTACTGGTTTGTAATGTCAACTTATTGTAGTATAGTAACTTTGGGGCAGCAGGTGGCCCAGTGGGTAAAGAGTTGACTCTGCAATCAAAGGGCTGTGGGTTGGAATCCCTAGCCTGCTAGTGGCACCACTGAGGTTCCCTTGAACAAGGTACCATCCCCACACACTGCTTCCCACCACCCCTGTTGGTGGCAGCCCACTATATTATTTGGAAACTGGGTTAAATGCAGAAAGGAATTTTACACTGTGCACTGTGGTGTGTTCACACTTGAAAATAAGGGGCCACTTTACTTTTCTTCATGTTATTGCATAGTTAAAACGCTAGACCACTAAAATTAACCAGGCATAGCTGTTGATCAGTAAAATATGGTGTATTTGTAGCAGAAGAGCGGCTACAGCAGCTGCATGCTGAAATAGAATCTACCGAGCAACGAATCCTGAGAGCCAACCAAGAACTACAGCAAATAGAAGAGGCAGCATCAAAGAAAAAAGTTAGATGTGTTTTTGTTACTCATAATTACTTTTCTCTTGCAGACTTTGATGTCCTGTTTTTTTCCTCTAATAAAATCTTAAAATTAAGAGGCAAATATTGTTAGTTAAATATCACACTCTATGTATTCAAATCCTTTAAACCCTTGGCCTTTTTCACTTATTATTCTGAAGGTTTAGTAATTACTCTGTAAGAAATTGCAGTTTAGGGCTTATTAACAAAATTCCCTTTTATTTGTATCCTAGGCTTTAGATATGTTTTAAAGACCTTTCTGCATGCCTGTTTAATCTAAATGAAATCATAATGCTCCCAAATGAAGCTTTTGAAAGTGCTCATGGTAGAAGTGTAAGTAAAAGCCCCATTACTTCGTGCAGATTTCAGAGGCAGAGAAGGAACATCTGAGGCAGCAGCTGCAGGGGAAGATACAGAGTCTGGGGGAGTTACGAAAAGAGGCTGAGGCACTCGAGAAACAGCTGGACAAGCACAGCGCTGAGCTAAGCCATACTCAGGGGGAGCTGGAGCAACACCAGAATTTACTGCAAACCCTGGATGCTGAAGACCCCAGACATGTCAGTAACTCTGATGCCTCCATACGTGCCATGACATTACTTTTCTTCCTTCTCATACAATGTTTGTGCTTTAAAACACCAAGTTTGGCAATGACAGTGACAAGATAAAGGATAAATAGAGAATTTGCATTCATAAATACAGCGTACTTTCATTTGATTTGCGTAATCTGACTGCTTGTGTCTTGACATTAATATTTTTTTATGTTTCTGACAAAGAATAGCTCTTCCAGACTGCACAGCCTAGACAATTAGTGAAACCTGGTTGCATTTTGCATTGTATTTGTTTACCTGAAAACTCCAGTAAGTAATTTCCTGCTGTAGGCATTTATTTGCTGAACACAGTGAACTGGAAACAAAGGGCCATATGTGTCCTTACAGCTATCCTTACAGCTAAGTTTGACAAAGGAAGCTAACCATAATGTTTCCCTGGTTTCATACTGACAACAATCCTGATACGTGGAAAACAACATCATTAGCATCCCAATGGAACACAGGTTTAGTGAGGTGTCTAATAAGGGTCTTGTTAGCCACCAGTTCCAGGAGCATGTCTCTTTAAGAAAAAGGAAAGTCTTTCTCTGGGGAATCTGGGTGGAGTCTAAAAAGGTTGTTCACTCCCTCTTAGCAGGGCATTGTCAAAGCCCAGTCATAGCAGTGATTGGTTGGATAGAGAGTTTCCTGTGTTGTTTCAAAGCCAGTGGTAAAGGGAGTTGGGGGAGTTTACAGAAGATCAGTGTGAATGCACTGAGGGGCTGGCGGTTGGGGGGGTGGGTGAAGTCCCAAGAAGAGGGGAAAGCCTGTGCTCTGGCTAGAGCCTGCAGGCGAAAGCTTCATGGCTAAAAGTTTCCAGGGAGAAGGATAGGAACTGAAAGAGGCAGGAAATGCTGCAGCTCAGCACAAAGCCTCCCTGTAAACTCTCATGGGGCAGTAACAGTGAAGACGGGGATTTGTGGTGATGTGAACCAAACAGCGCCTCTGTTATAGTAAGTACCCCACTGGAGCAAGGGAGGGGCGCATGGTCTGCCCCTCACATTCTTTTCTCATGATTTACACATCTGTATTTAATACATCTGTGTTCTTGTGCTTGTTATTTGCATCAGGTTGCATAATTTCATAATGTATGTATTTCAAACATGGTCAGTGAGTGCATTACTCCTAAATTTTTGTTGAATCCTTTTGGGTCTGTTGGTTTATTTAAGATCTGAGAAGACTTTACATTTCTAGTTTTGAGATGAATAGTACTTGTAAAGGAATGACACGCATTATTGTTGTAAATAAGCAGCATAAAAGTGAATGTGTGGTTGTATCTATGTTTTATAAATAGGCCACCCTAAGGGTACAACGTCATGGGATCAGCATGAATAGATAACACAAAAATGTTTATTCTTTTGTAAAATATCCAGACTTTCAACTCCCCTTACTGTCTTGCAGACTCTAGTGAAGGATTAGTTAGACTCATATGAAGGCATAGAATAAAATAATATTATGGTTGTTTATGCTGTGAGTGCATGACAGTGTGGAAGTAACAAATGGGGAAGTTATTGGGGGATGTGCTTTAATCTCAGAACAAACAGGACACTGTAGAACTGTGCATACAATCACTGACTGTACATAAATGGGGGTCTGTAGATACACTGTCAAGTGTAGGATGATTCCTTTTATGACCCATGCTGACCAGTCATAACATTACAAAAACTGACAGACGAAATGAAAAACGATGATCTCATTATGATAGCAGCTGCCAAGAAGTGACACGCAAAATATAGAATTGTAACAAGTGTGGTGACTAGGTCAGAGCATATCCAAAATGATCAGAATTCTTTGCCAGGACTTGATGTTTCTGGAATTCAGTGGTAAGTAATTACCATAAGAGGTTTAAGGAAAGACAAACAGTGGACAACAGCTTTAAATGTTCCCCAAGTTTCCTGATGCATGTGGGAAGTGAGGACTATCCCATCTGGTCCAATCTCAAAGACAGGGTCAGAACAGTGTATCACATCACGTTGGGAGGTGTAGTCGCAGTTGTTTTCCTACTGTGAGCATGTGAGCGTCATGACTGGCCCATGGATCAATGGAAGAATCACTCAGCCTTTCACATGATATTAAAGAAAACAGTTCAGTTGCTAAGTGCCTGTGCATTGCTTATATGGAGAAGAGCTTACCCTGCAGAGGCCACTCTGTAAAATGTCAAGGTTCTGTGTAGTCCAATATGTAGAAGCCCTACTTTCAACTTATTGGACTTAAATGATCTGCTGGTAATATGTACCAAAGCTCACCTTCAGTGGTTTTGGTGGCATTTTTGGGACCACACCCTATTAGACAAGTGGTTTTAATGTAGTGACTAATATGTGTGTCATTGGATGTATATTTGCAATCAGAATGGTGTAAAATAAATTATTACCCATTTGACCATGTTATGCGCATCATACTATTTTGGTACTAATCCTTTCCCGTTTAGGTTTTCCTTGCCTATTGAAAGTCACTGTCATACTTAGATCCTAATGTATTTTTTGAAACATTTATTAAAAAGTTCATTAAATCGCATCGTTTAGTATAATAATTTACTCCAGAAACAATGGGTTTCCTTAGAAAATCAGCTCCATGAGAATGAATGTTAAAACTCATCCTGAGGGTGTCTTCCTTTTTTGCCAAACTTTTAAATTCCCCTTTTTTTCTTGCAGACTCATGTGAAGGCTCAGTTAGCCAGTAAGATTCAGCTGCTGGCCATTATGAGCAGGAAGCATCGTGAGCTTGAGGGTCGGCTGGATGATATGCTCACGCGCATCACCAAGGAGACACAGGAAATCAAGGATTTGGAGCAACAACTGACAGAAGGTAAGATGCTGGAGAAACACTTGTGTCAAAAAGTTAAAAAGTAAAAAATGTGTTTTGAACAAAGATCATTGTTCAAATTCATTATATCATTCTGTGCTCGTCAAAGCTAACACTGGTTGTATAAATAATTCTGGAAAGATGGAGTGGAAGCCCTTCAGATACACACCAGGGGAAATAATTTATTTGATTATTGCTCATTTAATCCACACCAGGTCAGATAGCAGCTAATGAGGTCTTGAAGCAGGATCTACAGGGCGTAATCTCAGGACTGCAGGAGTACCTGTATGGGGTGAAGAACGAGGCTCGTCGAGCTCAGTCTGACTGCCTGCGCCTGCAGAGGGAGCGTGATGCCTTACAGCGTCTCCTACAAGATAAAGAACAGCAGCTCAGCCAACTGCAGCATGAAGCAGTGCGGATCAGTGAAAGCACAAAAGAGGTGAGAGTGGAACATCATATACACTGACAAACCTTTTTTAGATCCACTTAACTGTGCAGCCTTTGTATCATTGATAGCTTTACATATGCAAACCAGAAGATTAGTTAGAGATGTCTAATGAAGTGGTAAGGGCAGAAATTGTTCATAGTGATGGTACATGAACACTCCCACTACCATGTCAGTGTCACTGCTGTGCTGCAAATGACCTACCATTAAAACTGGTGCCTTTTGCTGGTTTCGGGTGATTCTGTAATTTTAACTATGAAATACATAAAGTAGACAGTGAGCATGCATACAGTAGACAGTGAGACAGGCCTACTTATTGAAGTAACGCATCTGTTTGTTTGTTAGTTTTGCTTTTTTTGGTCCAGTAAATCCTATTGTTAAACAAGATTAAACTAAAAATACTAGTTTTATGAGAGAACTACACTACTTTAAATTATAATTAAAGTTTTAATTTATAACAAAGCTTAATTAAAGGGTAAATACATTTTTACAGGAGTTGTTACAGCACCAGGACGAGCTGGAGGCCCTGAAGAGGGAAAACATGGAGCTGAGAGAAGCTCAAGCTGAAGTCAGTGCCTATGAAGCTGAACTGGAGACTCAGCTACAAGGAAGAGAAACCGAAGCTGACCAGTTAAAGGAGGAGTTGGGACGTCTGCGTCGTCTCAGTCAGGTACATCCCATAATTATATTATGATGTTTCTGTGGAATGTATCAATTTATCCATTGTTCTGACATCAGCACCATGAAATCCAGTTATGCATCACTGCTGTTGCAAAACAGATGAATATATGAATGTGTAAGAACAAAGCGTTCCGCAGATATGCATTTTAATGCTTAGAAATTACAGCTATAATTATACTCATCAGCTGTGTTGGTACTTGTAGATGGAGCACTCTGCGCTACAGGCCGAGTTGCAAAAGGAGAGGCAGGCTAAAGAGAATGCACTGGCCCAGCTGCATCTGGCTGGAGAGAGAGATCTGGAGAACATCAAGCTCCTGCAGCAGCTCACCACACTGCAGGTGGGTTCTCACAGACAGACGTAACAGTGCACTCTTATCTGTTTGCTGTTGCCATGATCGTATAAGTGCATATAATGTGGCCTGTGAATAGATTGTTTACTTTTCCACCTGATACATCAGTGTTTGTTTGCAGAGCGAGAAAGACGGTTTGATGGAGAAGGTCGTTGTCCTGCAGAATGATTTGCAGCAGGTCAGACAAGAGCTGCTGTGCCCAAAACAAGTGGCCAAATGTTTGGAGGAGATGAGGAGAAGCATATCCAAAGAGCCAGGGGAATTAAGGTATGGCAACGTGGTTGTAAAGAGAACTACATTATTATGCATTATTGCATTATTATGATTATTGTCAGTTTTATTTTATTATTTTGGTGGGATTTAGAAAACGCAATGGAACAAACAAATGGGATTTGATGAAACAGTGGTATAAAATATGTTAAAATCAATTACAGTGACGTGATCTTATGCATAAGATGTCTAACTAAAGGGTAAAATTTAAATGGTTGTCTCTACAAGCTGCAGGATAAGTGGGGACCGGAGTCTGCTGGGTGAGAGCTTGGCTGAATTACGGGAGGAGATGCATCGCACCATCTCTGCGGCTTTTAGAGACCGAGATGAGGCCCAGCGTGGTCAGGACAGGCTTGCACATGAAGTAGCCTCCTTCAAAGACCGGCTCAGGGACTACCAGCAGAAATACAAGAGTGTGTGTGAAGAGGTCGATCAGGCAAGGGTACATAAACAGTGACAATGTTTTATCAGGATTGCTAAAATTTCTGTTTCTGTTTACTAATCTTTTCCAGACCTGTGGAGCCATTGTTACACTTAAGTGTACTCACCTTCGTACATACCGCATTTATTTCTTCTTCCGTGCTTAGCAAGTCCTCTTTAGCTTAATCACAACGTCATCTAACTGGATTCAGCTGTTTACGTGCAGGATTCCAATGTTCGCTGGTCTACTGTTCCTTGTTTTAAGTTTAATCATGTACGATTGGCAAACAAATATTGCAAAGGTTTAGTATAGGCTTGTTAATTTGGGATAATTCCATTATTACTGTCTGTTCCCCAAACAGGCAGCAGAGAGGCGTGTGGAGGAGGCTGAAGTCCTTCGGCTGAGGGAGGAGCTTCAGGAGGCACAGAGACAACAATACCTCGCATTGCAGCGTATGCAGGAGGCTGAGAATGACAGAGACCGTCTTCTCACTGAGCTGGAGGAGCAAGACAAGCGGGTGTGTGTAAGGAAAAAAAAAGAACCATTTTTTGAGGAGAAAAAAAGATGTTGACATTTGATTTAACTGTACATATTGACATAATAAGGTGATATGTGACTGTGTGTGTAGATGAAAGTTGAGGACACTCACACCCATGAGCATCTGCACTCTCTGGATCTGGAGTTACAGGACCTCAGAAGATCCTTCACTACTGCAGACCAAATGGCTGCCCAGCAACTAAATGCGGCCAAGGACCAACTCCGTTCACTACACAGTACTGTGCAGAAAATCAACCAGGAGCGAGCAGAGGTAGAGAAAACCAATATGAAAATAATCTTTTTTTAAGGATTTCAGTCCCTTTATGTCTGCTGAGAAATGTATGCATGTTTTTGTGTATATAGGATGCAGAAGAACTTAAAGCATCAAAGATACAGTTTGTTGAAGCTATGCACGATCTGAAAAAGGCAGAGGCTGAAATACAGGTTCTGCAGAAGATGCTTCAAGACAGGGTAACATTCTCTTATTCAGTTCATTCAAGACACAAGCACTCCAGTATATTTATTTGATTGATGTAATACTACATTCTTTCAGATTTAATCAACATTAACATGTTAAACTGAACCATAATCTGTATTTTGTGTTGTAGGCTCATGTAATGCATATGGATGGCTCTAGTGTCCCACACTCCAGCATTCACCAACAAGAGTTAGCCAAACTGAAGCAAGCTTTGAAAAGACAACAAGCTCAGACAAAAAGGCTCAGAGATCAGTTGGCTCAAGCCAAAGAAAGTAATTGTCAAAACAAACAAATATAAATATCTTAATTGTTTATCAAACAATGGCCTAAAATGTCTCTTTTTTTTCTCGGTAGATAACAGTGTAAGCATGGAGGAGCTGCTTGAGGACATAGAAGCACTTAGAGATACTCTGCTACAGCAGAACAACTACTTATCTAGTTTTGCAAATCCTCCACGAAGCGGAGGACACTGGCACTATGTACCACCATACCAAAATGTAAGCTGTCATATGTAGCGTTAAGTTGAGCAAGACTGATCACCCTATCTATATTACATATAAATGGTAATATAAAGTCTTATTAGATTTGTGTAATTGTTTTAATGAACATTTTTGTGTTTGTTGCAGCAGCCATCTAGTCTGGGCTCTCAGGGCACTTATGATTCTGGGTTGGGTTCTCAGTACCTCCCATCTCCTGATAGAGGCAGACATTCCAGAGGCAAGCAGCGCAAAGACACAAGACCTCCTTCTAACACAGGATGCTGGGTCTACTCCCCCTGTCCACATGACACACACTCCCATGGAGGAAGAGGTGAAATATAAAATCACAAAATTAGTCATGGATTTGACCATGAATGGCTCCACTCTAAAATGTACGCTATGTTTGTAATGAAATGCTCCCCATTACACTTAAATTGGACAGTAGGACAAGGACCTATGTAGTACACTATATAGTCAAGAGTCATTTGAGCTTAGCCATAATTTAAATTGGTCTTTCTCCTAACATTAGTTTAGGTCAAGCTGCACTTTGCTGAAATATATGTACAATTCCTATATATCTGGTTTGCATGAGTAACTTGTCTTTGTTGTAAACTTCTAAACCCCTTCCCTATAGATCCTGTTTATGGTGCCAGTGACGGTGAGAGTGAAGATGATGTTGGAACGCGTTTTACTCCTCCGCCAGGCTCAGTCATCTACACCGTGCCCCCTAATGGTGCTTATCTCCCTCCAGGCACTGTCATCTATGCTCCCCCTCTGCCAGGTCTGTCTGTTGTTCCTGGTGCAATATTCTATGGTCCTCCTCCTGATGGTGTCAAACTAGTGTATGGACCTCCTCCCAGCAGACTGCAGATCCCTGTAATTCCTAATGGGACTCTTCACTGCAATGTGCCTGGCCATCAAGATATGGTGAGCGACAATATGTGAAGAATGCAGAATATTATTAAACAGTTATTCTGATGAAGACCTGCATGAAGACTTTCTGTTTTGTAATGTAAAATATGTTTCACTTCAATGTCATGAAATGGTGATGGTATTATTTTTCTCCAGGCGCACTCTCTTAGAGAGGCGGAGCATTCTTTAAGAGAGCTTCGAGCAGACAGGGCTGTTAGTGAGCAGGAGCTGCTCAGACTGGAGGAACAGAGATCAGATCTACAGTTGGAGCTTAAAGAGTTGCGGCGCACTTTGAGCCGATTGCAGCGACACAGGTTAGTGAATCCGCCTGCTCTCAACATGCTCAGCAGTCAAACACCTGCTGACATCTGCACAAATCTGCACCTGCTATTTGTTTTTTTGACACTTCAGTGGGTAGATACTAACATTCTTTAAACCAAAATATTGCTTGACATGTAAAAGTAATTTTTGCACAGTTCTCTTTTGAAACTATTTAATATATGGGTAACCTTTAATGCAATATGTACTCTTTCTGGCTGCAGGAGGCTTTTGGAGGGTTCATTAAGCCGTGTTGAGGAGGAGCAGTACGTCATGGGAGAAGTGGAGTGCCTGGAAAAGACTCTGGCGAAACGCAAGTCCGAGCTGCGAGAGGCAGAGCGCCTCCTGCTGGAGGCTGAGACTGACTTGAAGAATACTAGAGCCAAGGTCCATAAGAATGAATCTAAAGTCAATTTAAGTTTTCATTCACAAAGTGACATTTAGTTTTTGATTGCTTTTAAAACTCAATATTTACAATAAGTTTGAAATACGTATTTACATTGAAAATACTTATTTTGATTGGTTTGGAGTTGATTTGTGTTTGTGTGTGAATTTGTAGGCCAAAGACAGTCTGCAAAGCTGTGCTGAAGCCAAAAGGCAGCTACAGGCAACAGAACAAGAGTTGGAAGAGATTAAACGGCAGACACAAGACAGTGCCAAACAGCTAGTACACACCAAACAGCAGCTCCGGTACAACTATGACTACGCAAATTAACTTTCAGGATTATATAATTTGTTATTCCACCGCAGCAGATTACATCTTAACTTTAGAATGTCATATCCATCACAGGGATCTTCAGAAAGAAGTTAAAGACCTGCAGAAAAATAAGCAGGATCAGCTGTACTCACGGCAGCAGGTGCAAAAAGTGATTTCAGATCAAGATGCAGAGTTCCAGGAAGTCAACACAAAGTTGGAGAGATCACGCAATAAGTAAGGGTCCCATCTGGTACAACGTGACAACTCCCCAAAAAATGTCAGTTGATTTTCTTACCATGACTTTTGTGCCCAGATTAGATGCACTGCAGGAGGAGCTAAGAGAGAAACAGAGCCGGGAAGGTAAACTTCTAAAGAGCTGTAGAGAAGCAGAGGTCCTTATAAGCCAGCGAAAAAAAGAACTGGAACATCTCAATACACAGGTAGCATTATACATTTAACTGTCCAGTGAAAAAGTGACCATGTTTTGATATTGCAAATGGGAATTTATGAATAACAATGACTTCTCCACCATGGTTTGCCATATTGGAGAGTGCAGCATTTCCCAGAATTTCTAGTACAGGTGATTAACATTAATTTTGACCCGAACCTAGCCCAGATGTCCTCAAGTACTTGTAAATAACTGTTACAGAACTATTTGATCACACTTTCATATTTATTCCTCTGATCTGATCTAAAATCACAAAACCATACAGTTCACCAAATATGCATGGCCTCTTCAATTACATTATTTTTAGATTACATTAGAAAGCACTATTTATTTGTTGTTTATTGCTAGCTTTTTGACTTTGCAGGTACTGGTACAGCAAGAAGAACTATCTCTCCTGGGCAGGAAGCTGAAACAGTGGGAGGAGGAGGAGGCCATCATGAGGAACAGTGTAGAGAAGCACAGGAAGGACCTGGTAGAGGTGCTGAGGGAAGGAGAGCAGGATGCACATAGCCTGCAGCTACGAATTAAGGTCTTCCTCTACAGGCTCACTATGTGCAATGCATTAAAAGTCTCGTTCAATTAAAAACACTTACAGTGTTAATAATGCATGAAAAGTAATAGGAACCAAATTTCCATGGGGAAGATTTCTGTCAACCTTCTATCAATGACCTCAAGCTCTTAACGTGCATTGGTAGTAGTTGTTGTTATTTGTAGTTGTAGTAGTAGTAATTGTTATTGTTAATTGATATAATTGTTTTTATTATAAGTAGTAGTAATGTTAGCTTTATTAATATTCCTCAAACTAATTGGTAATGGCCTTATTTGTGTTTAGGCATTACGTGTAGATGCGCAGGCTCTGGCTGTACAGAAGGGAGAGCTGGACTCTCAACTGTCAGAGAGGAAAAGCAGGTTAGCCCAATATAAAAAGGAGGAACAGCAAGTTCAAGAGAGTTTGCAGAACCTGCATTCACTTATCTGGAAGGACAAAGAAGGTAAAGTCACAAAAATTTTACTACATATTATTTAACATTGTTTTACACTTGGGGAATCAAGTATTATTCACAAAGGGTCGGTGAGGATGCAGGAGCTGATCACCTGATCAGGCTGAGACCAAGTGGAATCAGGTGAACTCCTGTTTGGAGTGAAAGCCTGCAGTCACACAAGCACTTTGCTTACACATCAGTGAAAACAGTTGTCCCTAATATTTTTTTCCCACACATAACGAGTTTATCTCTATTCTATGTATAGAACTGAATCATGTGTTGGAGATGATCCAGCTAGAGAGTGCTGAGTTAGAGAGAGTGAAGGTTCAACACAACCAGAAGGTGGGACAACTGGAGAAGAGCCAGGAAACCTTGCTTCAAGTGAGAACTGAAAATAGTTTTTCAACCCTAGTTTGCTGCATTTGAATTCGATTGTAAGCACAACTTGAATACGATTGTAAGTACAACATCAATATCTCTGTTATTTGTTGTGCTTAATATTTGCCTGTAGTTCACAAATTTAAAACTGTGTCTTTCAGTTCTTTTCATTTAGCAAATTTTGCTTCATGAAAATGAATAGTTATCCAAGGACACCCTTTAAGTTATTTGTTTTTGAGTGTATGTATATGTTTTTGCAGTTGCAAATCGACCTCCAAGCAGTGCAGGAGAAGCTTAAGGAGCAGCAGGAGGGGCAGAGGAAGTTGCAAGAGCAGTGCATTAACTTGGAGGCTCGTCGTAAACATGCCCAGAGGTTCAAATTCTTAGTAACCTGTTCTAACAGATTGTCACTTTCTAATAATAAACTGCAGTGCCCAACTAAAAAAATGTATTCCACTATAATTATTACTTCTTTGAGATATATTGTGGGACTAATGCATCACAACCGGGGGGACAGGTGTTTGGATACAGCAGAGGAGGAGGCGCAGGCAGCAGAAGCAAAATTACTGAAGATGCAGGCAGAGCTGGCAAAGCTGAAGCAGGAGCATAGACGTATTCACAGTCTGAGAGAGGAGCTCAACAAAGATACTGTCTCAGCCCAGAGACAGCTAGAGGGTATAGATTTGCATCTTATTAAATTCATGAAATTTCATTTTATCTAGTGTGTTATGATATAATGTTTGGGTAATATGTACTTTTTGTCTCTTCCAGAGAGGTATGATGAGTTGAATAAGGTTAAGGAGCAGGTGGCACACTCTCAGCTTCAGCTAGAAGAAAACCGGAGGGTGTGTTATAGTCTGTGTGTTTGATTAGAACTTGATTTGATTCGGGGTTTTTTTATAAACTGGCAAAATTTTAATTCAAACTGCTTTGATATTCTGTGTACAGGAAGTGGAACATTTTCAGCAAGAGCGGGACAGCTTGGCTCAGCAGCAGCGAGAGCAGAATGAGAAGATTCAGAGGAGACAGCAGAGAGTGGATAAACTGGAGCAGAAGCTGAAGGGGCTAGAGGTGGTTGTGACTAAGAAGGAAGCCCAAGTTAGGCAGCATGAAGAGGTAAACTGTGACATCAATTTTCTAGCCATTATATACATGGATATATATGTGCAATTTCAACGTCTGATGAAGTTGTACTCAATGGACAGTGTAACAGGAATATCTAGGTTCAATGGCATTCTTTTGTCTCCATACATATCATGCAGTAATAAATAAGGGTGTGACGAGAGGCTCAGTTCAGGGATGACACATGATAAAATCTCGTCTCGTTTCATTCTTGTGAACCAAAAATCAAGATTTTTCAAATATCTTTAAAGATGAAGTAGGTGACTGGAAAAAGCCTTTGATCTGACTGAAAGTAAAAAAAAACAATGAAGGTGCATTTTGAAATTATGTAATTGAATACTACACTTTTCTTTTAATTATTAATTATTACACTTGTATTATATGCAGCAGCAACTGGATAGAACAATATGACTGCACTGTATGTTTTTACTCCAATTTAGGTCTATTTTAAAATGAAAATGAGGGCAAATTATAAATCCAAGTACCTTGTCAAGTGCAAAGTGGCTACCTGGTAGATAATAAACAGTGAAAATATTGCCACACAAATGACTTCAAAATGCTGGGAGAGTGCAGCGCTCATCCTAACCCCTGCACCGTTCCATTTTGAAATTCAATTATGATGAAAAAACATGATTATACATAATATAGGTTTTCCAAAGACAGACAACAACATTAAATTCACAGGTGATGCTCTGGAGATGCATGTGAAAGCACAGCTTCAGCTCAGGGCTCTGAACACTAAAAGTAATAAAAATCATGAGCAGAACATTTAAAACAAGTTTCTGATTTTGTGGTATGTAAAACCCCACCTTGAAACTGGCCTTGACATGCTAAATGTTATTTTGTTATGTGTAGCACATAAATATTCAGCAGCAGCAGAGTTTAGATTTGGAGGAGCTTCAGAGACAACAGCAGCAGAAGCTACATTCCCGGCTGCAGGCACTCGAGGAAGCACTGGTCCAGCGCGTGGAGAAGATGGAGCAAGTCACAGCTGCTGTTGATGATCTGGAGGAAAGGAGGTGCTTTCTGGAAGCAGACCAGCAGCACAGTGCTGTGCTTCAACACCGAATTAAACAACTAGGTGAGTTCATAGGGCTACCATTCATCTTTATTAGGAATTTGTAATGAAGTATTGCATTGTCATTTAAGCTTTAAGGGCAAGGGGCATGTGGGCCTGCATAACAATTCCTAGTCCTCATACCTGCACAACCTGAGTGCATTTATCGCCTAGGTTTAAAGGTATAATTTATTGTAGTTTCTATTTATTACAACATAATAAGCCAGCTATCAAAACGATCTCTGTTCCTTGTGTGTGTGTGTTTGTGTGCAGAGGAAGAACTAGCTGAGAGGGAGGTTGTGCTAAATGCCAGAACTGAGGAAATGGGGGAGGTCAGGGTAGAGCTGGAGACCTGCCGGTCTGACCTGCAGCATCTTCATGACACTTTGGCCACAGAAAGGCGATTCACAGAGGAACAGATTGCGGATGTTAAAAGTGCCAGTCTTTCTGATAAAGAAAAACTACAGCAGGCTGAAAAGGTGAGACACTGACCTTTTTCAACTTTTGCATAACCTTTAGTCTGTAATCTGCATTAATAGCAGTAATCCCTTGCATTCTTTTACACTGTGTGTGTAGGAGTAAGAGAGATTGCACAGGGAGCTGAAAGGACAACATGCAGAAATAATGTTTATCGTATATGTATCCTCAGCTATGGAGCAAGGGAGAGGGAGATATCCATCTGCGAGAAATCAAGGACTCTGTGCGCTCTCTGAGGTCAGAAGTCAGAGCAGAACTGGACAACAGCCTGAAGGAGTTGGCAATGAATCCCATAGCATCCTCTGACACAGAAGACCACGAGGAGAACCATCTCTCCGCTCCATTAGCTGTGAGGAAAGCCTCCTACAACACCAAAGTATGGCATGAGTTTCACAGAGATCACCATATAATGTTTAAGGAGTAATGAGTGGGAGCAAATACACCTTTACTATTCCTTCCTGCAGGATGAGCAGTGGCGAGGAGAGGCATTAAGAGACAGACTGAGTCAGCACGAAGATCTTCTGAAGGTATAGGTTTATCTTCAAATCTATAATTTGGTTGAGTGATCAATTTCTATTTATTTTTTTTATGTAATTGCTTGAATTAACGCAATATGTACTTGTTTGCTGTACTTTCCCTCACTTCAGGCACAGCTGCGTAGATCTATGTTCTCCCAGCAAGAGGCACTGAGTTTGCGCAGGCAGCAGACAGAGGGCAGCATCCAGGGACTACGAAGGCGGGTAGACAAATTGGACAAGCTGCTGGGCAAATCCAGCCACCATTCTTCCCACCCAAGCAACTCCAACGACAAGTACAGCTGTATAAGTTGGCACTGATGGATTCTACTTAACCAGATTGAAGTTTGTTGTGTGAGGACAGCATTGTTTACATCCCAGCTGGGGAATTCAAAGCCACCACACTAAACCTAGCAGTAAGGTGTTTAAGCAGGCAAATAATCAAATTGCCCCACCACTTAGCTTACATCATCCGTTGGTATTGTGAAGTATTTAATAGTATACGTTTTCATGGTTTGCTTTTGTTATTTCAGTCTGACACGAGCTGGGGGCACCAGAGGAGTGAAGAACTCTCATATAGTCCTGTTAAACTGAGCTCCTCCGTCCCTGAAAAAGACCAAACACACCTGAGCCAAGTGCATTAAATACAATTCTACTAAAAAAAGAAAAAAAATTATCTTCTGTGACGTGATGGAGCCAAGGGCCTCTCAACCTTGAGTGAAGTACAAGCTGAGAAGCGAGTTGAGCACTTTGAGATGTAAATGAGATAGCAAAAATGTGGGGTGAAAGGAAATTTGTGGCATTGAACATTCATTTTCTACTACCTCAGAGCCAAAAGTAGAAACAATGCTACTCATTTACTTCAGACATGTTTCTGTAATATTTTACAAACCTGTGTGCCTTTAATCTACTTGCCACAAAATGAGCGCTTATTTTGCATCGTGTACTCAGTATTGTCTTGCTTGATAAATGCAATGGAGATTTTTTTTTACTTTTTTACATAAGAAAACTCACTAGCAATACATCCGAGTAAACTATTTATTATAACTTTATATGTGACTTTAGTACTATTGCAGTTCTAATTGTGTGCAATAAATTTTTCTACAATTTTGTATCTCTTTGTCCTCCCTCCACAGTAAAAACATAGTGATGCACTATCAGAGACAGTCTACAGCATTGTCTTTATTAACATAATTACAAACGTCACTTACAGAAGACATACCTCAGAGTTTCAGAGCAGGTTATATATGCTTTTTAAAGTTGTCACCAAGACATGGAAAAAAAGCAAGAGAATGGGCTCAAAAAAATTGTTACAAAACTGCACGCATTTTCCTTAATCTCAACACAAATTTAACAGATTTTTGGAGTGCTTCCTTCTGCCTTTTCATCCCCTTCAAATATCTTTATTGTTTGATTTTGTTTAAGGGGCTTTTTGTTAACTCAAGGTGAACTTGCTCTATCTGAGCCATATCTACTTGTCTGATTCCCTCTGAATTCACTGGAAAAACTAAGTATTTAACTTAAAGGAATGCTTCTGAAGGGGGTCAATAGCCTAGGATTACTAGCTTATAGCATTAAGTTTAGTGACATGATTTTCTTGATTATGTGCTGTAATTTAAAAACTGAACAGGATTTACAGAAAAAAGGACATGAGAGAAAATGATAAGGCAACAGAAGTTATAATTAAAAGATTAATACTCTGATATGTTAAGAGTTTATACAGAATTTGATGGGCACTGAATTTTTGACTGTAAGTACTAAGGGTCATTCCCTCACCAAGGTCAGTTAGTCATGGTCTGCTCCTTACATCACTTCTGCTGTTTGGGAAACTGAACATTTCATTCTGAGCTAGGGCAATAAACTTAAGACTAATACGATAAAAGAGCTCCAGGCCATTGAAAACCAACTACAAAGTGCAAAAATGTTCTCATGGACGCAAAATGTGTGTCCTTTCAATATATTACTATCACTGTTCTACATCTTAAAACATTTTGCTTCTGACGCAACCAAAAGAACAGCTGATTTTGTACAACGGAACTTCCATTTTGTTTTAACAATACTTATCTTGTACAGTAGTTGTATATTATGTCTTGAATAGGTACAAACAGGGATAAATATGTGGTGATCTGTTACTTGTGACGATCCTAATTAAAACAGAATACAATATCAATTTTTCTTTTTAACAAAATGTACAATAACAGGTCATCATGCATCTCCTCTCAAGCACGTTCTAAAACCAGATTCTGCCTAAATGTGCGATTTCTTTTCCACTTGAACAAGAATAAAGTATATCAAAATTTTATCTGCTTAAATTACCCCAATTTTCCAACAGCTGCTGTACACAAGATGTTTCATTTACAGTTATGCACATCACTTTGCTTATTGATAAACTCAAGCATTTTCAGTTTATCAGCCATCTAGATTAGTGTTCCAAGGAGGAGACCTCCTCCAGAGAGTGCTTGCAGGGTGCCCTGGGACATGTTATGAACAGGCAAAATGAGTGAGGGGGAGGAAAGGAGAGGAGATGAATGTGGCGGAAACTGACTGCCCTACTCATCCATCGCTCACAGCTGTCCAGACCAAAAATTCTAACATCCAACCGCATGGATGATCAACATGGAAGGACAGAGAGAGAGAGAGAGAGAGAGTGCAGCAGAGAGAGGTCAAGGTGTGGGTTTGGAAGGTAGATATGGAAAGGAAGAGAGAGAGAGAGAGACAGAGAGAAGTAAGTCTTCATGGTCATTAACAGCTGCAGCCTTCCTTCTGGGGCTGCGCATCACTGGAGAGCCGGCCACCTTGTGGGGCAGTGGGCTTGTGCTGGACGCCCGACTCAGCTGCGTTCAGGTCCAGGCTGCCGTCCTGAATGTTTTGGTAGATCTTCTTGGCTGCCTCCAGGAATGCATCCTCCACATTCTCACCTCTGTTAAAATTACAATGTTCAGCATTACTGATGACTGCAGGGCAAGTTACAATCAAATCAAAATAATGAACACACTCCAACAGTGCATTTAGTAATAATAAACAAACTCACGTTTTTGCGCTTGCTTCAAGGAACAATAGGCCTAATATAAAAGACAGAAAAAAACAGACAAATTATTTTAGGGTGTGGTGCAAACAGCAAAATAAATCTCTGTATTCAAAATGTTTGTCCCTTAAACCAAGTATAGGGTGTAAAAATGCCTCCAAAATAATTCATTAAATATAAATTATACAAATTAGAGAACTACTAGCAACAATTTCAAATAAATCTTTACAGAGACTTCACAGGGGAGAATTGGCTAATGTAAAATTATTATTTGTCCCTAAAAGTGTTATAGTATACATACTCATTTTCACAAAACATGCATCCTACCATTTTCTTCAGCAAACTGCTTTGCCTCCTCATATGTAACATCTCGTTGGGCTTCAAGGTCTGCTTTGTTACCAATAAGAATTATCACCTATAGAAATAAGATATTTAGAATTAATGGCTCAATTCATATAACTGTGCCCATATTTGGTCAGAGCAAATTAAAGTTATGGTGATCTTGAATTGACCTAATTCAGGGCCAGCAGCTGGCCTCTGTATCAGGACAACACACTTACTGTGTTAGGGTTAGTGAGATTCCTTGCATCAGTCAACCAGCTGCTGAGGTGGTTGTATGTGCTTCGCCTGTAGAGGAGGACCACCATGTAAAATAGAAGAAAATCAACTATTTTGGATGCAAGGATCTAGGTTTTTCTTTGTGTGTATTCTTTGTTACAAGACCAGTTCCACATCATGAAATACCTCAAGCCTACATGCTTATGTCAGAGTTAAGAAAAACAGACTTATGAAAAAGGCTGAAAACAAATATCTTTACCTGGTGATATCGTACACCATGAGAGCTCCAGCAGCTCCCCTGTAGTAGCTACGAGTGACTGCACGGAATCGCTCCTGACCCGCCGTATCCCAAATCTGCAGCTTCACTTTCTGTCCGCTCACCTCGATTATCCGTGTGCCAAACTCCACCCCGATTGTGTGAGGGCAGTCTGCCATAACTGATTTGGGTTAAAAGAACATTGCTTTTCATTTTGCAACTCAGTAACAGTGAGAGAAATTATAACACAAAAAGATGGCTTTGCAGATTTACAGGGTGCACCCAAGCTGCCACACCTCAAACCTATTAAAGTACAGTTATTTTTGAAGAAGGGGTCAAAGGCCCAGTGAGAGAGAGGGCAGACTGTGAAAAATGCTACAAGATTCACAGTCACACACATACCTAGTACACTACTTACATTTCTTTTCTGTGAACTGATGCAGCAAACACGACTTTCCAACCCCCATGTCACCTTGAAAGGAAACAAGAAAAGGTCTCAATACAAGTAAATCTGGAAACGATGGAAAAATGCAGTCGAATGGAACAACACCTTCCACTGAGGGCCCACTTACCAATTATGATATATTTGAAAATATAGGAATAGTTATATGGTGCAGTCGTCATTTTGCTTCTGCAAAAGAAAATGTGGTTGTTATATCACAAGCAGAAAACGCAAACGAATTGTCATGCCTATTCTGAGAGGCCGTAGACGAACAAAATCGTGCAAAGTTAATAGTAAGTGTAGCTAGCCTTAGCCAGCTGACATACTATTGTTCAGAGCATCAACCTGGCTAAAGCTAGCTAGTTGCTCCAAATTGGTTAGAACAATAGTTGACAGAAACAGGCACGAGATATTTAACTTGACAACAGGACTATACACTGCACTGCATCTCCACAAAAAACAAAAACACTCGGGCTGTTTACTCATCTATGATTATGAGACATACCTTTTTAGCCAAACATGTAAACAGCTAACGGTTAGCTAGCCAACACCAAAGTGAACCTGATTTTGCAGTCCAGCCAAGTCTACTTCGCTTTGCTTGGGATGACAATGTCCAGAAAAGCGCATAAAGTGAACCTCAACAAAGCAAACGTCTTTAAACCAAGAACAAATATAAATAATACGGTCATTTCCGTGATCTCATTGCTAAAAACGGTTAGCTTAGCTTTAGCCACAACGAGACTCACTCAAACAGAGCAACGTACAGATACTGCAAAAGATAAAAACAGCTCGTAACGGGAACCCAGGCGAGTTTCAGAAGCTCCATGGTTAAGAAACCATGTAAAGGACCGTGTGCTAAAGAGGTTTACCTAAAATATCGACCCGGCTCTGGTAGATCTGGGCAGGCTCGCAGGGATGGCGGACTCTCTCTTCCTACTCGGATCTCCTACCAAAACACTAGCCGAGGTGCCCCCTGTTGGACTCTGAAGGCAACTGGCGCTAACTAAGCCCCTTTCTGGCGCTACCTCATTGCGCAGGTTCTGTGGTAATGCCTGAAACATAACGAAAAAAACTGCCAGTATCCAGAGACAGGAAGGAAGAAGAAAGAAATGTCCACATCTATAAGTCTCAAAAACAATTCGGTTAAAGACAGCCAACATCCCAGTCTTGCTGACGTGGGCCCCGAAATGAGTTCAAGGTTTCGAGACCTTAGTTCAGGATGCAGGTTGTGTGACGAGGAAAATGTAAAATATATTTGCAGTATATGTTTAATATATGTATATTTACATGTATGTATGTTATCCGTGTTTGCGTGTGTCTGCGTGCGTGCTTGTTCAATTTGAGACGCAGACTGTATGAATGGAAAATAAAGGCTTTTTATCATAAAAATGCATGGTGTGCAGTCAGCTCGGAAAACAACACACCACGCACACAATAACAAACACAAACCTGAAACAAACACATGCAAAAAACCTGAAACAAACACAAACACAAACACAGGAAATGATATATGGATTCACACACACACGTGTGAAATTTGCGAGATTAAAAATTCATCAGGGGGCCGAGACAGCTGCCTTCAGATTAGGACACAGCCTGTATGAAGGGGGAAATGTAAATATGAATCTTCAACACTGCAACGATATTATAACAAAATATAAATTATAAAATTATTAATTATGCTAAAACATAAAAAGTAACAAAATTGCTTTCCACTTTTCTCAAGGTATCACCACTAATATAAGGTTTTATATTTTAATTTAGGAATAAAACATGATAAAATATGTGAGCCTGGCTTTAAACTAAAATGTAAGTAAATGTGATTAATTCAATTTAAGTAAACATAACACACTATAAACGTTTGATGACAGTCTAAATATTTTTCCAAAGCAGACTAAATGGCTTTTTACTAATCTAGGCCATCACTGCATTGAACAAATGTAATATTTTTACTTTTTTAAATGAAAAAGAAATTATGAAAAAGTTAAAATTAATTATCCTGTGTTGATAATGTAAAATATTACAGTTAATTAAGTGTGTGTGCATATTTTCCAATAGTTAATAATTTAAACTCTGGTCCACAGAAAATATGGGCGTGGCTTTTCATAGTGGGAGGGGCTTGTGCTGCAGGTAACTGAAGCCCACCTGGCTCAGTAGTGACACTTCCTGCTCAACTCTTTCTGAACTAGTGAGCTGATCTAGACTTCTGCCTGCAGGTAACAGGTCATATCCAGTGTTTTGTGTAAAGCAACAGACTGATTGCTTCTAAAGTTAATTTTCTCTTTTCTTGCCTTGCTGTTCTCTGCAACATTTCAGAGATAACACCTGATATATGTTGGCTTTCTTTAAACGAATGTGATGTTTTCACATTTTAGCAGCCTCTTGGCTATTTAATGTGAAGCAGGCATTTTAATTTAAAGAATCTGATGATGAAGCAGATTCTTATGGATGTTAAAAATACCTGTTTTGTAGTTATTTATATAAAATGAACACTGTTTTTCTTTCTCTGAAGCATGGTTTATCATCCTGAGTTTAAGAAAGCTGGGCAGAAGCCTGGAATTCAGATCTGGAGGATTGAGAAAATGGACTTGGTGGCAGTCCCAGAGAATCTCTATGGAAGCTTCTACACAGGAGACACTTATATTGTCCTCAGTACTATCAAGCAGCGTTTAGGATGTCTACAGTACGACCTCCATTACTGGCAAGGTGAGTCTGGGATCTGTTAATGCACTTGTGAGTAACTATGGTATTTGTCTTGTTTTTGGAATCTGAATGATGCACCAGTTTTAACACCACCTCCTCTTTGTCTTCAGGCAATAACTGCACTATAGACGAGGGTGCGGCAGCAGCTATATTCACTGTGCAAATGGACGATTATCTTGGAGGGACACCTGTCCAGTATCGAGAGGTCCAGGGCTATGAATCCAAAACATTTGTTGGCTACTTCAAATCTGGCCTGATGTATATGGTGAGCAGGCTTACATTTTTAAACAGTTTCCATGCAGTAACAAAAAATCATTCAAAATGATTTGAAATTTAAATATGGTATAGTTTCAATATTTAAAACAAAGTCTTGTTAAATTTGTATTGAATTCTAAGGGCAATTGTTAAGATGGTTCCAGGCCAATACATTATTAGATTAATGTACAACCGCACAATATGTTTTAATGTATTATAAATCTTGACCTCAGGATTCAAATATTGATTTGTGCTTGAGTATTATTAAACATCTTACAATACATAATGCAGCCTTTGGACTGTGTGAGTTCCATTTAAGTCCCACTTTTACCTCAGCAAGGTGGAGTGGCCTCAGGTTTCAGACATGTGACCTCTGCTGAAGGCAGGATACAAAGGGTACTCCATGTCACAGGCAGAAGAATAGTGAGGGCCACTGAGGTTCCTGTGAGCTGGGACAGCTTCAACCACGGAGACTGCTTTATTCTGGATCTTGGAGAGGCAAGGGAATTTAGTGATGCATGCTGTTTACATATATTTTATGTCAGTCACAACATTATCTATGGACTGATTGTGTTTTATTGCTGGCATGTGTGAATTACTATGATCATTATTAAATTTTTCGATTTATCCCAGACCCTGTTCCAGTGGGGTGGAGCCAAGAGCAATCACTTTGAGAGGCTGAAAGCCACCAATGTTTCAAAAGGCATCCGGGATAATGAGCGACGTGGAAGAGCAAAATTGCACGTATGTGAAGAAGGGTCAGAACCTGACCAGATGCTGGAGGTTCGTATGGAATTTTTTTCCAAATTTTGACCAAAGGTTTTCAAAATTTGACATAAACTGAACTGTAAATGGTGCAATAGTTTACTGCTAACTACTTCAATTGGAAGCAATTCCACAAGAATAAGGTGTATATTTCTGTTTTTGAGGATTTTATCTATGTACACTATATGGACAAAAATATAGGGACCCCAGATGGTTACATCAACAGGACTTTTGATGACTTTGCATTCAAATTGCATAAACACTGTAATATGGAGTTGGTCCCACATTTGCAGCTATAAGAACTTCCACTTTTCAGGCTTTCCACAAGAATTTGGAGTTTCTGTTGGAATTTTTGCCCATTTATTTAGTAGAGAATGTATGAGGTTAGGCCCAGATGTTCCAGTCATGCTGGAACAGTAAAGGTTTTTCCCCAAATTGAGTTCACTAAGTTGAAAGCATGGTGTTGTCCAATATCTCTTGGTCTGCTGAAACATTAACACTACCCTTCTCTGGAAGTAAAGTTCTAGCCCAAACCCTGAAAACCAGGTGTGTTCCACTACTTTAGTCCAAATATTGTGTGTGTGTATGTTTGGATGCAAACGTTTTGATTGAGAATACGAACACTTCAGCAGAAAACACACTGCTGCAAAGTAATATACATTAACTTTGAGTTTAACATGCTGGAAGAGATAAACTGTAATGTAATCCTTTAAGGTTCTTGGACCAAAGCCTGAACTCCCAGATACTGATTGTGATGACACGGAAACTGATGCATCAAATAGGAAGATGGCCAAGTTATACAAGGTAAAGCCCAACTCTGCCCATTTCTTTTTTGTTCTTTTTAAAATTGAAATCAGTGGGAGGATGTAATGCTCTGTTATATCCAACATTAAGGTGTCTGATGCCAGCGGAAACATGTCTGTCACTCTGGTGGCAGGAGAGAACCCTTTCTGTCAGGATGTGTTGGAGTCCACTGACTGCTTTATATTAGACCATGGCACCAACGGCAAGATCTTTTTCTGGAAAGGTTTGTAGTGAAGCAACGTGTATATCAGTGTAATAAATTTATATAAATTTTGTGCATCCAATGGCTCTGTGCAAATTAAGCAGAGACAGAACAAGAGCCGAGTTTTGTGGAAATTGACCAAACTAAGCAGTTATACTCATTAAAGGTAAAGAAGCTAATCCAGAGGAGAGGGCTGCAGGGATGAAGGCTGCAGAGGAATTCATCCAGAAAATGGACTATCCAAAGCACACGCAGATCCAAATCCTGCCTGAAAACGGGGAGACTCCTCTGTTCAAACAGTTCTTCAAGGTCTGGCGTGATGTGGGCCAGTCAGAGGGAATGGGGAAAGCATATGTGCCCAAAAGGATTGCCAGGATTGAGAAAGTGCCTTTTGATGCCTCTACATTGCATGACTCAAGTGCCATGGCTGCTCAGCATGGGATGGTGGACAAAGGGGATGGAGATAAAAAGGTAAATGTCATAATTATGAATGTCATATTTTTAATGTCATATTTAGGAAAAAACAGACATGTATAAGTTATCTGCCCTATATACCTATATGCAGTGTTAAGAAATAAGTGAAAGCTTTCATTTTGTCTCTAATATTTTTTGTTAAAGTTCTTTTCTCTTTTTCTTTGTGTCCATTGTATTTTTATGTTCTTTATTTTTTTATTTTGACTATCACTATATAAAGATTTGGCGCATTGAAGGATCAGACAAAGTGGAGGTTGACCCCTCAGTTTATGGACAGTTTTATGGAGGAGACAGTTACATCATTCAGTACAGCTACCAGCATGGGGGCCGCAGGGGCCAGATCATCTACATATGGTGAGGAAGTACAGACACAGCCAATGCCCCACCCAGCTAAGGTGGTGTACATTTGAATGGGAGGACTTGGCTGTGGGCCAGTGGCTTGGTCTCTTCATATTACACTCTTGTGTAATCGTATCTGACTGGGTAACCTAACTGTGTAACCATCATTATGTGTATCACTTGCCTTGATGATTAGGATGAGTCATTAATATGAAAACGCCATTGTGTATTAATTACACAATATTTTGGTTCTCAGGCAGGGAGAAGACTCCAGCCAAGGTGAGAGAGGAGCTTCCTCCATCCTGGCTGCTCAGCTGGATGAGCAGTTAGGTGGAGGTGCAGTACAGGTAGCTTATAGATTGAACAAGTGTATTGCTGCCTCATATGTTAAACACTACCTTATGTCATGTAAAACTTTTAGTAAGTGAATTTTTTTACATTGTTCATGTTTTAATTCAACAGTTTATGAATAGATATGCAAATGGGACGTTATCTACTTATATCCACAGTCTCAGATAAAAAAAAAAAAGTTATTGGACGATGTTGTATTTATTTATTTTTGTTCTCCAAAGAAAGGAATTTAACAGAATCTTCTACTAAAACATTTCATTGTTTTATTTATTCATCAATAAAATAATAGTAGTGTTGGAGTAAACATGAAACAATTTACAAATTTAGGTCTACAAAAGCTGAGTTTTTGGATTTGTATTATAGAAAGACAATCTGTTTGAAAAATGTTGCACTGTTTGAAAAAGATGGATAGAGCATGTACATATTACCCAGCAGCCTCTATGTTCTAGGTACGAGTGGTTCAAGGCAAAGAACCTCCCCACTTTATGAGCATGTTTGGAGAAAATCCAATGGTGGTGTACATGGGTGGGACGTCCAGACAAGGTGGCCAGACGAAGGCTGCAGAGGTCCGTCTATTCCAAGTGCGGTCCAGCACTGCTGGACACACACGGGCCATTGAGGTAAGTGGTGTTTATTTTTTATTTCAGTGACCATCCATAACTTCATTTGCTATATGAGAAGTATGGGGGACGGCACTATTTCAACCTCTTAAATGATCTTTCCATTCCAATCATAATAAAGGTTGAGGCTATGGCCTCTAACCTCAACTCCAACGATGCCTTCGTTTTGGTGAGCCCATCAGGCTCAGTGCTGTGGGTCGGTCAAGGTGTCAGTAATGCTGAGAGACAGGGAGCTAAACAGCTCGCCGAAACCTTGGGTGTGGAGGCTTCTGAAGTTGTAGAGGGCGAAGAGGAAGGTATGGAGGTGTTAGCATGACCACTTCCTTGTATGTGTGTGCTTAAGCATTCTTTTTAAATGGTCAAATATTCCAGGTGTTGTGGAGGGGGTGTGATGTCCTCTTTTCTTTTTTTAAAATATTTGTTCCCATTGTTGTTTATGAAGCTAGTTTCTGGCAAGTACTGGGAGGAAAAACTGAATATCGCACCTCTGAAAGACTGAAAAGCAAAATCGACTCCCATCCTCCTCGTCTGTTTGCTTGCTCGAACAAAACAGGACAGTTCCGTGTGAGTTAATTGTCTTTTCCAGGTCTACTAGTCTGATTTCCAACGCCAGTGTGTGCGATTAAGGAAATATATACACTGCTTAAATGCCGATCGATTATATTGAAATGTGTCTCAACTCCTTGCTTATCCTCAGATAGAGGAGGTACCAGGAGAGATGACTCAAGAAGATCTGGCTCCTGATGATGTCATGATCTTGGACACTTGGGACCAGGTACACCTGAGGAGGTCCATGAGGGGAAAAACTGTGTGTTACAGCAAAACCTATATAGAAAACACTGGCTAATACTGCTAATCCATGATGGCTAGACCAATAAAATGATCCTTCATGACTTCCAGTTAATCCTTTTTGGGTCAGATATACGGTTTATAAATTGTTTTTCTCCCCAAAGGTCTTTGTCTGGACTGGAAAAGAAGCAAATGAGGAGGAAAAGACTGAGGCCATGGCATCAGGTATTACCTTCACAAGAGAACTATATCGATGAAGTTTTAGTTATTAAAATATATTTTTTAATAATTCAGCAAACATAGAGAAGACAATCTATTTCTCAAACTCCTCAGCTGCCCAATACATTGCAACGCACCCCGCCGTCAGGGACCAGAGGACACCTATTGTGAAGATAATGCAGGGCTTTGAGCCTCCCACATTCACTGGATGGTTCTTAGGATGGGATCATGACTACTGGAGCTGCAGCACAATGGAACGAGCCATGGCTGCATTACAGGCCTGAACTTACAGTGAACTGTAGAAGTGACACCAGCAGTGAGTCTGATTCAGTAGATTGTCAGATTTGACAAGATAAAAAAAAGACACTGTATAAATTTTTAATTATTACTACACATTCATCAGTGTACTACATCCCGAAGTTCTCACCAATTGGGGTACCAATGCATTTTTAATATTGTTTTTTTACAAACGGTGAAACAGACCTGCACAAACCTTAGCGGGCCTGGGATATTTTTCCAGCTCCATAAAGTTTTCTAGATTAATATAAAAACAATTTATATACATACATCTACAGTCTTTATGCATACTTTAATGTACTAACAACCAGTTTTTTTTTTCTTTGAAGGAAAATCTGCTGCTATGAGTGAGTGTTCCTCTCCTGAGCTAATACACCTTTTAGAATGTGTATCAAATGACTACCTGCAGAATCCTATTTCATAAACCAAAAAAACCCAGACAACTTTCTTTTTCCATTTCATGCCTCATGGTCGTAAATGTCAATCTTCATCATCATCAATATCTTCATTAATGTCCTGAAAGATGTGAGAGAGAAGGAAGCTCTCGTGTTGAGTCTCGCCCTCGTCACCAATGTCCTGAATCTCATTTTCTAAGTTTGGCAGTACGTTCTCATAAAGAAAGTCCACTATGTCTGGTGAAATAAAAAAAAGAGTGTAAGAAGCTGAATAAAGTGTTTCTAATGCTAAATGTGTTGTCATTTCTTAATTACTACATCAGAACTCAATTTAATTTAAAACTTAAGGAATATTCTTACCACCAAAACACTTAGACTGCCAGTGTGGTACATGACAAATTTTCAGTTTGTGCCATTTTCTTTGAACATATGCTGGAGGAACATCCCTGTAAAGGAAGCAAAATAGAAACATGTTACACAGAGAGACAAAAAACTAAAATCTTGACACTGACGAATAAGGTATTCGGAAAAATAATGTAAAAAATATTTGTATTCGGGAAACCACGCCCCACAGTACACGCTCCCATTGAGGAGCAAATACTCCCAGACACTCGTCCAGGAATAGATACTCCATTCCAGTGCCGGCGCCAAGTGGGGGGTGCATTCGAAGGCATTGCCCCCTCTAGCGAGTTGCCTGCTCCCTAACGTATCGCTCGTATATAGGGGCGGACTGTTCGTTCTGGTAAATTCGTGACGTTAGCTCCTTATGCACAGCTCCTATTCTAAACATTCATTTCACCTTAAAAGCTGCTCTCCAGGCAGCAATATCGCAATTTCTTTACCTCAGTAAAGTTTCCCCCCCCTACAGGCGAAATTGCGATATTGCAGCCTAGAAAGCAGCATTTAAGGTGGAACGAAAATAAGGAGCTGTGAATAAGCAACTTTAGCATCCTACGGCCGTCCCGAGATCAGCCAGCAAGTGGCGAACACCATAAACCCACCCCCCGGGATGGTATCGGGGAGGAGTGTGTGGGGACAGGGAGCAGCATATGGGGAGTGGCGTGTGGGATTGGTACTTACTCAGGGTACCTCAGAGGTTCCTAGCGGTCTGGAGGACCGACCCACGACTTTCTGACGGAGGTGACGGAGGGAGGGGGGGCATCCCGAATGCAAATATTTTAAAAGTATTTGTCCGAATACGGTATTCGTACAAAACACATGTGCCAATCCGAATACCGTATTTGTATCCACCCCTTATATATATAGACTTTTTTTTATGCTTACCCAACCAATGTTGTCAGGTCATCCCAGTTGACATAGGCAACATCATCTACTTGCATTTCATACATCCTGTGGAGAAAAAGACATTTTAACCACACAAAATAAGATGTTCTGTACCCTGGAGCAATCAGATACAGGAAGGCAATTAAATTTTGTCCTAGACAGCTGCACCCTCCAATTTTTTTTTTTTAACACAGGGTAAATAGGAAACTGCACATATTTTGAGAGTGTGCATCTCCAACTATGCAGAATTTCTCATCAAGCATGCAAAAATTTTTTACATCTGTTGAACTCCTGAAATATGACTAAATTAGATTGTCCAAACAGCAAGCGATGAAATCTGCCTGGTCAGACTTTTTTTGGCTTTGCTCACCAATGCACTTTGGTTCATAAATACCAAATGACAAAAATAAATAAATAAACATGAAATCCTAAAAGAATTGTATATCTGGAGATATAATGCAGTTTTGAAGCCGCACATTGATTGAAGTGATTGAATCTGTCTGGAAATCATGGAACTTCTGCAATACAAGTCTTTATACCCCTATGGATGAACATGGTCACATGCTTTCTCTAACTACGACAACCTGCCCCTTAAAAGAAAGAGCTGTATTGATCTCAATATGAAAATGAGAAAACTTCACAGGTACTTACGCCTTTATAAGCTTTATTTTCAATTTATAAGATTCCTTTCCGCTCTTCAGAGCTCCAGGGGACATTTTCCCAGGCAGAACTGACATCCTTAAAATGCAGAAAATACATAACAAAGACCACAACCAAGATTGACAAGAGATAAACAACTATTTTCTAAATGTATTTGAATACATTCCTAAAGTCAAATGTCTATTGTGACCATAAATGAAAATTCTCTCACCATTTCTCTCTGCATTTGGTCCAGCATCGAGTTTTCACCTTTGCAGCAATCTTCTTCCAGGGCAGGTTCTTGTACAATGTTTCTCTACTGACTCTACTCTCGGTGCCTTCAAGTGAGACACGGCGTACGATGTGATCTCGCACAGCTCGCAAAAGCCTTTGTTCCTCCATCTTGGACCATTCGCCTTCCACAACAGCTGGGTGGACAAAACATATTATTAACACCGTGTCAAATTAGTTGGACCAAAAAACAAAAAAAAAACCCAAAACAAAAACAAACAAAAAAATATATATATACACGTATATATATATATACACACATGTGTGTGTGTGTGTGTGTATATATATATATATTTATTTATGTGTGTGTGTGTGTGTGTGTGTATATGTGTATATATATATATATATGTATTTTTTTTTTTTACCAGTTGAAACATACCTTTACTAAGCTGGGCAAAACGTTTCTGAAGTGAGAGGGCACTACGTCCAGTCAACTCTGAAATCTTCTTCCAATTATTACCATGCAGCGTCTGTAATTTGCACAATGTGTGAATTTCTTTCTCTGTAAACCTTAGGGAAAAAAAATGAAAAAGGTTACTTAATACACAATAATTTTGGAAATGGTATTTTCTACTGTCAATCAAGCATTTCCTCCAGCACCTAATAAATTAAACCTCTCTTACTGGCCCTTGTGATTTTTGTCGTCAAAGTATCTTGTTCCACGAGCATAAATGTCATGACAAGACCTGGGAATTCCCTCCGCTGTTAGGACAAACGATTGGACAATTAGAGAGTATTCTGATACAGTTCTGATCAGCTTAGAGGAAAAAACCTTGCATGCACTCACCTATTCTTTCAAAGAATCTGTGTAACCTCCTAAGCTTCTTTATGTTGTCCTTTTCATTCTCAAAGCGACTGGGAAAAAACAACTTGATGGCACTATCTATCCCAGTAAGTGCCATAAAGTCTTCAACGTTCTTCCTTAACCTCTCGCTTTCTTCCTCAGTGAACCTTCCGTGACGTAGAGGAATGCCTGAGAACACACCATGTTACCAAATAAAGCCTCTAACAGCATGGTCTAGTCCTTCAAGCTTAGGGCACCAGCAGGTCCCTAGGGATGTCCACTAAATATGAACTCAAACATTAGCATAAGAAAACATTCAGAATTCAAAATTCTTTCAAAAGAGATCCACTCACCCATCTTCTTGAAATCCTTATACCGGGGCAAGTCATAGTGAATCATTTTAAGTATAGTCTGTGGTTCTCGTGATTCTACAGTTGGAACAAATTCTTTAAGCTCCTCTAAAAGACGGACATCAACCTCATCAGAGCTGCCTCTTTTTCTTCCCTTCGCTCTGTTGCCAGTACCAGTTTGCACTTTAGGACTTGCCAGCTCAACATCACATTCATTGTCCTCCAGCTTAACCTGTAGGTTATTGTTATTCCAACCAGTCTGTACATGTTTTTCAGTTGTAACAGCAGACGTTGATTTGTTGATTTTGTCTTTGTCCTTGTGTTTATCTTTACTTTTCTTCTTCTTCTTCCTAATTTGTTCTTCACTTCCCTTTTGGCATTTTGCATTTGACTCTCCATCTTCTAATGAACAAGTTAAATCCACTTCTATTTCAGCTGGGTCTACAGACCCTTTCTCATTCCGAGACTCTTTCACCCTTTTTTTTGAACTGCTCAAAGCATTCTCATCCATCAGTCCCAACTTCTCTTTCTTTTTCTTTTTCCTCGGAGGCTCTTCATGAGGTGATGCAGCATCCATGTCCGGTTGAAACACTCCCTCTGAAGATCCCACGTGACTGTGAATGTCCTTAATGACATTCTTCTTTTTCAGACTGCCTTTATCCTGACTGCTCTCCGTATGCAATACAACACATTCATTTTTTATCTCCTGGGCAGGCAAGTCTAATTTGTTTCGATTCTTTTTCGCTTTTTTCAAACCACACGTCAATTCTTCAACCATTCTTGAACTATCCAACGTGCAACTGCCCACGTCTATTTGTGATGCATGTTTTGCATCACTGCCGCCCTTCAAAGTTTTCTTGTCCTTGGTTTTTCCCATGTTCGAGACTTCAATAACTAACTCAGAATTCCAGTTTCTCTTCTGTAACCAAAACAAAGCAATGTAAAAAGATCTATAGCAGCAGCATGAAAACCCATTACTGAATCCCTTTAAAATATTCTTGTTTATTACCGTATAATTACAATTTGTATTACTCTATACATTAGTAGGGGCTTCAGACTGCTTGTACATCTTCTATGAGCAAATTAAAGCAATGTGAATACACAGAAAAAATGTACAGCAGCAGAAGTAAACCCCATCACCCATGCTGGTACGATTAATAAGATTTTACACTTAAATAAAGACAGCCTGCCTTAAACAAATTAAAGAAGTGTGAAGATACAAAAGTTCTACAGAACCATTAAGATTCTACATCTGTAACATTTTTACACCATTTAATATCACTGTATTCTTACAGCAAGCAGCTATTCTTGAGCGGTATCCTATGTAAAGTGTAACAATGGCACTATATTACTATACCAATTCTATACTATAACAATAATACACGGACTCCATGTAGTATTATTTAGTTACATTTTAAAAAGCCAAAGGCAAATAAGTAAAATTATTTCGATCAGTTCTCTAAATACTTGTTTCAGCAAGGCATATTTAAGTATTAGTCACCTGGTGCAAGCCTCTCCAATCATTTACTATTCGAATCGTTAGCCAAAGTTCACGTCTGCTAGTTTACATCCCTAAAATAATTAAACAAGGACCATTATTGACATGTCAAGATTTTAAATGATGCCTAGCAGCAATGTTTACTTCTTATATTTGAGTGTTTACCTGCAAAAAGCCACTGATTTTACAAACGTGGAGGCAACAATCACATGTTTTGCTTCCTGTAAAGTTCAAACGTGGAACTCTCTCTCTCTCTCGCTGTATTGTGGCACTGTATTAGCTTTACTGCCCCTAGTGTACAGAAGAGTAAGGTGTTGGTATTAGGAGCTACATTATATGGTCAAAAGTATTAGGACACATCTCTAAGAATTGGGCTGGGACCCTCACTTCCAGTGAACGGCTTAATAATAATGCTCTAGCAGAGCAAGACAACACCATGCTTCCACATTTGTGGACACAGTTTGGGGAAGAACCTTTTCTATTCCAGCACAACTGTGTCCCAGTGCACAAAGTAAGCTCCTTAAAGACACAGATGGATGAGTTTGCTGTGGAAGAACTTGACTGGCCCCACAGAGCCCTGACCTCCATACAGCACCTTTGGGATGAACTAAAACAGAAACTGTGAACCAGTGCCTGAACTAATAAATGCTCTATGAATGATAAAAAAATTCACCACAGAAACTAAAAAATATTGTGGAAAGATTGTATAGCTGTGAAAGATACAGTAGTTGCGAAGGGGGACAAACTGTTACATTCCTTGGTAATAATAAAGCATATTCGATTAGTTATAGTCCCTTTTCTTTTTTATTTTTTGCTGTTTGATAAACACATGACAAAAAAATTAAGCAGCATGAAAAACATTTTAAATTCAATGTCAAATTGGGTTGACTGAATGATGTGCCAGCGTGTGCAGTCTGGGAGGGTCATGCACTACAATAATACCAAAGAATATAACATCATTTTAGATCATCAGAGAACCACTGATGTTGCCTTGTTACATTTGGAAATAATTATTTCACACAAAATATATTTTTGTTTTAATTTTTTATTATGTTTATGCTTAATACATAGTTACATGGCATGGATATTTAAACAATATCACTCCTGCCTGCTTGTGTGCGTGTGTGCGTGTGTGTGTGTGTTTGTATGTGTGTTTCTGTACATGTTTGTGTATTCGTAGGCGTGTTTGTTTGTGTGTTTAGTTTTCTTGTCATTGAAATCACAGCAGGTTTCACACCACGATCATATAATTCTGGTTTTACTGGTTTTATTAATCAAAACGAAAAATGTTCCAAGCAGGAAATGAAGTCCTTAGCGTCACGTCTCCATGCCAACGGACACCGAGGACGGTCTGGGTGGTTGGTTCGGCTGAAGAGTTTAAACCGTAAAACCGGCGTATTTTTTACATGTTTTGATTATAAATCCACTTCTGGGTGAATGCTGGCGGGTTTATTTCTCCGCAAAGCCTTTGTTTTCCTGGTAAGCTTATGTTTTGCTTGGACTATTTTTACTAAATGCTTTTTTGGAGAATAAAATTAAAATTAAATTCTCGTTTTCAGGGCGTTTCATCGATATGGAAGGTGTTCAAGTCGGAGTCGTCAGAGACTCGATGCGGAACAATCCTCTTTTAATAAAGGTAAGGACTATTTAAGGACAGGGTTTTCTGCTTCATTTAAAAACAGATTGAAAAATTTCACGTTATATACCACAGAAAACTGTGTTCGGTGTTACAGCTGGATTACAGTAGTAAGCTTATGTCAGTACAAGTGTTTACCAACTTCAGGTCTCAATAAATAGGATATACCTACTGTAATTTACAGTACATGGACAAAAGTATTGGGACACATGTTTTTCAGAGTTTGAGAAAGGCCCCATACTTCCCGTGAGGGGTCATCTTAATAGTGACTTAACACTATTTTTGGAATACCCTTTTCTTTTTGTGCACTGGGGGACATGACTGTGTCTCAGTGCACAAAGCAAGATTCATAAACTCATGTTTGGATGAGTTTTCTGTGGATTAACTTGACTGGCCTCAACCCCTTGCTGTGGAAGAACACAGACGACTGACCTCCACCCCATCCAACACTTTGGAAAAAACTGGAATGGAGACTGCGAGCCTGGAATTTTCGTCAAACATCGGTGTCTGACCTCATAAATACTGTACAGAGTGAAAGAACAGAAACTCCAAAATCTTGTGGATAGCCGCCCAAGAAGAGTGGAAGCTGTTGCAGCTGCAAATGGGAGACCAACTTCATATGAAAGTCAATGTTTTTGATTGCAGTGTCATTAAAGTGTTGGTGTAATACTTTTGTCCATATAGTGTATTTGTAACAATGGAATATGTTATTAGTAACTAAATGGTTGATACATGCATAGCTATTATGTAAATCCACATTTATTAATGAAACTAAATAAAAAAGTAGCATTTAAAAATAGTATTATTCAGGACATTTATGACAACCACCAGGTGGCAGCATTTCTCCCCAAGTCTGAGAAACTGGACTCCAAAAATCACCTACAAGTGCTCTTGTGTTTTGAAGATTATTTTTGGTTTGTACATATCCTGCCACCAGCTGACTTAACTTATGTCTCAACTAAAACAACGAACCAGCAGCCATTAAGAATGGCTCCATCCTTTAACATAATCCCCTTCTGTCCTCCCACTGTCCAATCTATTCCCTTCTTTATCCACTTTGTTAGGCCGAAGTCTGCATTCTGTGGCCACCTTGATCAGCATATCCTTCATCTAATTCTGCCTCATTTCAACTTCATCAACTCTTCCAGCGGAGCAGAAGGGAGGATGAAATGAGCCAACTCAATCCTCTACTTCTCCCTTTGTTATCCACATTACTTAAACATAATGTCCTCGCCGAGCCGAGCCCTCCCAGCGCCTTTCTGTCTTTTCACACTCATCCAGTCATTCTGTCCGTCCCTGGTGGGATAAGAAGCCAGTGTCAGGCCTTTGCCTTGCTCGCACCCCTCCCTCTGTCTCTCGCTGTTCTCCAGGGTTATTTGATATGCCCCTTCTGACTGATGCAGAAAATAGGATTACTGTATTTAAATGACTATGATAATGAACTGCGCGTATCTTGCTATGGTCCCACAAGATCAAGGATTTCTCGTTCGTTTCCATTGTGAGCCGTTTTAGCTACAGCTTTTTGGCCATGCTCCGGAACAATGGCAGAGTCATCTGTGAGGATTTAGGCTTTTGTCGCCTCAGTGTTGCCTGATGTTACTCTGTTTCTCCTCTCCTGTGACTTGCTTTTTTAGCTGTAATGCAGAACACTCACCCACAGCCTGCCAAGAGTCAACAAAGACTTGCTTTCCTTGTTCAGGAGTGAACTCACAGTGCTCTAATTGCTGGGAGATGCTGCTAAAACACTTGGATCTTGGGGACGAAGTGATTCCCACACTTTGTGTAGCTGCTGGAGGTTTTGTGGTATGGTGGGGTGGAGCAGTTCATCATCAGTGGAGTTTTGTCTGCTCCAGGCAGTTTTGATGTATGGCTGTCCCGCTGGATAAGGAGGCATATATCATAGTAATATACAGCAGTGCTAATGGTCCTCAGAGTGTACAGGAGATGGATTGGACTAAGTTGTGGGTAGCATTGCGTAAATATAGGGACCTTAGCTATGTGTTTGAGAATGTGCATTGTGCTACCACTACCCCTTAAAAATGAAGGTTCCAAGAGCAGAAGCGCAACTCTTGGTTACCCAAAGAACCTTTCAATGTACGGTGCCTTAAAGAAATGTCATTTCTAAATTAGAAGCATGTGAGTGAATAACATTTTAAATAAACCTCTACATTCTATATGCTCTACACCAGTTAGAGGTTTTTTCCTAAAACCGTACATCCAAGCTAAAACCTTCGAAGTAACACTTATTCTAGATTCTCATAATTTTCTCTACATTCTGCAAAGGTTCTACATCAGTTGAAGATTTTGCCAAGAACCACATGTCTCAGCCAAGACCTACAATGGACCATTTATTCTAGTTTCTCATTTTCTCTTGTCTTCTCTTCTCTTATCTTGTCTTGTCTTCTCTTGTCTTCTCTTTTCTTCTCTTCTCTTCTCTTCTCTTCTCCTCTCTTCTCCTGTATTCTCTTCCTCTTCACCACAGTTAATTCCCTTTTGATGAGGCATGGCAAATAAATCCCATTTTCATGCCTGTGTTCCCTGATGGCCAGTAAATGAGAGATCAGGGGGAGGAGATTTGGCGCTTCTGTTGTTCTCAGTACCCTCAGTGGGCCCTGCTGGGCAGCAGGCCGGCTGGGTCCCATTCAGCGCCTCCTATTCATGCTCATTAGTGCTAGCTTAAGCACACTACGTACTGTAGCCTGTGTCAGATTTGGAAAAAATCTCAGATTCTGCTATGTTGTGTCTTAAATCTAAACAGTATGTAAGTTCTTTTAAGTGCAATCATCCGAGCACAGATCCATCTGGACAGACTGGTTTACAAGCTTCCAAGGTCAACAAAGGCCAGAAAACCTACTTAAGCCCAAAAATGACATTATGTAACACCAGTAGGAAAGTTCTAGCTGGACACAGTAGGCAAAGCCCAACCCAAAGTTCTATTAAGGTCAGCTAAATTATACATTAGATAAAGGTACAGTGTAAAAATGTAGTTAGGTCCATAGACTCACTAGCTTTGTGCTTTGCACTGCCATAACAAGCCATTTCATCTTCCACATGGACACTGTAGCAAAGCAGAGGCTCATTATTAATGGGATCCAGCTGGGCCCACTGTAGGTACAAGCACAGCGGCACAGATACATAAACGTAAAGCCCAATGCATAACCATAAACTGCTCCTTTAATAAATAACCTAATGTAAATGAGCTGCGTAAAGTGACCATTGCCCATGTGTAGTCAATCACAGCTGAGGCAGCGTAGAAGCAATGCGCCACATTACTTGTGAGACATAATGAGTGTGTACCTGATGAATCAAAGTAATGAGGAAGTAATGAAGGGTAAGCACATCTATCATTGTGATTTACCAAGTTCCAGTGGTGTGTGATATTCATGTAATTATACATTTACATTCAACACAGACCGAATCCAACTACGTCTGGTTTTAGAGAGACCATCACAAACACACAGACACACACAAACACACACACACACCACTTTAGTTTAAATTGACAAAGAATATTTTACATTATACAAAACCTCATTAAGGTGCTTCATCCTCCAATGTGTCATTTATAATAATGGTTCTTATACGGCATCACTCAAAAATCGCAGTGACCTCTTTTATTATAGAGACCTCTTTTATTATATTTTGCAGCACAAATATTCATCACATTCTTATCAGAATGCATTAAATTCGTCAGTCTTCCAGATTTCCATTAAAAGTGAACATAAAGGTCCAAGAACATGTTGTTGTAACCAAACCTCATATCTACAATATGGAAAACAATCCCTAGTTTTTTAGGCACTAAGGTAGTTAGGCAAGATTTGTTACATTAATTTCGCTTTGTGTTTTATGAAATGTCCAATTAAACACAGCAGACAGGGGTAAATTATAAACATTTCAAACAACAAAAAGAAAAGAGTAATATTACAGAGACATGGGTTTTGGTGGCAGTGGTGAAATACTAATATGTGTGATGCGGGGTAGTAGATTTACACAATCACATGATGTCAATTAGCTGTTCTTGAATTTAAAAGTACCTCATCAATTATACCCAGAGCATCAGGATTAGCTTCTCATAAAGGGAGCATGAGAATTTTAATGCTTAGCACAGTTGGGTGTAGAGAAGACTGGTTGTGTGTGTGTGTTGAATACATTTGGAAGAGTTCAGTGAGAGTAATTTAAAGTTGAAAGGCTTTGCCCTGGTGATAATAGAAAAGTGTGAGATGAAAGAGGGGTTATGATTGTTGTTTCTCACTTTGAAAATCATCTTATGAATAAATGTGCATTATATTCATAAAAAACAGATATTTTAATCTAACAACAGATTTACAGATTGCCTGGTAAAACCTAGATGGTACCGCCATTTGAGATAACTTGTACAGGCACACGATTGCCCAACACATCTGTATAATTATACTATACACTTATCCCCTTGCTCTCAGAAATCCCATTTGCTGTGGGTGTTATACATTAAAAAATACTTAATATAGATAAGATATCTTTCTGCTTCAGAACAAAGACAGAAACACACACACAAACTCACACAGTACATACACAAAAGCACCGAGTTCCAGTTTTAAGTAGTGAAAGCAGGAGATTAGTTTTAAGCCTGTAGGCCTGCTGTGCTCTGGCCAGGCACCAGATGGCGCTGAGCTGAGTTAGAGGAGCCAGTGAGTGGCATGAGCTTAGACAGATCGGCACGCATTGCTTCCATTATCTTCTAATCACCTCTATCGACTCCTCTTCTTAACGTGGCTCTCAGAGAAGAGAAGCCTGTTGTCGGTCAGTCAGAGAAGAGTGAGACGAGATGAACGGGCTTGAGTCGACGACTGAATGAAAACGAAACTTTCCAACTTTTGAATGGCCAGGCCAGATGGATTGGAAGAGCTCTTCTTTGGGTTGTTTGGTTCTGGAGACGTTTCCTGAGAAAAAAAAACTTTTTGCATGGATTTAAAGTCTTTAGAAGACTGTCTTACTCTTACTGTGTATTGATCTCTTGAATCATGCAGTACTTTATTTACCCATCATTAGTGATCAGTGATCAGCGCCATTAGGAGATTAATGAGGGGAAATGCCATGACACATCATTGCTGCTTCTGAATGCAGTAAATTGCTCCTTTTAGCTTTCAACAATAGTATTTGAGAATTTAATTGAATAGCAGAATGCCTCATAATCTGTCCGCTCAGTTACTGAAACTCTATCTATTATAATTATCTTACTGTCCTGAAATAATGGGTGGGATTTTTTGGTCTGACGAAGAGCACCTTGTAATGTAAACTATCATGTTTGTGTACATTGTTGATTGTTGTCAGTACTTTGCAGTAGTTGACCATGGATGAAGTATGAATTAATTTTCTAGTCACTAATTTTTTTTATCATTACATGCACAACACAAATGGCATAATGGCTGCTAATTCAATTTAGCAAAACTTGGTGGATTCATTGGTCTGATTTCCAAGAAACAACCTGTTCGTGGTTTACTCCAAGCTGTAGAGTATTTAAAAGATGGTGGATTATATCTGAAAGGAGTTAAAGAGGTTAAAGAGGACCAAAAAACACATAGCATTCCAGGCCACTTGCGCTTTTTATGAATAGCTAAATGAAAAGAGCCAGAAGTCCAACTCAGACAGTCACAGATGTTATCTGAAAGAAGCTGCCCTCGTAATGGTAGGCCAGTATGTGCATGTGTGGGCGCATGCTTGTGTGTGTGTGGGTCTGTATGTGTGTGTGTGTGTATGTGTGAGTGAAAATGGGGGAGTAACAAGGCAGTAGGCTGCAGAGATAGACTCTTAGGGTCAGCGCTAAGCTAAGCTCAGCTCAGCTCAGCCAAATCCTAAAAGCATACATGAGCAGGGGCGGGACAAAAGCACGGTGAAATTAAAACCGGGGAGAATGAATAGACAGAAGACAGACAGGAGGGGCGTCTTCACCAAGGGATGATTATGTCCCCCTATTCTCTGTCCCTTTAAGACTGTGTGAATAATATGCTCCCACTGACCCCTCCATGGACACTCATGGAGCAGCCCCATTCTCCTACGGACTCCCCTCTTTTTCAGCAGGTCCATGCCTGGTTAATCAAAACACAATAAAAAGACAGATCACCAGTAAATGAGAATATAAAAGGAGCTTTTGCTTAACATAATCCCCCTCCTGGTTTGCCTTTTTTGTTGTCCCCTTCCCTTTCAGGCCTTTATTGAGCCTGAAAGGCACAATAATGTTTGGAAGGGTCCGATTAGCCGTTTTGCGCCAGCAGTCAACACGTTCCTTCAGGCATCTCTAAGTGATCCCTTCGAAACAATCTGCAGATTGGAATTGCTGAGGGGATTAAAGAATGGCCTAGAAGCACAGTGGCACAGGCCCAGAAGATTGGCCCTTTTAGAGAAAGATGTGATGGGCTTCAGCAGAGAGGTTAACTGCGGGGCCTGGATGGGGGTGAAATCAGAGCAGATCTATGGGTATATTCAGGCTTTTAGTCACCATTGGAGGTCTGCGACTATGAAAGGGTCCACAGCTAGTTATTATATTATTCTCAGAATCTGCTTATGGCTAACCTTAGCAGAGAGTGTGGGGACTTAGGGGAGGTCCGGGACAAGAAATATCTAATCCATTTTTTCCACCTAAATAGATAAACTGAAAACAGTCTGTGGGGAATCCACTGCTATTGAGCGTAATGAAAGTTCCTTAAAGCCAGCATTGGGATGAGAGCAAGCATATGCATCTCCATGGCTGATTGAAGGGCTCCTTTCTTTGCCTGACAGACAAGCATGTCACAAAGCCTCATCTTTCCCAAAATCACACACGACAGCGTTGAAGGGAGCCTGCACGCTGTGTGACTGACATGCTAGTGCTTTACCTTCATGCTAGCATGCAGCCTTCATGTTCCATCTCGCAATAAAGAGACAGCGGGATCAAAGGCACGTTCATAACACCGTGCGCAGGTAGCGTATCCGGTTGTCACCCTGGCTGCGGTTTGATTCTCCATTTTCTCGCCCTCTCTGTAGTCACACGCTCTTTAAAACGAGGCCTCGAGATGTTCGTCTTTGAAAGCTTGGCGCAATAACGGTGCCGTGTTACCGTGGGCCTGTAGCAGGCCCTTGGCCCCAGGAGATGCTCGCCGAGCCTGCGGTGACAGGCTATCACTGAGCCCTGCAACCTGCTGTTGCTTCTTCTGACTCTTTACCTGTCAATCAAAACAGTCACAGCTCAGGAGAGAAGTAAACTGTGCACTAGATGAGGCAAAGTGGACCACAGACTGAGGCCCTCGTGTTCCTCAATGAGGATCCATCAACATCATCCACCTTATTGAAGAGCTCAGCTGAAATGATTTTTACCATGCGGTGACAAGCCACAACAATCTTTTGGGCATATTTTATGCTAATTTGTGTTTCTTTATTTTGCATAATGAAGACTGTATTAAATACAGCAGTGCTGTTGCTTACATGCAGATCTAGTGGCGGTGATGGTCGGACATGAAGTGTTAAAGTAGATGACAATCAGTCCAGCTGTGAGGCCTTCAAAATATGAAATGTTGACATGCAGATTCTCTTGTGTCTTAAATGGTTTATCTAAAGTGCGCTTTAAATCACTTAAACCATTGAAACAAGTTTAGGATGACAGCATGATTGACAGCTTTCGCATATTCCGGGAAACTAGAGCGTCTTGGTCTTGAGGGAAAGTGGAAACACTGGAGGGCTCTTGGAAACAAAGAAAAATACATTTTTCATCTGTTTTTCTCTCCGTTATCTACAGCCTGCACTAGGGAAGGCCAAATCCAGAGGACTGGCCTGTCCAGGACCTGATTTTGTTTATGGGACTGTGAGCGTTGTCCAGGATGGAGGCGTGTCAGAGGGTAAGTGACACAAATCTGAGGCAAATTGACCATCCCTTTCAATGTCAAAACGACTAACCAACAGAATAAATCTGTCTCAACTATCCCTAACTAATTCTGTCATGTCAGAGAATGAAGTCGCATTTCATTACTCAGGCGCTTAGCTTTCAGTGTTAGTGTGCTCTTGTTAGCACACATGCTAAACTGTGTTTGACTTCTAATCTCTCACTTTAATTATGCACCTCCCAACAGCTGACATAGGCTGCCAGTGTCAATGTCTTTTTCCCCTCATAGTTTTCCCCTTACTAGCAGCCACAGTCACAACTATACATTGTCACTTAGCCTCTTTTAGTCTTTCTAATGACCATTATATACTCACAATAAACAAAAAAAATGTTTAGTCTTGTTTTAAACAGTATTATGAATAGCCAAACTGGTCTGAGATCAAAATAAATGTTTTTATGAGTCCGGAAAAGGGTCAGCTGTTCATCATTATGGCCTCCTTACTCTCATAGACACATTTCCCTTGCTCATGAAATGAACTGCTCTTTGGAACTGTTTCAGAGAAAGAGAAATGCCTGTCAACCTGCTGATGTATTAAAGGGCCTACTACTATGGTGAAAGTATCAATCACAGTGAATGGGAAAAGTAAATAGAGAAGAGCGAAACCCTAACAGTCAGCCAATAACAAAATACAAGAACTTTTAACACTCTTGAAACATAAAAAAAGTCTTCAGTGCTGTTTCAGTGCTGAAAAACATTTCACTACCAAGTTTGTGTCAGATCTAAGTACTTCAGAAGAAATGCATTGCTTGTCTGGATCTTTGTTATGTGAGAAGGTAGAGTTGCCCACACTGCTGTTCTTCAGTGTTTCCTCCCTTGTTCTTTTCTCAGCCATCTCCAGCTGGCACACTCCCTCTCTGTCCTACAGTAGCTCTGCCCGGCACAGAAAGGCGGAGCGGGACTTTGTGGCTTTGAACCGTGAGGGGGTGAAGTCAGGCCTGGTGACAGCCAAGGAGCTGCAGCAGTACCGCGCAACACATGACATCAGACGCCCAGTCGCTTCCAAAGACGTGCACAGGTCTGCTCCAGCACGAATACCACAGGACCTTACTTTTGGTGTGTCTACACGGTGAGTCTTTGTGTGTGTGTTTATATTATCAAGACCGAAATGTCCTGACATTGTGGGAAAACCAGAAAAAAACAGGGCTGTCGTATAATATTAAACAGTTTCTTACAATAATGAAAAAGCAAAAATCTACTTTTACTGAAGTTTACTGAGCAGTTTGACAATACTTACCATTTTCATATGTCATGTGGGTTGTATCCCATCATTGTTGTGTATTTTGTCAGTATTTAAAGTACATATTCTTTATGAGGGCATAATGAAGTTATTTTCTTAATATGCCACTACAGGTGCCGTCTTCCAAAACCTAGAAAACCTGAATGTAGTAATTAATATCATGTGCATGTCTGGGAGTATCTGATATTAAATTGTCAACATTTTGCCCACCATTTCCTCAGACAATCATAACAAAGGGCAATGCATATTTTAATATTTAATTTTGTCTAAAAAATTGTGTATACTATTCCAAATATGAGCTGAATATCTTTATCCCATTCGAGTGTGAAATATAGAGAGAGTATTCTTTAGTTGGAGAACTGTTGGTAAGACTTTCTCTTTAATGATCCATGTATTTTCCCTGACCCACACTACATCCTCTATATTCAGTTAGTTGAGTATATTGCCTTTTTTCAGTGTAAGACTGTAAGAAGTCTATGTCCCAAGATACAGAACCACAACACACATGAGCTTGGTAGGTATTTGTAATATCTGTAGAGACTTATGAAGTGTCTCTAGGGAGTGGATGCTTGAGGATAGCTGTGTTATTTATAAGTTAAAACGAAGGAAAACCAATGGAATAATAAAAACTGTAACCACCGCTACATGGCTAGATGGCAACAAGGATCCCTTTTCACTCAATCCACTGTAGATGCACAAAGGACAGCCACACACATACTGCAGTGATTGTTAAATCGCTAATCAGAGGAAAGAGGCCCATTAGCGCGGAGTAAAAACAAATGTCAACACTTAGCGCAGTGAAAATTGTCATGCATATTTTAAAAAAGGCTTTAATAAGCATTATCCTGGCAGGCGTCGGGCCTGATTGGGACGTATTTGTGTTCATTGCTCTCTCTGTGAATGTTCATTCACATTAGCAAGGTCGCTGCTGTGCTATCAGAGATTACTGCACATACAAAAAAACCCACCTAGCTAGGTTATTATTCCATGCCTGTCCCTGTTCAGCACATAACAACATGCTGTGTTTCAATTTTCACTGCTCAACCATGGGACGATTGTAAAGAAAGCTAATATTAATAAGGTTGGGAGGATCGTGTGGGGGGGGATTGGGGTCTTACAAATATATCCACATTTACTACACCACATATTTTTCATCTGACACCTTTCTCTCACCTCGTGGAACAGATGCACACACTCATTCTTTTCAAACATGGTCACATATTGAGTGCACTGCACCGAATCAGGAATATAAATCCTTTATCCAACAGCAACCTTAGTTTGTCATGATTGGAATTATTATATATACATGAATATTAATCTGTGCTTTCTATGTACATCAATTTCTGAAAGTTACTAGCTTCGATTATTTCATCCATTCATGACTCTTCTCATGTGATTGGACCGATTTGGTCCATCCGATTACATTTTAGTATTAGCAGTATTTAAAAAAGTTGTTCTGAACGCTGACTTCTAATTTATTATTTGCATGAACAGAAAATGCATCAGTGTGCATATTGTAAATTAAGAAGCTGAAACACTCCAGTCACCCTACACGCTTGGAAAAAATGTCACTGTAGCAATAGCGGAGTCATTTCTGTTGAATCATTTTTAAAGATTCCTTAAAGGACTACACAGAGAAAGAATAGAATTGGTCTTTTTCTCCAAGTTCTATGTGCAATCATTGCCTTTTAGGACTTAACAATAGTGGAACTAGTTTAGATCCTGAATGGATCCCTTTCAAATATTATATAAGACCCGCATATGAAGTTTTCAAACAAATAGGTTACTAGAAATGTTAATAAAATGCTACTACTATTACTACTGCTACTAATACTACTACTACTATTACTACTACTACTATTACTACTACTACTACAACTACTACTGCTACCACTACTGCTACTACTACTACTACTGCTGCTACTACTACTACTACTATTACTACTACTACTACTACTACTTCTACTACTGCTGCTAATACTACTACTACTATTACTGCTACTACTACTACTAATACTACTGCTACTACTGCTACTGCTGATACTACTATTACTACTACTGCTATTTCTGCTACTGCTACTACTATTACTACTACTACTGCTACTACTACAAAAAACATTTACTATTACTACAGAAAAAAATACTACTACTAGTATTACTACTACTTCCGAAAAAAAACAACTACACACCTTAAAAATACTAATAATATTACTCCTACTACAGAAAGACTACAACTAATAACACTAATAAATAAAAAGAAATTTGTAAAAAAAAATAATGATTACAATAAAACTATATTTTTAGGATTTAGGAATGTCCTAAAAATTATCTTTTCAATAGGTCATTCTAATACTAAAAAGTAGTTCTAAGACACATTATACATTGGCTAAGCAGACTAACCTTTTTCCTTGTCGAGGGGTGGAAGGATGCTGTTGTCCCGACACACTTTGAAGTAGATCTCCTGCTCAACACCTTCAGGGATGGCACCCTGAGGGATGATGATGCTGACACCTGTTTCTATGGAGCTTAGGACCCCACCATTACTGTTGAAGATCCCACGTGCTGTGGCCACCACCGTGTGGACGTCATCATCTTCGTCATCCTCCAGAGCACTTGGGCTGTGACACAGAAAGCAATTTTAGGTGACCTCTTTCTCTGCTTAAGGTGTCTAAGCATCAAGCTTCTAGAGGCGAGGATTCTGGTACTGATCCAACTGCATTAAAAAGGACCACAGAGTTGCGGAAAAAGTATTCACTACTAGAACAGATCATGGTATGATTACTAGGGGTGTTCAAAGCGGCCGCTATTTGTATCTGTATTTGTTGAAAGGGAAAAAGTATTCATATTCATATTCGTATTAGTATTTGAGCAAAAAAGTATCCGGGAGGGGGTCCAAGTATTTGTCAAGTGTTTGTCCGAATACCATAATAGGGTTCGGCTCCAACCCTAATGACTACTAACCTAAAAGAGTCGTCAGGACCAAATAGTATTAAGATACAAGCCTGGAACTTAATTTAAGCTCACAGCATAATTTTCCTGTTTTAAATATCCTGCGGCTAATAATATTGTGCGGCCAATGCATGTTTTTTTTTCATGATGCCAAAAACATTTAGCCCCGTACTAATCCCAGAGGCTCGTATTCCCAGGATGGGCCAGAGTGAGTCTGAGGGCGGGCACGGCCCCCTAAGACCCGTCCATGACAAAGATAAGGAAGATGAGGATGGCGATTAATTACTTTTCTGCAGGCTGCAGTATATATACAGGATATATTATTACTGGCTGTTAGGAGATGGGATGTTGTTCGTGCACTGTTCAGTAAAAAAGCAGAAGCCGCATAAAATGTCTGTTACTAATATGTACGTATACTTAAAGGGAATCGTGTTACAGACATTGTTCGATAAATAAATTGTTTAAGTTACCATAAAAGTAAAAACAATTCTGTGTAGATATCTCATGTTACATCGTGAGACACATGCAGCTTATAATCCGGTGTGGATTGTACAAGTATAAAATAGATTTTCTTTCTAAAATTCGAGCATGCGGCTTTTAATCAGGTGCGCTCTGTAGTCCGAAATTTACGGTAATCAAGTAAGCAACCTATAAAAATAATCCGTCTTAAATTCTTTATTTAGCTCAGGCAAATAAAAACATTTTGCAGTAATTCTTCCAGAGACTTTCTAAGTAAGTTCTCGTGTTCGCATAACCTTAAAATGACCTGATTTTCTCTATTATTCACTCATACCTGACGGGGATGGCCTTGGGCACGGCGTTGATGTTATTCTGCTGGTATTTTGGCCGGTGCTCGGCGGTCCGGGTGAAGGTGTCCAGGCCGCTGTCGTGATCTGGAGGCTGCTGTGTTTTAGGTGGAGCCTTGGACTGTATGTCGTTGGGTAGGAGGTTGTGGTTAAATTTGGGGCTGTCAAACTTGCGCTCAAAGGGCCTGGCAGAGGCAGTGTAGGGTTTGGGGACGTAGCGGTTGTAGGAAGAAGGGATGGGTCCAGTGTTGGGTTTTGGATGATCTCCAGTGCCATTGACGGGGGATTTCTCAGGGTAGCTTTTTTGAGGAAGGAAAGTGCCCTGTACTGTGTCCTCATTAGCCTTGGACTTTACTTTTGGAGAACTATGAGTATCTGGAGGAGGGGTCGCCGCTAGAGCAAGCAAGAGAGAGAGAGAGAGAGAGAGAGAGAGAAAGAGTGAGGGGTAAACAGAAAAAATAAATAAATACTGTATTACAAATTACAAGGCACATAACTAATTTAAATTGCAGATAAAATCTTTCAGCTTTCAAGACAGATTAAACTAAGCAGAGGCAAGAATAAACAGTGAAATTTCAACACTTCCTTAAATTGGTGACCGAAACTGACCGTTACGAGGAAGGTACTTTTTGAAGTCAATTTAAGTTAATTAGCTTTCAGACCAAGAACATTAACAATGACATTAATTCAAAACATGATGCTAAGCTTTGATCATAGATCTAAGATAACTTACATGTATGGAGATAAGCACTTACCACTGGGTTTAGGCAGAGTTGGGGGTGGGGCTGGGGGCGGGGCAGCTGGGGTTACCGGGGGAACAGGGCTGACCTTTTCCTGTGACTCCGCCCTAAAAACACATAACAGCCAATAATAATCAATAATCTGGAAATATCTCCAGGTGTGCAATGCTTCACAGGGCAGCAGCCAATCAGCAGTGAGGAGAAATGAATAGTGTTTTCTGATTGGCTACTTTTAAACCTCCTGCCTCTGAGCACAGTGGTATTTCACTATCCCAATATGCCTTTTTTGTGTTCTTTGGACAGTGCCAAAAAATGAATGTATCATATTTTATATGGAAATGTAGCTGAATTTACATTAAAATGTATGTTGCAATATTAGTCAATAATACTTATATAATAAGCAAAAATAAAAGATACAGAGTATATCTGCAGTTTTTGCAAACAATTACTAGTTTGGTTTTAAGGAACAATCTGCAAATGAATCAAAAACTGAAGCTACTGTACTAGGATTTGAGCAGATATAAAACAGGTTGTCTATAACCTGTTAAAGTATTAGAGGCAGTAAACATACTACTGGTAATCTATAATTATATTAAATGGAAAAAAATTAAAAAAGGCCATACACCTGTGGACAGGATATATATTCAGAAAAAAAAAGAAATCCAAAAGTATCTAATATGGCTGATAGATACTTGTTCTGGTGTGTCAAAAGTTCTGGTGTGTAACATATTACTCCTAGTGTACCATTACTATCGTTACAAATGATATTGAGTAGTTTATACAGTCAGTAGTTGTGTGTATGTGTTGTACCTGGGATAACTGGAGCCTGGCTGGGCTTGTGGCTGTGCTGGTTTGGTGGCAGGTTGCGGTTGTGCAGAGGGTTTGTTGTCGAAGCTCCTGCGGTCGAAGTAGGACAGCTGCTTCTTGTAGTACTCTTCATCTTCATCAGGATCATAGTGGTTCGCACGGACAATATCATCAACTTTAGACTGAGGCTGCTGAGGCTCAGGCGCTCTGTGTTTATGGATATTGGTTTTTATGCCGGGGTGGGATTGGGAAAAGAAAGTTCAGTTAGACAGAAAACATCGGAATACACGCAACTTACACACTGTGTACAAACATAGAATAAAGCAATTACTGCCAGGCGATTATTAAAAATTTTAAAGCAATGAATCACATAATATTCTTTACTTTGAAAGTTTTGTTATATGAACAAAATTTCATTTTGTTTTCAAACAAAATAAGGATATTTTTAACAGCAGGCTTCCCTTTAACACAGTTTCACAGCTGTTCAAATATTTCTGTGAATCTCAACTTAAACATTAATAAAATCAAATCAAATATAAAATCAAAGCTATTTAGTGCAGGGGGCATTCAAATTTTATCTTGTTCGTTAATTACGCATTATAATAACGCATTAACTTTAATAAAAGTGTATTTCTAAATCCGAAGTTTGAATAAATGCTCTACATAACAGCTGCATATGTTGTATCAAATGAGAAACAAGTGCTAAGAAGCTTGACATTTTATGAGTCTACCACAAGGTGGCGCATTCGAGTAAAAGACCTTCGAGTTTACGTGATAATTACCACAAGCTTGTGCTCACATAAAGAGAAGTAAATGCAAATGAATGCAAATGAAACGTGATTCAGTATCTCTGAAATTATTATCATAGCTACTGACCTAAAGGTCTTCTCCTGGTCCAGGTTACTGAGAGAGTTGGCTTTGGGCACAGAGGCTGCACCGGGTTTAGGAACCATGTCTACCGGCTGAGAGAGGGAGGAAGAAAAAAAGAGAGAGGGGGAGAGAGAGAGAGAGACAGCCAGTGAGGGGAGAGAGAGAGAGAAAAAGAGAGAGAGAGAGAGAGAGAGAGAGAGAGAGAGTGAGAAAGAA
>JBBKCR010000038.1:3722602-3737411 GCA_037577295.1 Ladigesia roloffi | reverse complement strand
GGCAGGGGTTGTTTAGCTTTTATTAATGTTTCATTTATGAGAGCATACCTACTAGTCTGGACTCTCAGAGGAGGTAAAGACAAGATGAATGCATAATGCTTTTATTGCTTGTTCGTGCATATATGTGTTAAACTAGGCAGGGTGAGGTCAGAAAATGATTCTGACGAAAATTTACACTGAAAGTAATGATTTCTTTTCGAATTCCCATAGCACATATGCTCACACACACACTCATCCACTGGAGTAGTCCTGCTCCCACCCTCCTTATCATCTGCCCTGCACAAGCCACCAATTAAATCAAAAGTGTTTTTTGCGTCCATTGGTCTTTTGCACTGACAAGCCGGCTATCATCCTGACAGCTCTAGCTACCAGTGAAGCTTGAAAATCCTCCATTGACAATACCCAATGCTTCCAATTATGAGGGAATCAGACTCCTGCTGAGCTCACCATCACACACACACACACACACACACACACACACACACACACACACACACATGCCTACAACACACATACACAAACACACATACACACACACACACACACACACACACACACACACACCCACATACACACACACACACACACATACCCATAACACACATACACAAACACACACACACACACACACACCCACATACACACACACACACACACATGCCTATAACACACATACACAAACACACACACACACACACACACACATACACACACACCCCCACATACACACACACACATACACAAACACTACCTCCATATTTGTGTATGTGGAAACAGACATACATATGCATGTCCCCCCACACACACTCGCACGCACAGTCTCCCGTCTCCTATTCCACACCTCTGTTTTCCTCCTATGCTTTCATTCCACCTTCATCCCATCCTCCTCCCTGCATGCATCCTTTTCTGCAAATTACCCACACAACCCGCGGCTGCCTGCACGCGCCTGCCAGTCCTGTCGTCCGGCCGCAGTCGGCTCTAATGAGTGGGGTGGGGGAGATGGAGACGGGGGGCCCCTTGTTTTGGCTGCACGCACGCGCTAAATTCTCTCTTGTTTGACAGCTGACGGTGAGGAGGGAGCGTTAACCTTATAAAAGATTTACCTCCGCTCATTATAGCCTGTCAGCTCGCGCTCCCGATGGCTGCGGGTTCGACATTTGCATCGCCGACTCCTCTCCGGCGCACGACGCTTGTTCTGTTTCCCCTCCATCATCTGTTTGTTTGTGTTGTCACTCCTCTTCACTCCGCTCTCATTCCGCCTTTGGTGGGACGCGTGTTCCTCCTCTTTAATTCAAAAAAAGTAGCGAGGTGCCAAAAGTGTTTGAGAGAGAGCGAGACGACAGGATTTCTTACAAAATAAAGTGGGGGGAACAAAATAACAAACAAGGAAATTATATAAATAAACCACGGTGACACCGGTGAAGTTTTGGTCCGCTTGCGCATCTTCCCACAGTTTTGATAAGGGAGCTTATTGGAGCAATGTTTGTTTTTTTTTTTTCCTGCAGTGTTTGAAGCATCTATCAAGCATTTGAAACATGTTACAAACATAAGCTAGCTTTTTTGGAACACATTTAACATCTGAAAAAAAAACAGATAGGTAAGCCCACCAGGCTGACACATCTGGTGTTTTGAGCCATTTTTCAACTCCTAAATGTGTTACGCCAACAAGCATTTCCTTGTTGCCTTCTTGTCAGTATCCATTTCTGGCTGCCAGCCAAAATGCTTTAGGGAAATTGAAATAAAATGTTTGTGAGAGGCATTTGCCTCCTGCTTTCAAACACTTTTATTCAACCATCCATGTTTTGTGTGTCTGTGTGTGTAGGAGAAAAGAGAGTCTCAAAGCCAACCAGGTCTTGAAAAGCCATCCAAAATATCAGCAAATTCAAACAATGCTAATCTAAAAATGTTTGATTTACCTTTTATTTGTCAAGTGTTCTTTTCCATATAGGCCTATATTGAGTTCACCCTTTCACCCTCTCCTACCCTAATAGCTGCGGCCTATCAGGCTGTCGTAGCTCCCGTCTGCTATCGGGCAAGCTAGCGGCATCAACCGCAGACTCCTCAGACAAATAAAAAATGAAAACTCCACATTCCAGCCAAGACCACCCCCAGACTATCGTCTGTTATCAAGCTATAGCTGCCTGCAAACAGAGTTGCAAGCAATGCCAGAATACACACAGGCATCACAGTGGACATCCGCAAAGCAGGGAATGTTGGTTATCCACTGACTCACTGGGCCCTATTCTCATCCCAGGCTCAAAATGGATTTTCACTAGAGAATCCCTATTGACAGTGTAAGTTAGTTCAAGCCTAGCCTTGTTCTAGGACAATACAGCGGTCCATAGACCAGCATGTCATTCTGCTACTCTGTGTCTATGATCCTGATGGTGTGTTCATTCTCTGATCCTTCCTCTTCCACAGATCGGACCAGCGCTGGACACCTTTCGAGATTCTGATGCCCGGAGGAGAGCCATGGCTGCCCATTACTCAGACTCAGCAGCCAGAAGAGGGATCTTGGGACAGGGCACTTACACTGTAGACTGATGGATAGACACATTTTTATCTCCACACTCTACCAGGCTGTCCTTGCTTTTAAATAAATAAAACAATTTCAAATGGTGTTGCACAAATTTCTGAAAAAATAAAGAATATATTTCACCTCTACTGTTTTTTTGCTTTAATCATTTATTATACAAAATCTTTATTTAAAGGGATGAATGGAAATTTCTTCAACAAAACCATTTTAAAAGAGTAGTAAATTATGGGATAACAATATTGGCATTTAATAACTTTTTATACTCTTTATACCCTGATAACCCACACACATTTTGAGGGTTAAACATAACAGTGAAACCAATGTGTATTTGAGAGAGAGAACGACATATTTTGCTTCATACCCTGAATACACACGCCCTCATTTGTGTTTTCAGGGTATGAATTGTAAAATATGATTCAAATCCGAGACTACCGTTTGAACTAGGTAAACCTACTATTTAACTATTTAATGTGTATCACTGTGTATGTGTATCTGTGTGTGTCATTCAAGAGCGTAAAGGAGGGGGAGAGGGTGACGAACTCTCCCCTCCCACAACACGTGGTGTTGGAGTATACCTTAAAAAAACAAAGACCAAGAAGAAAAAAGAAAACAGCCAATGACGAGGTGGCGCTGGGGATAACCTCGTGCCGGACACCTTTAAAAGCGTGCCTTGGTGCTGCGCTGGCATTGGCTGGTTTTAGTTTCTGAAGGAAGGCTGTATTCAGGGGCCTGGGGAGGCTCCTGTTCACTCACACACTCCTCGCGATCAGACTGAGCTCAACTTTCCTTCCTCTCTAACACACACACTACCCTCTATGGCAGTTTGGTGTTTGTGGTGCTGTCCGTGGTTCTGAAAGTGGACGATGATGATGAAGAAGAAGCTCTGGCTGGAAGACTGAGCCCCAGTTTCTTCTCATGATTCCTGGACATTTCAGGAGGAGCTGACTTGAGTTTCAACTGGATCTTTTCTTCTTTTTGTTTTTCTTCTTGTTTTTATTTGGAGACTAGTCGTTTTTTCCCCTCTCAGCTGCTAACGAAGAAATGAGCCCAAGAGGATAACTCCGCCGAGCAGACCTTTTCTCTTTCCTCCGCTTTAAACTTGATTAATTTACAACCTCAAATGCACAAATGCTCGTTTGAGCGCGTGGCTTTCTCCCGCCTCGCCGCGTTCGCTATGGACGTGCCCACGAGCGGCTCGAGCTTCGGGATCGAGTCCTTGCTGTCCCGCAGACCCCCAAGCCCATGCGTGTCCCGGGCGCTGGTGGGCTCGCCGGCCCGCAGCGCGCGCTCCGACGCTGACAGCGAGTACTCCTCTCCTCCGTCCCCGCGCCGGGACTGCGCCGAGGAGGAGGAAGAGGACGACGAGGAGGTCCAGAGGCGCGCGCGAGCCCTGGGGCTGGAGTCCCCCGGTCCTCAGGCGCGCACCGTCACCTCCTCCTTCCTGATCCGAGACATCCTGGCGGACTGCAAACCCTTGGCGGCCTGCGCTCCGTACAGCAGCGCGCACTCGGCCCGGGACACGGAGGAGTATCCGGAGAAAGGGCACAGCAACTCCTCCTCGGACAGCGAGTACAGAGGTCAGACACCTTAACTGCTTACTACTACTATACTTTATACAGAAGAGTGATCAGTTTTCACTGGGAGGTTTAGGCTCTTAGCCATAATGTCTAAAAAAAAAAAGGAAATTAAATAAGAGTATAACTGCAGAACATCGAGGAATAAAAAAATAAATATATATATATAGAGAGAGATTTATTGCTTCTAGTTTGTATATATATATATATATATATACAATATCACTACATTATATACATTATATATAAACATCATTATATAACTACCGCACTAGATTGCAAAAAGGATTTTTTAAAAAGCTGTTCGAATTCATTTCCACTGGGAGTTTTAGGCATTTACTCAAATGTTTTCAAACACTTAAATACAAACACGAATGAAAACAAATTTATTAGAAATTAGAAAGAGAGAGAGAGAGATTGTTTACAGTATATATATATATTATGAGTAGTTGTAATAATAATAAGAATACGAATAAGAATAAAGAACAAGTTTAAAGTCACGCAAGCAAATATTTCGGGGAAAACCAAGAATAATTTTTTATTTAAACTGGTTAAATATTTGATTAATTTAGATGTTGACCGTAAAGTCAGTTAATATTTATGTCCGTGTATATTGAGTTAAACTCAAAATAGCACAAAAAAATAATGAAAACTCTCTAAAAAACAGCATTTATTTTCTGTCTAATATAGAAATTGTTTCGCATTTCATTTTGTTCGGCGTTCATAATCCATAAACTAAAAATAAGAGGGTCCGAGCTGATAATTAACAGTTAAATGTAAATGAATGTTTATATATATATATGTAAGATTTTTGTATGAACTTTAGATTTAAAGGTTTGCTCCGTTTTATAGTTATTAATTGTATGTTTAAAAAAAGAACATCTAACAAAATGTGATCAGATGAAGTTTGGACACTAAAAAAAATTCATATGGATTACATTTGATCTGCAGCTGATCTTCTGCTCTTATTCTTCCACTTAATTTTAATAACATTGGGTCATCTTGTCTGAGAGTAACTTTCTCCTTCAGATGAAAAGGCTCGCTCAGGTCTGGTCTGATCTGAGGAGCTCTGAAGACACTAGTCTGCTCCTGAACACACTTCTTACTGGTTTTCCTGTGTTCTTCTGTGTTGTTGTGGTTCTGCTGCAGCAGTGAAGGACGAGGCAGACAGGGAAATCTCCAGCAGTGGTGAAAGCCCGGGGTCTCGCCTGAAGAAGCCCCGGAAGGCTCGCACCGCCTTCACAGACCACCAGCTCGCGGAGCTCGAGCGCAGCTTCGCGCGCCAGAAGTACCTGAGCGTGCAGGACCGCATGGAGCTCGCGGCCTCCCTCAACCTGACCGACACACAGGTCAAGACCTGGTACCAGAACCGGAGGTGAGGACACACACACACACACACACACATACATTTGACTTTTGTGTGGCTGTGCATGATACAGTAAAGCCAAATGATACTGTACACTTAACCCAACAGACACACATATACACTCTCAATTCCTCGTGTTACTTTTAACACAGAGTGTGTTATTATACACCCTGAAATATACACCCAGCGGTTACTGTCCCATGTACACAATACAACACACACAGGTGGTTCAGCATTCTCAATACAACTTCGTTATTAAATCTGTTTTTACAACCCCCTGAATGACACTTCACACCAGAACTGTCCCAGCAACACACACACACACACACACACAGTTCACTTTTTTTTTTTTACAACAAACGTTTTTAAAACAAAGTCTGTTAATAGCTGAAAATACTTTTTCACTCATCTGCCCCAGCAACACATACACACACTGTATCATAGCTCAACACTCTCAAAAACACACGTTGCTACCTAAACAAAGTGGGTTAAAATAGTGTGTTGTTACACTTTTTGAGAAAGAAGGTGAATGATACTGTACACTTAAACCAGCTAATAGACTTGATCTTATTCTCTTTTTTATCCTTGTTTAATTCTAGATGCCAAATGTCCCTCAACATTTATTTTCTTTTGTACAAACGAAATTATAATAACAATTAAATGTTTGATTAAACAAACGCTTGCGTTTGTGCATTTGTGTCTGTAGCGGATGTGACATTTTCGATTCTGGATTTTAAATGACTAAAAAAAGAATAACAATAAACTTCAGCACGAGTTCCATTCTTTTGTCGTTTTACCAGTGAGAATTAAAAAAAAAATTGCAAGCTAATTCCTGATATGCATGGAACTGAACGGGTATTTTCTCTCCAGATAAAATAAGTTTCTGCTTTGTGTAAAAAAGCCCCAGCCTCGGAGTATAAACTCTGCACACACTGGGACAGCATGAATTATAAATTACAGCATGGGGTATTAATAATTAAGCCACCGAGCTGTAATTACACAATTGCTATGAAGATGAATTATTTACAGGAAAATGGCTCTCTGCTGAGTGACAATTTGACGGATGAGTGTACGGAGGCAGATTAACACGGGTTAACACACTACAAACAACACAAAAAACTCATTGCAAATGTTTCTGGCACAAAAAAAATTGTTTTACTTACTGACAATAATGCCCCTAAGCATCATATTTATTTCCCTTTAGGTAAATATAAATGACGATTAAAACTAGTGCATACAATTTAGCATGTCTAAAAAAGCCCGTTATGAATTAGTTTATTTCGCTATATAAAAATATATATTATTACTCTATATGACAAACAACAAAAATAAAGTAGACTTTATTTTTAAAATACCATATTTAAAATATGGTAAACCTTCAACATATTTTAAATATTTGAAATTGTTTTTCTTACAATTGTATTTATTCTTATACTCAAAATAACAAATAGATAATACATAAAAACTATTGTACAAACGCCTATATATATATTATGCTTGTAAGCTCGTGTTAAAAACATCCCTGATTATTTTTTTCTTTCTCTGTTCTCAGGACGAAGTGGAAGAGGCAGACAGCGGTGGGTCTGGAGCTTCTCGCTGAAGCTGGTAATTACTCTGCTCTCCAGAGAATGTTCCCCTCGCCCTATTTTTACCCCCAGAGCCTGGTGTCCAGTCTGGACCCCGGAGCCGGACTCTATTTGTACCGGGGTCCCTCCGCTCCCCCACCGCCAGTTCAGAGGCCGCTTGTGCCGCGGATTCTCCTGCCGGGGCTGCAGGGAGGCGGAACGGAACCCCTCGGTTCTCTTCACGGGACTTTAGCGCGACCCACCCCTCAGCGATGAAGCGCAACCTGGGCCACTGAGGCGCGGTGCTTTTTTTTTCTTTATCCCACCCGTATTCGGGCTCAGCGCGAACAGCCCCGCCCCCTTATGTGTCTAAAAAGCAGCCAAGCGTTCTAGAACGCTTCCTAGCAACGTTCTTAAAGGACGACAGGCAATCGCAGCGCTGGGGGCGCGACCAGGCTAGCCAATCCTAACGCTCCAAGACTGAAATGGGGCGGGACCTGTCGGAATACAGGTGGGAAAAAATGTAACGCCTCCCCACTGCTCGGACCTCCTCAGGAATGATAGAAAAAAAAGCCGCGCGCTCGGGTAGGCGACTGGACAGTACGACGCCTTCCCACGTTACTTAGCAACAGCAAGAATGTTATGTAGGTATGTTATTTATTTTTATTGTTTGTTGTGTTTTTTGTTTTTTTATATATATACAAATGATATAACGGACAAAAACTCGCTTGCAAAGTTTGTATAAAGTTCTGTCACGAAGCTCGTTCGTGTCATGTTGAGTCCTTTTGAAGGAAAAAAATAAAATGAAATGAACAAAAAAAACTGAAGTTTTAAGTAGACCACAAACCAAAATAATTATTTCAGATTTCAACAAATGGGATAAATTGTAAACCAAATAATGTGAGCAATTAGAATATGTGTTAATAATAATAGCATAACTGACATTTATTATTACTATTATTATTATTATTATTACTACCAAGAACAAATATTAATTTCTAAATTATTTTGTCTAGGGCCACTACACGCAAATATTTGTACAGACTGCAGTAACATTTGTTAAGAGGCCGACATGTGAAAACCCTGTTTGTCACAGTTGTGTTGTGGTTCTGTAGTTTATCAATGGTTTTGTTGAAGACGCCAAAATACTTTTTTAAAATAAAGATTGTAAATAAAGTTCTATTGAAAACGCTACTCGGGGTTCGTGTTTCATCACTTACAGGCAAAAGAAAGTGCGGTCATTTTTTATTTTCACATACATTTCTTTCTCTTTTAAATATCTACGCCATACGTCCCTAAAGACATTTTAATTTAACCAGCCCGTTTAAATAAAATGCCTCACTTCTTACACTTAGATTAAGAGATGTAGAATCAGATCAACAGAATGTGGGCAAATCAGATGTTTATACCAGTTTGTCTGACAAATAAAAAAGTAAAAGAAATCAAACAGGGCTCTTTTGAAGTGATACCTTTGAAGAATTATGGTTGCCTTGGAAACTTTTGAACTTAGGGTTCTGAAGAACGTTTTAAATTTATTAGAACGGAACGTCAAAGAGTGTCAAGGATCTAAACAAGTTAAATGTTTTTATAGACTGCAGCCAATGAGGGGGTTTTCTGATTAAACAAGTCTATGATATAATTTTAATGTGTCCCTATAACATATAATCAGATTTTAATAGAGCGCTACTGAGCCACACACATATACACACCACCCATCCATCACACTTCACACTAACTGTTAGCAGCAGACTGGGCCGTTTATGAAGGCTTATATTTGTGTCTCATTTCTTTAAGTGCCCTGTGTGTGTGTGTGTGTGTATTTGTGTGTGACCGGCTCTGCAGATGGGTGCTGCAGGCCAGCTGGTCACTGCGCTCAGCCAGAGCCCCACATAACCACACTGATGCCAACAAAAGCCTGCGCGAGAACGCTTAAGAAGGGGACAAAAAGAGTTAAATGGCCGTCCATAATGAAGGAAGTAAATAAATTAGTGAGATCATCTGGTCACCTGGTGCTGAGCTCGCTGTGCACATGGCCTGCTGAGCTTTCACTGTGGAGTCTGGCACATTTAACAAAAAAACACCCATTCAACAGCATGGCTGGGAAGAGCAGCAACTTTCATTCACTTCTGGGAAAATGTGCTTGCCTTTCATTACAGCTTGGAAAAATAACCTTTATATATATTACCATATAAACCTTAACCAGAGCATCTAGACAAATAGTGGATTAAATATAAAATGTTTTTAACCATGAAATTAGTTTTTAGATATAAAAAAACTTCCTTACATTTAGCCTATTACTAAAACTATCCTTGAAAGGTTTTTTGTTCAGTCTCAACACAGCCATTAATTTTAGAAAGCTCTATTAAAAATATTTTTTTTGTAACTGTCCAACAATTGTCCAAACATAAACACCTAGCTTAACACCAGAACATTTACTTCACTTTTAAACCGCCTACACACACTTTTAATAAGGTTTTATATCTGATCATCCAAATGAATTTATTTGTTGTCAGAGGTCGTATCTTCAGTTCAGCATTATATTTAACATACACAAAACCACACAGTTCATTAACAACAAAAACTTTCCACACAGCCCGAACATTTTTTCAACGAAGTTCCTGTTGAAATTTGGGCCGTGCAGCTGCCATACTGCGCTCTTATTCAGGTAAACACATCCTGTGTCTTTCTAAAAACACATGAGACTCTAAAGGCTGGATGCCTGGTTCTTCACTGGCATTACTCATGTGGTTGCATGGAGCTCTTTTACCCCTCCATCACATCTGTTTTCTCAGAGTTTCCTTTCTTCTTTTTCCTCTTCTTTTTGGACTTGGACTCTCCACTGATGCCACTTTTGTACTCCGAGCGCATCAGACTGGCCACTCTCTCTTTGGACGTGAGCTTTTTAAGGGGTCTGAAACAGAAGCGAATTGTGTAAATGATTATATGTTCAGGAGTATCTTAGATGCAAACTTCCAATTACTTAATACAATTTCTGCTATCCAAAACAAATATAAATGGACAGTATACAGTACTGCAATAACAATATAGAAAAATTATTAGATGAGCAATACGTTTTTGGAACATGAATATCATTGCATATGTAAAAGAAACCTAAGATTAAATATAAATAATTTTATATTGCAGTATAATCTTTATCAATATGTTGATACTTGAAGTTTCCCATCAGAAACCTGCTTTGACTCGATCAGTCCTATATGAAATTAAATCAGGAGCGGCTGGTGGAGTTTCATAAATACAAACAACGAAACCTGGACCTGTGTTCTCCTCACCAGCTCACACAACTTATATAAACAAAACAAATCTACTTTCTTGTTCATTTGCATTTATTCTAGTGTTAACATTTATTATTCTAGTGAAATTAATTCTCACACACTGAGAAAAATGGCTTTTAAACAATTTTCATAGGTGCCCAAGACTTACAAAGTACTGTAGAATTATTAAACAAAAACTACATTCATTGTGTAACATATTTTCAAAAAAAATATTTATGCGCCCTCTGAAGCAAACACCTTGTTAGGTGAAGGGCACAATGTGCTGCTTGTTAACAGTATTGCTGCAATATGAACTCCTTCAACTGGCCAATATGTTCAGCCTGAGGGAAAGTGTGCTGCCACATTGATTGCATTGTCTTAAACACAAAGTCATAAACACTGTTTACATCTGAATCACACTACCATTCAAGTGTTTGTAATTACTGTATTCAATATTATTGTTTAATATAAATTTTTCTAAAACTTCACATTTCTACTTGAAGGAAGCTATAAAAACAACTGAAGCGCTAAAAGGGTCCAGATTGCTAAACAGAGCGGGAAAAGATACCATAATGACGGAGAAAGCTGTAGTACGCCAGGGGAGAAATTCTAAAAAATTAAAAAATTACCACCTAGACTGCCTTGTATTTTAAATAACAAGGCAGTCAGGCAAATAACTTCTCAAGTAATGACCACAAAGAGACCATTACAGTATGTTATAAATTAGTTATAAGATTCTTGGTGTTAATGACAACCGTTTAAGGGAATAATTCATAAAATAAGTTCTTCATATGGCAAAGTATATAATACAATATAAATATAATATAATATACAAATATAATATAATATATAAATATAAATACAAACGTATTATTGTACAGTATTTCTGTAGGTGAACACTGCAATTTGTAGGAAATCAAAAGGGAACATTTTCTTTTTTACATTTTTGTATTAAAATTTTATCATAATATCTCCGGTAGTATTAAGCAAGATTACTTGTACATCACTTCAATACTCAATTCATGTTTTTCTTCATCTTGCATTAAATCACAGAACCATTTTTTCTCAGTTTTGTCTACTCAACCCTCTTCTAGTGTATAGGAAAAAAACTGTTAAGAAAAAATGTTTCACCTATCCATCCAACCAGCCCCCACTTATTACTAAAAGAAATGTTGAGACACCTTCCCTCACACTGTGATACACTTGGAAACACAGCACGGAAGTAAAGTGCATTATTATTTCTGAGTGACACCGATTCAAAGTTAATTGTGTCAGCATTTACTTTATTACCTGCCAAGAAATACAGCTTATTTAGTCGATATTTCAGTTTGTGAGCAAAAAAAATCCATTATTTGTCACAGCTGATGTAACTTAGTGAGAAACACCGCTTCCCTCCACCAGCAACATGACTACACTGTATGTCATTTGGTATTAGAGCTTCTGCCAAAAGCACAAATGTAATGTAAATGTGGCTCAAAGCACTTTTTAACAACAACAATTTCACAAAGACCCAAATTAGATCAAAACTGAGTACGAACTGTGTATACTCGTTAATAAACACTAAAGGTCGGTTAAACAGGTCAAATTATGCTCTCTTTGAGCTTAGTCATTGCTCTTTACATGCTGACAATACTAAAATGCTTATACAATGATACTGTCATGTCATTTGTCACAGTAACAAATATTGCCCAGCTTTGAATTAAAAACATCAAAAAAGCATTTTTCCTACAAAGATGTCCCTAAAATCAATCAAAAACAGACTCAAAACAAGAACTTGGCTAAAAGTTATCCAAGATTAAATCTAGAGACTCATCCGAAGCTTTGGTGGAAGTCAAGGTCAAAGAGGTTTATTCTCTCCTAGCATTTCTGAACCAGTAGAGAGGGTCACACTCATGCATGTTAGTCTGAGTAGATCAGGCCGCAGGGAGCAGTTCCCACTGTGGTCAATAAGAGGCGTGTATGCAGCAGCAGGGGCTGATGTTAAACTAGCCTCTGTTTATCTAATCAATAACTCTGCAGCCTGGAGCTGTGCTCTACCCCTCTGGGGAAGCTTGGGGACGGCACACACACACACACACACACACACACACCACGTGTTCGCACACACTCCCACACACACTACCCTGAGGGCTCGAAGGAGGTATGACATTGCAGGTATTGATCTTTTGCAGGTCCCTGAGCACTCTACAGGGACCCCAACATGAAACGCTGGGGATGAACAGGCAGATGTAATTGATATACCGTGATCACATGGATGTCGGACATCTTAATCAATGAAGGAAATGGTACAAGCGCTTTGTTAGCACACCTAAGCAGCTTTTGTCACATTGTAAGTTATATTTACATTCAGTTTACCGTCTGAATCCACTGGTTTACTGAAATAGATCATTAGTATTGTGCTATACAAAGGAAAAGTGGCTCATTCACTCAATTATTTAAAAAACACATACATCTACAAATGATTTATCACTGTTAACCTCAGTCACTATTCATCAAAGACTAGCTGCTTGAGGGTGGCAGAAGTTGGCTTCATATTTGGAGAGATAGCATAAACAAGTTCAGGAGAGAGGAAAAACTACAAAACTTGACTACACTGCTTATTTATTTAATCTATGATTGCAGTGATGTATATTTCAAGGCTTCTGTAATATGATGAGCATGCATTAGGGTCCTTGTTTTCAGCCCACTACTCCACCAGAGCGCTGAGGGAGCCACTTTTAACATTAACTAACATTCCTCCTAGGCTTCCACTGATTGATAGAATCAGAAATCAATAAGTGCAACACGTTCAACTGACGTACTGATCAACATTGTTAACAGAAAATCACTACAGACTCAACAAAATTCCAGAGAGATTTTTCATCATTCATTCACTGAGACTCATTAACTAAAAATGTCAAATATGCCCTACATCACAAACATATGCTCTTGTTAATGACTGTAATATCTTTTAATTTTTCCAGGTCATTAGCCCCTTAATTGGCACGAAATCTGAACTTTAATTACACATTTATCTAGTTTAGGAATAAACAGTTCAAACTGCAGACTATAACGCCACTGTTCACTGTTCTCCAAAATCCATATTTTCCAATCTGAGACATTTGGTGAGAATGGAACTTCGAAATATGAAACACACAAAATAACACCAATCATGAACAAGTATGATACTTAAAATTTTGGGGCCAGTGTCATTCTTAACCATTACATAGACTTTATTCCGAGTAATTATGGACTCATTTATATTCTCATGAAATTTTTATACTACATCAAAAATAGGAGTCATCTTTGCTAAAAGAATAATTCCAGAGTGATTTTTCATCCCCCATTCCCTTAGATTCATGAATTAAAAAATGTCAAATGTGCCCTAAATCACAAAAATATGCTCTTGTCAATGGCTGACTTTATTATGTTTTATTCTGTGTATGTTATTGGTCCCTTAATTGGCAAGAAACTTTTATTACACACTTATCTAACTTAGGAATGAACGGTTTGCATGTATTTACTGAAAAAAAGTCACTTAAACATAATTAGGCTGGAATTGTACAGGGTTATGTACCCCAAACACACACGTGCACAAGCGTGCACACAACATCTATGCTAATCATCATGCCACACCGACAGAAATACACAAAGTTATTGAGGTCAAAGTGTTTAGATGTGGATTAAAACAGATGTAGATTATTCTGTTGCACAAACAACACAGAATGAGATGCAGCTCATCTAGTTAATTTGGGTGACTAACATTATTCTCGATTTACTCGGAAACTAGTCTACATTTTGCAATACATTTATTTATTCTAAAAAGCACACTATTTCTGCAGCCTCTGCTCTTCTTATTACATTGGGAACCATGAAACACAAACATCCTTGAAACAAAAATATCAAGAATGAACAGCTGAGTGAGTCCACTGAGCTGCATATGAAGCAGCCAACAGTGAAAGCAATTAGAAGATCAAATAGGCAAAAACAATTAAAAAAATGGCACAAAATCAAATTTACACAATTGTCCACATGTACACGATCAGCCAAGAGATGTTTGGAGACCAAATATTGCTTATTTAGTTTAGTGAAGCAGCTACAAGCCTAATGTTGATTACAGACAGTAGAAGTCAATGGTCACCCAAATCGTTTCTGTAAATACATCCCTAAAAGTAGTCTCAACCTGCTTTAACCGCATGCAGCTCCTTAAGATGGCTTGTCAACCAGACTTAGGAGACTCTATGACTTACTGACCTTGGATCAGATTGCTCTGCATTTATAACAATTGTTAACGCAAATCTCAATACTACATTTAGTGCTCTTTCTTCTTAGGCAGCCTGTGAATTAAGACCATGTTGTGGGTTTTGTTCATTATTACCCCACAGTAAGTCATTATGAACCGAATGATACTTAAAATTTTGGGGGCAGTGTCACTCAATTATGTGAATTAGGACCAATTGTTGTGTGATTTGTTTATTATTATACCTCACAGTAAGTCATAGGTCTCAGTTTGAATG